>VXBR01002967.1:644862-786694 GCA_013400215.1 Cisticola juncidis | reverse complement strand
CACAGCCTGCCCGGGACGCCGCGGTGGCGGCAGCGGCCTCGGTGGGGTTTTATCTGGAGGATCAAAGTCACCCACGGGGAGTGAGTTTGATCCTCCAGAAAAGCCCCGAGCCCCCGGCCCCGGTCGGTTCGCAGCTCCCTGCGGAACGCACGGGCTGTGCAGGCGGCAGCAGCCGGAGCGCATTCCCCGCTCCCGGCTCCTCCCCACAGCTGCAGCTCCCTCATTCCCCGATTGCACCTGGAGGGTGGAACCGCGACAAACCCAGCACTGCTAAATCCCGTTTTGAAAGAGTTTAATAGCTAAAGTATCAATGTCTTCTACGGCTGCCCCCTCCCTCCCCAAAGATAATCTAACATAATCAGTGTTATGAAATAGTGGCAGTATCCTGGACTAGAAACCATTAATTATCACCAAAACTTTGAGGTATACAGTGCAATCACCGGATAAGTGGACCACGCTGAAGTGTTACCGAAATACTCTTCAAAGTTAATCACACTTTTTAGAAATGCTATACAAAAATCAAGCACTAGAGATGGATGCAGTGAGGCTCCCCTCATGAGAAGACTGGTGTCAAATTTAGTGAGAAGATTTAATTAAAACTTTGCTCCTGAGGGGCCAATTTAGGGATTTAAAATCTGTTGCTTGAGAGTTGCCTCTTAAAGACCTAGATGACTTTTACCTCTTGCAAACCTAGATGACTTTCAAGTATAAATACAGAACAAGCAAATATTGTGCTTTACTGGTTAATGTCCAGATGCTGTCTGCACCCAGATTGATACTAACTGTATTAACCTGTATTGATTCATATTAAATGTATTGATTGATAAAAAAATTAGATTGATATTAACTGTATTAAGGTCCTAAAGTAGATGGGTAATGGCTGTTAAAGGAATTACTGAGATGACAGAAAAGATACTTGCAAACTCACACGGATGTTACAGAAAAATTAAATGCAGGAAAAAAACCTGCTTTTAATGGTGAGCCTCAGCCTGTGGGCTGGAGTGCCCAACTAAAACTGCTGAGGAGCAGCTGTGACACCAGCCAAACTCACACGAGACAGGACATTTCCCCCAGGAACTAAATTCATGGACTTGTTTTAGAAATTAATGCCATTTCATTTCATTAGTTCACCAGCGTGCCAGTACCTGACATGGCAAAGTTCCACTGGGTTAAACTTACCTTAGGAAAAACTCTTCTTTCCTGGAGAATCAGAGTTTGACTGTCTTTAGCTTCCAGCCACTGGAACCTGTTTTGTCTTCAGGATAACACTGAGATGCCTTGAGTCACCTTGCCATTTCCTCTTGGCTAAACCAGAGTGATCTCCAGAAGAGTCATGTGGCAGAGCACCTTTTCTAGCTCCAGAACTTTTGTGGCTTCTTTATTCTCCCTTACATTTCTAAATCAGTAATGAATGCACCAGGCCTGGCCTGTGTGTCCTATCAGCATTCTCATCACTTTGAAAGCACCTCTCAGCCCTTTCTTGAGCCTCTTTCTGCATCTCTCACACTCATGTAGGACGTGAGCCTTTTTAGGAAAGAAACTGCAAAACAAGTTCATTTTGAGGCTGTTATCACCGATGATCCACTACCCCCATTTCTGAGTTGCTACCTCTAACAAAAACCAAAAAGATTTCTGTTCCTCTTTCCTAAACAGGTTACTTTCCATTTGACTCCACTGAAATAATCTTTTTTTTTCCCCATAACAGTGCTCTGCCTTAGAAACCAGTTATTCATGGTGAACTCAGAAAATACAAGTTTTGTACCCTTCTGAGGCAGCTGACATCAGGATCAAAACTAAACACCAGCTTGCTGCCTCTGTGCAAAGAGAGCAGGATAAACCTGGTTCTGTTCTGTTAGCAGACAGATTATCCACACTTAAACACAGAAACAGAGCTTTAACACTTTCTGAACTGGCTGCTGGGTAAGAATTACCTGAGTAAATTGCCAGTAAAGCTTCATCCTCTTGGCTTTGGCATAGTTGCATTCGATGAGCCTGGGCCTGCTGTTCACATCCACCAGGCATCTGTTGTCATCATCGTCGATGGTGGGGCTCAGAACTCCCACGTGCAGCTGCTGGCTGCTCGTGTAATAAACATTCTGCAACGGGAAGCACAAACAACATTGTGGCCTCTGCACAGAAGCAGCACTTTTACCCAAAAAGCTAATGGCAAAGACAAATAGGCTGACCCCATAGTGGCTTTTAAATTATTTCCTTTCACGCAGGAAGCAACACAACGTTTTAAAAGTTGGTCTAAACTAATGTGAAAAAGGCATATTATATGGCTCTATGCAAATATTTACTATTTGTATTATGCTAGATTGAAAAGTTATGCTGTATTAACGTTTGAATAATATAGTGAATGTAGTTTTGGAATTAACATTAAGTTGTAGTAATCAAATAAACATTTAGAATGCACTTTCTAGACAGACAAGAGCAACTATTTTAGACATGTTTATGATCTGTTTAGATGATTTTTTGTTTTGGAGAGAGAGTGAGGTAGTGACATAGCAAGGCTATAAGACCAAGATGATCTTAAAAGGGGATTGTTCACCCTACAGCTGAACTTTTTGTTGCAGCTCGTTTACCTCTTATCTGAAATTTCTACTAGAAAACATACTACTAGAAAACATACTAGAAAACAAACAGTTATTTAAATTTTTAGCTAATAGGAAGGGGTATTTCACTTCAGCACATTGTCACTATAGAAAACATACAACACCATAGAAAACATACAAGAAAATAAAGGGGGGTTTGCATTTTCTTTTTCTTAATGATATGTATCAGTCACTGGAAACAAGTGAGCAGGCTTGGCTATAACTCTGAGAAGTGCCTTCTATGGCTCAAGGTCTGCACAAGGAAAGCAAGGTGCCTGCAAACCCTCAGGGCTGAGCTGTTTTTATTAGCTCAGACACCTGAGCCTTTTGCAGTGTGGCCCAAAGCTTTCTCTGGGGTCAAGGCAGCAATGGTTCAGTCTGAGCCTCCATCTGGGCAGCAGCAGAGCAGTGGCTCTGCCTGGAGGAACTACTCAATTCTGCTTGTTGGCAATATTTGTACAATAGCAGAACAATCAAATACAAATATGCTTAACAGATTTAATTAGCAGGTTGCTAATTAAGAGAGCCTACCTGCTAATACCACTTCATTTTTCACTGTGGGCCAGTTAGAAAAAGAGGTGAGAAATTGTCATCTGGTGTTGGGAAAGGCAGCTTTCAGCTCAGTAAGTGGCATGCAAAAATAAGCTCAAACTAAACCAGAACGTGGTAGGGTGGCAGCCTGTCCAGCAAGGCTCTTTCAAGATGTCAATTTGCTTATCCAGTAATGTAGACAACATTTAACTGTTCTATATATCATTACAAACATTTCAGTCTCTTATACAATAAATCCATTTCTTATTTCACTTCAGAATTGAAAACACTGCACAACCTTGCAGCTTGACTGCTGTGTTTTTCTACTGGAGGAATCACATCAAAAGCACACAACCTCTAAAAATTCAATTTGAGCAGCATGTTAGCCAACAGGGAGGTACTGGTTTGTGTTGCACTTGGCCAGAAAACTTTTCCTCAAACCTACTGACAGTCCTTGGTTCCTCTCCCCCACCCTGAGAATGAAACAGTCCCTGCACTGAGAGAACACAATAATAACTCTGTGGGGATGAAGGCAGGAGACCCATTTGGAAAAGAGAATTAACTATTGACACTACTAATTAATGTTCTAGTCTGAAACCTAAAGCTACTAAACGTGAAACCATGGTAAAGCCTCTCTTTAAATATTGTCATATATTAAAAATACTTTAATTGCTTTCATCTCAGACCTTCCTGTTTCTACTTCCTTACTTGCATTTTCCAAAACACTTGGATTTTGGTTGTGTCTTTTTTTTCCTTTTTGGTGNACTTGGATTTTGGTTGTGTCTTTTTTTTCCTTTTTGGTGGTTTTTTTTTTTGTTGTTGTTGTTGTGTGGGGGGTTTTTTTTTGGTTTTTTTTTTTGGTTTTTGTTCTTTTTTTCATTTGGAGGGGATGGATGTCTTATATTTTGGTTTTTTTGGGGTTTTTTTGTGTTTGTTTTTTTTTTTTCTTTTTGTTTAAGGGTGGAACACAAATGAGTTGTCTGGAGGAGGCTGTAGGAGATGACCTGAGTTATATGAACTGAATTACCCTCTCAAAATGCACATGTTAGCTATGCACATCTCTGCCTTTTTATTGAATATATTTTAAACTGACCTTCGTGTGAAGTATGGCCTTGCAGATTAAAACCGTGCTCATGCTTTAAGGTCCTGCAGCCCTGTAAACACACAGCTTGCACTTGTGATTTAAACAAGCTGTTGAATAGATAAATGGTCACAGCAGTCCTTCTGAGGAGGATGCTTTTAACAAGCATCAACAAGCACATGAGCTGTTTTACAGTCCACTTCAGCACAAAATGGGCAATTGAGGCACTTTTGTTTATAACACTTGAACAGATACAGGCGAAATGCATTTTACCAGCACATTTTTTCTACAATATTGCAAACATCACCATCAACCGACACAACAGGACAGAAATTCTGCAGTAATTCAGGGCAGTGATTTGTTGAACAATCACTCCAGTGCTGCCCTGGAAGTCCAAATGACTGAACACTAAATATGAACTGCTAACTTGTTGGGGTAACTTCGAAAATTTTACTTAGAACTTGGACTTTTCATTTGAGCTACAACAGCAAATGTCACAGCAGTGCTTGTTCAAGGGATTAGACCTTAGACAAAAATTTATGAAGTCAAGACACATGCTCTGTGCTGATTTACAGCATTCATTCCAAGTTCCTTAGCAAAACAAGCACACATTTTCACATCACCATCACACAAACACTCCTGGAGGAGCTACTGAATTTCCACAGGGAGAATCTTGCTTGGATATTGGTACCAAAGCACTAGGTAACAACTCCCTTCATCTGCAACAAAATAAGCCTCCTTACATTTCATTAGTCTGTTCTAGCCCCCAGCATTTTACCAATCCTGTTTTTTCACTACAGCAGCATTGATGCACAACTGTGTCTCCTGGGCACATGGCAGGGAGTACCTCTGTTCAGGAAATCAGGTTTGCCAAAAGGCCCTCACCTTCTCAAAAAGTGAATCTGCATGGATTCAGCATTACTGTCAGTGAGAAACTCTGCAAAAACCTGGGCAGGATTTGTGACCCACGAAGTCTCAGAGTGAACGTGTGCCCCGAGCCTTTGGCACTGCTACCTCTCCTTCAGGTGGGTGAGTGCCACGCACACAGGGACAGGCTGCCTGCTGCCCCTGCAGGTCCAGCTGCATTCAGGGACCTCAGGAAACTTTCCCTGGAAGCCTGGGGCTCACAGCAGATTAAAGGGATGGGAAAGAAATTCTTAAAAAAAAAGCCTGTGTTATCAATATAATGGTTTGCAGCAAGCAAATGATTAAAGTAACAGAGGTCTCCTACCTGGGGCTGAAGAGAAGCACATGGGTTTCGTTCAAAGCATGACAGAGGTGTCTGCCACAAGGCTTCTGTTCCAGTCTCCTTTGTGTATTCACAGACCAGCATGATAACTAAACTCTTCAACTAATCTTCCCCCAGACTGTAATATGTGGGGATTTCTTGTAAATTGCTTCCAGTGTTTTCAATATCTGCTGAGAAACTTGGCCTGCAAATACCCTTATGCCTGTAAACTGGCACCTTCCTACTAAAAGACCAATTATTCTGCAGTTTTCTTGAATTTATTTTCCCAGAAGTGTCCTATCTAAAGCCATTGTTTCGTTTCCATTTGCTCTACCCAATAATCTGTCTACTCACATTGAGACAAGAAAACAGAGATTGGTATCACATAATTAAAACTACTAAAATGGTTCCCCACATCCTCATATGAGGTGAAGGTGTGAGGTTTAGTTAAGGCATACTTATTTTTGTTAAACTATATAGCTTTTTTTTAAGAAAAACATTTATTTGTCCTTAAAAATATATATCTAAGAGATGAGAACATGAATGAGTGGTAGTTGAGAGCTGCACAGGGTTCTCAGGAAATCATAATAATGACTAGGAACTATTAGAGGAAATTAGGTGTTTGAAATGTTCTCCACACCTGCATTTCAGGTGAACTAGTTTGCTCAATGTTGTTTTTTCCTATTTAATATTCTAATCTTTACGTTTTCTAAAAATTTGCCTGACTATCAAGAAAACTTACAATATTGCAATGAAAACAAAATCTGTATTCAGTACTGCTACTCCAGAAATAAGGAGATGCAGCTTCAGCCTTTATTTTTGTCACTGGACCAAGCAATACCCTTGCTCATTTTTGGGGAATGCAAGGACTCTCCCTCTCTCCTGATGCAATCTCGTGAAGAAAATCAGCAGGAAAGAGAAAAAGGACAGCTTATGCTTGGAGTCACAATCTCCCCTAAATCTCACTTGTTACATTCAGAAAAAAAGGTCTTTTGGCCCTTCTATTCCACCCATCTCCTCCAAGACAAATTCTGCTTTAAGCTGTAATCTTGAAATATCACTTGCACAGCCCTCTCACAGCCAAAGAGCTCATCCTCTGCTCAGCTCGTGCTCCCTGCAGCCCTGCACATGCACAGCACAAAGCAGAGCCAAGCAAGAGTGCTCAGAATTGGAAAATAAGAGTGTGTGATTTATAAAGGGTTAGAGCTGGGATAATGTATATGGAACCTAGCACAGGCATGTAGAATACTTCTTTGCTGATGTAAAGATCCTCTGACAAGCTTTGGCTGCTTCTGTTTAGATGAGAAGCACAATCCACAGAATTCCCTCTCATACTTCAGCTCTCCCCCAGCCTGAGCCAGACCAAAAGGCTGGGACAGAGCTCACTGGTACAGATCAGCCACTCAGTCAGGGCCTGGCAAACTGAAAGGTGCTGCTGCTCTTCCTGAAAATCCCCAACTTGAATGCCATGGCAGGTTTCCTGTAGGGCTGGAAGGATAATTTTGGTGCAATACTCACATCTCGTGTGCTGTGCTGCAGTGGTGCAGTGCAGAACACACCTAAATATGCCATGGGAGAAATGAAACCCCAGTAATTCAACCATTTTTTTCTTTTGCCCAGTGAAAATATCACACCTACACAAGATAAAATCTGCACAACCTCCCCCATGATGCTGTACAGGGGAAGGTAAATGAGCTCTGCTTACTTGGACACAAATGCACAGCTTTGGCCTCTCAACGGTGTCATGTAGAGCTTCTGTTCTTCAGAAGTTTGCCCTAAAAGGTCAAATTGTGATTCCCATTGCAACTGACACTGAAATTCCACTGACTCTGAGTGCAATGGGATTTTTGGCTCCAAATTTGTTATTAAACTTTGAAAAGGCACCAGACTTTTTGTCTTCAGGGCGGAAGGGGGTTGCCAGTTGCAGTAAACTGTTCACAGGAGCTGGTTTATCATGTAGCAAAAAGTTACACTGAGATGTTCAGTTTAACACAGATGATTATCTGAAGGATAAATTGCTAACTCCCCACTGGAAGTTTAGAGCAATACAAACCAATTTTCAGGCTGAAAGCCATTTGTAATCCTCATGGCAATGTTCCCAGATGAAATCATGCTGGAGACTGGCACAGGAGTCTGCATTTATAATGAGCAAACTTAAGGCTCACCACCAGCACTATTTATTTGCTACCCTGCCTTTGGCATAATAACTGTGAGGGATAAGAAGCCTGATTCACCACTACTTTATTCCATCTTTGAACCTTATTTTTCTCCAGATGAATCCATGAAGTCATTTATTGTCAGGAGTAATATATGAACATACTAGGTCCAAGGTCTCATAGCAGATTCATACTTGACTGTAACTCCAGCTAAGGAGCAGCCTGGTGGATTCCAGTAAATCCAGACTGAGCTCCCATTGCCTTTACTTGGCTATTTGTATTCTTCCTGATTCCTATTCTGGCATTTCTTGTTACATAAACACACCTGAAAGAAAGAGCTTTCCAACCCTGGTAAGAAATGCCCAACACAATCCAAGGTCATTCTGAGTGACACAAACATATACATCACTAAGATAAAAATCAAGTGTTTTCCCAATTTGCTGTTCATGTAGGAAGTGGCAGAGGAGAGAGGCTGTGCTGTCCTGTAGCAGCAGCATCTGTGTCTTGTGCTGCCCTACAGCACTGCCCCAAAACACTGCTGAGGGAGGGGATACATGAGAACAGGGGCTGAGAATTAGAGAAAGGTACCCCTAAGCCACAGGGCAATCCTCAGAAGACTCATGCTATTTTTGGAGGGAGGTTTCCAGCCTCCAAAAGTGGATGATTCAACTTTAAAACCATTATGATGATATTTATCCATGCTGAGGATCTATTAACTATGAATCTTGCCTTAGTGAAGAGCTGACAAACAGCTCTGGTATACCAATGTAGCAACACCTTAACTTAGATTTTAATTGTATTAAAGTGTGTAAGAAAGGCTCACCTTTTCACTTCAGTGTTCAGATTTGCATCTGCTGAATTAAGGCACCAGCATACTGATTATCTGACCTACTTGCTCTTCTCATGTCCATGCACTAATTAAGACCTGAACTCTGAGCAACAATATTTGATAATAATAAAACCAAGGTGCTCAGAAACTTTAAATAACACAGTGTGGTGCTATAAATACATGCTTAAAGACACAGAAATGCTAACATTTTAATAGAAAATAGATAGGTACTAAATGCCAGACCTTTTCTTTTTAATTTAAATTCATGAACTTATATCAGTGGAATACCTAATTCTGGCATTGCCTACTTTGGTATTCTGCTTTGGTTTTATTTAAAACAAGCAAACAAAAATCCTATTACTTAAGCTCCACTTTTTAAATTGAATAAAACTGTCAATCATGGGTTTTATATATGCTCTCAGTATTTACTGCCATAGTTCTCCTAATTCTGGTAAGTACAGAATTAACAGGTCCTGGATAAATTAAAATCTGACTTGATTTGCTTCCTAATGCTTCTCCACGTTTTGCTCATTTCTCTGCACAACATCTCTACATCTCTTCTACAAGAAAAAAAAATTGAAAAGGCAGTAAAAAAAGTCAAGAACCATTCTGGCATCCATGTCCTGTTGGGTGTTCTTTTAAACATTTTTTCTTAGGGCTCCTGTGACTTGGACCTATCTGCAGTTTCCTTCATCCTTTCCCACCAAACTCCCTTTAACCTTCACAGTTTTCCTTGTGTATTCCTCAAGAACCCCATGTCTTTCTCACCCTGTTTTCTTTTCCTTCAACACATATTCACCAGGAAACAAACAGCCTTTGTCTCCATATGCTGATGCACGGGTCCATCCTTTAAAGCAGAGCTGACTTCTAGGCAAATTAAAATCTGAGCTAGTTCACTGCCATCTGTGTATAAGCATTTGGTAGCTCAGCATCAATAACTTTAAAAGCAGATTTTTTGACCTTTTCATAGCTAGGCCTCCAGATTACTATGGACACAGTCACGTTCAGGTAACTGTGTGTTTACATAAAGCTCATCTTCACCTTGAACCTCTTCCCAAGTCATCAAGTCTTGCCCTGCAGCCTGTTTTTCCTGCAATAAAATACAGCTTTTCCACGTAAAATTGACCCTTGCTGCTTTCCTCACTGATGTCAAGACTTATGCCCACTTCAAATCCCTCCTGAATCCTTCTGAAAACTCAGTTTTCAGAGGCATTTCAGGAAGGCAACATCCTGCCTCTTGTTCTGTTTTCCCGGCTTAAACTGCTTGTCTTCATTTTCAAAGCCCTTCTGAACCCTTCTCCTGTTACTTATCAGCCAAACAATTATCACTAGCTTATCATCCAGCTCCTCATTGCCAGCCTTCACTGTTCTCTGCCCATTCCACAGAATTTCCCAAATGTCCAAAGGGAAAAAAATAAATCAGTAACTTTAATTCTTCTGATGAATCCAAAGCATTACTCGAGAATGCTCTGTCAGTACCTCCTAGCACTCCCTTCTCCTCTCTCCCAGAATCTCCTGTTTCAAATATTCTATTTGTAGGCTTTAGCTCTTCAAGTCAAGGGCGTAGGTTTTATTCTGAGGTTGTAGAGCACTTGATATAAAAGACATCTGGGTCATTACTGGAATGCCTAGAACTGCAATAATAAGCACAACAATTAAAAAGATGCAGTGCTAGGGATGAATCAGGCAGCTTACTACACCTCAGAAAGTGGTTCCTCTAGTGGTATAACCTTCTGACAGTTTTCTAAAAGGTGTTATTTCTACCACTATCACGTTTTCTAAACTAAATTTGATGATTTTTTTTTTTGTTCACAAGAGATAAATTAAGGCAAATTACAAGTGCCACACCCTCTTAAGATGCTCTACAGTAAACATCTTGATCTCAAGGGTTTTGAGGTTCTTTTTTGTTTCTTTGAGGTTTTCAGTTTGCAGATTCATTTAGTTTTGCTCTGTAATCCAGCCCTGTCATGTTTAATTTTATATGGCAGTGAGCAATGACTCTGGATACAGAGGTCCTTTAATTCCTCTTGTGTTCCACAAGTGTTGTAATTTTTCATCATTTTGTGACAGGAAAAATGTAAGGCAGCTCCTGTACAACTCTGGAAGAATCCCCACTCCCTACAGATGTTTTTTAATGCCTAAGCCTACTCTTTTTCTCCTGGCTTCACTGAAAGGAATCAAAATCTGTTTCTAAGATCAGATGAGCCAGTCTCACCCATTCTTAGAATCTCGTGTGCATTTCATGTCAGTTTTCCAGAGATACCATATTGACACCAACACATGCAAATTCAAGAAAAAAAATTATCTAAAATGTAGTTATTTTTTGTGCTAAAGACAATAAAATAAAGACATTAAAATAAAGACATTACTTCTACGTGGAAGTAAGGCAACACTCATTTCATTTTTAACCTAAGCTGGTTAGTGACAATTTCTTTTGTTTTTTGGTTTGTTTTTTTTTTTTTCAACTACTAGCAAGGACATACTTATTTTTCCCCCACAGAAAAACCCCAAAGAACAATGCACCCACAAGAGTTCATCAGCCAGAGTTAAGTTTATAAAGAGACTTTCACGCAAGCACCTTTGAGAGGACAAAATGAAATGGCAAACCACCTGGAGCCAAAGAATCTGCTCAGAGACTTCAGTTACAATGGAAATGTCAAAATTAGTATGCAAATGAAAACTAAAATAATAACTTAGAACATACCAGAGTGTCAGAGCACTTTGGCAAAAGGGAAGCTCTGAAGTTATCACCTACTCCTATTAGCAGTGTTTCCTTCAGCAGCAGTTTTACCCTCCAACTTGACCTCCTGACCTCTCTGAAATAATAATGCTCTGAAAGTCTTATTCTAGATATTATGAAAGTTGTGAAGTACTTAGGAACACAATCCATCTGCACACCCATGGGATGCGCAGCACCAGTGGTCAGGAGCACTACCAGTGTTCCAACACAGTGAGGAGGGACAAAAACCTTCTGCAGTGCAGCAGAGGGCCTCAAAGACCAAAACAAAAAGAACCTCACTTTGTTCAAACACAGGAATGTGAGAGAAACTGAGCCCAGGTTAGAATTAGTCACTTCTCAGAGTAAAACCTGACACTGTTTCCCTCAGATTATCATGTCACACATGCCTGCATTGTCAGGAAAGACAAACACCATAGGTAGCCTAGGTTCATGCTCGGTAACATTGTTTTTAATAAACTGTAACAAAAGAAATCTCTCTCAGGTTTAGCTGCCTGCTTTGTCATAATATGAATAAATGTCTGTGCTGTGATGTCCTTTTCTTTAAATGACTTATGTGACTTAACAGCCAATTTCACAACAGAGTATTAATGGATGAGACTGCCTGAATTCTGATGTTGCAGACAGGACTGATAACCACCAAAGCAAAGAGCACATTTACCATTTTTTGTTGATTATCTCTGTCATCAACAGTTCAGTTTCTCTCATTTTTACAAAAGAGCAAAGGCCATGGAGGGTTTGTGCTGATGGGGGCTTGTGGTGTGGCTGTTCAGAGGGCAGGGGTGAGAGGTGCAGCCTGGTGCACCCTCCCTTCCATGGAAACAAAGGAAAATTACTCTGATCCCACCAGGGCACACTCAGGAGGATTTTTCCAATTAAACCAAGTTAAGCCCATTAAACTGAAGAAAAGAATTTCTTATCTTTAAATCGACAGCATCAAAATCCAAGCAAATCCTTGATTAGAGTAGCCTACAAAAAGTAAAAATATTATGCCTTAGCTCTAGAGAATGTATTTCAAGGAATAAAACCTATCACTTCAACTGATTTGTTTCAATCTTTACTGTTGGTCTCTCTCTGTAGAGACTGACAGGAATTTATGAGGTTTTATCCATCCCAACTGTATCCTGAAAGAAAATTTCTTCCCTGAAATACTTTTAAGCTCTCCAAGGCAAATGGAGAAATATATGTGCCTTAATAGAACAGGCTCTTTCCCTGCCCACCAAATGTCTTGATGGAGTGGCTCCACTGTTTTCAGGGTGACAGCAAATGACACTCAGAGAAAGAAGTCACATCTAGAATTTAAATGAAGATCCTGCAAACTATGACCTCATGCAGAAGCTGGAGCTTCCATCCTGCCTGTGTTCATGAATAAATTGCAAAGTTCACAAAGCTCTGCAAGTGAGATTGAAATGTGTTTCAGGCTGAAATACTGTGCTCATATCCCAGAGATTCCTCTTCTCTTCTGCTCTTCTGGCCCCCAAAAGAAGGGCAGAAGGGCAAAGAAAAGCATCACCTAATACATTTCTGTCACTAAATATACTTTTAGAGCTAACAGCATTTTTAAATGGAAAGATGGAAGAGAAGAATGCTGTGAGAAGCAACCACACACCAAGATTTCTTATCCTGAGTATTTAAGTCTTAAAAGGTTTTCTAAACTAGGAACAAATAAACAAATAAAGCAGTTCAAAAAGCAGAAAATTGGTTTGATGTCAAGGAGGACATTAACTCAACTGCCCTAGCTGTGAGGAAGCCTTACTGTGCTTGGCTGAGTGAGCTTCATTTCTCCTACAGCTCCCAACACTGCCAACTCCGTGTTGTGCCCCTTGCACAAATCAGGCTGTAAAACTTGGCAAGAAATGCAATTGCAAATACTGTGGGGTATGCAAAGGCATGTTGCTTAATCATGCAAATGGAATGCTATCTCCCCCTTTCACCTCCCCATTTTCATTCATTTCATTTAATTTCATTTCTAGGCCATTCTGGCTTACAGTGAAGCCTCGACGTAAACTCAGGCCCTTCACAGGCCAAGCAGAAGAGGCTCAGATTTCTGAGCAGCAGCTTATCAGATGGATGAGGCAGCAAAATAAAACCAACAACTCCAAACCCAGGCTGTTTAAATGACCTTCAGCTCCAACACTGAATAGCTAAAATAGCTCTGCTAAGCTCCAGGCTGCCGAGGTACCACTGGGCTGTGACTCTGAGCTGCCTTCAGCACCAAAGACAGATTATGTCAGATTTTTGCCTGCATTTTCTGCCTGGCTTAGAAGGCTTTATTTTAATATCTGAAGTAGATTATCCCACAACAGTATCTGCAGGACACAGACCTAAAGAATAGAAAAAGCCTGCTGTCTTGCTCTTTAGAATTAATACAAAAACGAGGCACATCAGTCACTCATAATTAAAAGTCACTGAATATTCACAATATAAATACCAATTCTTTCAAGACTCTTTTAAGTAAATTAATTTTACAATATCCTTTTGATTGTTCTAAACCAACAACAATGACTACTGTTAGCGTCTTAATTTGCATATGAATAGAAACACTAGTAAGGATTATTGCAATTGTCTATTGTACAATAAACTATTTACATATACATTTACAATAATACAAATACTATTTGTATTATTTTGTGCAGATTGTCCCTAAAACACAAATCTATGGCCCTACACAGGGCCTCTAGGGCTAGATGTTCCTTTGGAGGGCAGGGCTGGCAGAGGCATGCACTGGAGAAATCATGGTTTGGGAATTAATTAATAATTAGTGGATTGGAATTCTCCCTCCTTCCCATGGCACACGGGCCCGTGTCCACAGCAGAGGGGATGCTGTGACAGGGCACTGCCAGGGGGAGATGGCACCACTGCAGTCCTGATCCCTGCATCCAGCCCAAACTGTACCAGGGAGGGCAGTGACCCTCCCAATTGCTAGACAGCTCCAAGGCTCAGCCAGCCTGTCAGGAGCTCGGGAAAGAGGCAGCTCACACCCTGTCCTTGTCCCAGCCGGGCTGTGGTGACCTGAGACATGAACCAAGTGTGGGAAACCCCAGGAGAGCAGAGCTGAGTTTGACCCAAAGCTGCATTAACTGTACTTAGCTTTCACCCCCAGACTAATCCAGACTGAAGTAAAGCATCAGATTTTCAGTGAATGACCTGCTGGTCCAGATGTCCCCTTGGTACACACCTGGAGGTGAAGCCAGGGTCTCTATATGGGCCTGGAACAAAGCCAGGTATGATCGAACCAATGTGGTTAAAACATACATTCTCCCCTTTATTCCTGAAATGGCTGGTTTTATACAGTGCAGAATAATTTACAGTTGCAGGTGCATTCTTATTGGCATTCAGCATGAACAAATATGTAAACTATCTCAGTTTAAGGCAGCTACCGTATCTTCACCCTAATTGTCCCATACAGTCTATGCCCACACCTTAACTTAATTTCTAACTGAGCCACAAAACTTATCTACTTCTACACAGGCCAAAATCTGAGGCCCAGTTTGGGATAGCTCCAATCTCATTCCACAGCACATTGTGCCCACGATCTCTAAGAAATTTGGTTACATGGAGGACACAGCTACAGCCAGCTACAAGTGACTCCTTCAGCAGGCTCCTTCCCAAGCCCACTGCTGACTGCCTCTTCAGCAGAATCTGGGGCAGCAGTTTGTCAGTCCCCCAGTGCAGCTCACTGTGTGACCTGCACCTGTCAGACTCACTGCAGGCAGGCAGTGGAACAGTTAAAATCACACCACCCACAGCCCTGAGCATTCAGTATGAAATCTCGTTGTGTGCTTCAAGCCAACAGAGCCCTTTCCCTGTGAACCGAATTGCATCAACTCTAAAAGGAGGTGCCAGGAAGTTTTGTTCCTGCAACAGTCACAGAACAATTTGGGAGGTGAATGGGAAGCTGAGGTGACAGGCTACATCCTCATCTGAGATGCTGAATCACACTGATGGACCTGATCCTGGTATGGTGTTGTGAGCTCTCTAAATAAAACTAACTTTCCATTCTCTGTGGCACCAGATTTACCCTCCTGTTGCCCAGACCCTCTCTCTGACTTGTTTGAGGCTGCTTTCCATTTAAAGCCTGATATAATTAATATTTAATTAAAACCATTTCATGGCTGTTACCCAGAAAGCATTTCTTTAGGCATTGACTGAAATCCTTGGGCCAGCCTAGCTGAATTTAGAGCTTTAGTCCGTGTCCTGTTATCCCAAGGCACCAAAGTTTATTCCTCACAATCAGCTGGCTCCATCCCCACCCTTATTTACACTATTGACTCACGGCTGCCACTGCTTCCTACTGAAGATGAAACATTTTCATGGGTTACTCTATTTGGTTATAGTTACCTTATAAATTTAATGCTTGGTTTGCTCCTTTAAAGAAGAAGTGTCAGAAATATTAGTTTCTTTTATTAGTTTAGAAATATTTAGAAATATTAGTTGCTATTTCAAGTCTTGGAGAGCATTTTAGCCTTTTGGGGAAGCAATCAGCCTGAGATCATGGATCTTTTCTTCACCCATGCCAGACAACATTTTTGTCTTGGAGATGGCAAATTCGGGAAGAGATGAAATTATTTCAATGCCATTAATTTTCCCATAAAGAGGACTCTTCTCTTTCCCAAGATGAACTGGGCTTCATCTGCTCTTATGGGCAGAATAGGAAAATAAAGTATCATGAGATATTTTCCTTCCTCTAGCTGATCCTGCTTAAGCAGGGGGGTTGGCCTAGATGATCTCCAGAGGTCCCTCCAACATTCTGTGACTGTGGGAAATAGTTTCCCATAAGAACAAGGCTGAAAACTGCTGGAGAGCAACAGAGTTAGAGGGACAGGAAGAATCCTAAGAGGTAAATGTTTAATTAACAAAAAAGTTAATCAATATTGATGTTTAGAAGTCTAAACAGTGCCAGAGAAGCTGAAGTAAACATCAAACTTGACAGAGTATTTGGAGGTGGTGTTATTTCTTCTTAGTGTCTTTAACTACTGGGAGTATTGATCAAATTAGAGAATTCCTTCAAATTTATGTGCAGCGAGCAGAGTCTGCAGCAGAGTCTGCCCAGAAATGGGCGCTCTGCAGCACACAGTTAATCCATAATTATTCAGCTCCTGCTGAAAGGGGGGAAATGAGGCACCTCAGAGTGGATGTCACACATCTGGCAGAATGACATGCAGCTCACTTGACAGCTCACACTTCAATGTGCCTTGAGTGCTCAAGAAGGTCCCCAGACTCTCGGTCTACCTTTATGCAAACACTCAGCGTTACTCCTCTTACTTATCATATTGAACTTAAAAATGTCATCTGGGGAAAAAACCAATCTGCTCCAGAAATTCTTACACCCCCCCCTCCCCCAAAATTCACAGTTGCTGACAAGAAAGAGGTTAAACTTGATGAGATGTTTAAATCAATCCAGCAGGAGAAAGGACTTAGTGTTGTGACTGCACCGCACACAAATAAATTGAATTATGATTAGTCAGTCATTGCCATAATTTGACCCAGTAGTGCTGACAGCACACAGCCCCAAAGCCAGCTGGTACCCAAAATATGCCCCATCCAATGAAAACACTGTGCAGGCACAATTTAACAAAGGAAACCTTTTTAGCACACTGAGTCCCACTAATGCAATGGTATTTGATAATAGTTTCTGTTTCAACAATTGAAGACTTCCTCAGGTAAACACATTTAAGGACAAGTAAAAAAATGTAAGGCTTTGGTTCTGTGTTAATATAAAATAGAAGATCAAATTAAACCCCAAACCAACATGAAATTTACAGCTCTGATTTACTTCTGCCACACTGAGTCCTGTCCCTGCCCTTTTGGTCAGACACCTCCATCCCAAAGGCAAAGCAGCAGGATCTAATAAATTCCAGGTTTAATGCAGTAACCTCAGCTTTATCCTTTTTAGTTTTTTTTAATTAAACCTCATGTTGTTTTAGCAAAACCAGTGAGTTCATGAGCTGTGTTGCTATTTTTAACTTCTCAAACTACCATTTGTGAGTCAGTCAATGCAGACATCACAGTTTTAAGGCTAATTTGAGAGCCTGAAAGCACCAAAAATAACTGCTGAAATGGAATATGCATGCTGAACAAATCACTGTCTTTAACACAACAAGAGCAACAAAGCTCCAGTGTCCACCATCAGTGCAGTTCCCTGCCAAAAACCCCCAAAGTTAATTCTGTAGTAACATCAGAATGACTTAAATGCATTTCTCAGCTCCTTCACTTGACTGCTCTGAGCCTTTATGGACAGCCAGCTGAGCAGACAGGCTTGGCATGACAACGCCATCACTGTATAATCCGTGCAATCACACTTTTGGAGAAATAAAACAAAAACAAAAATAAAGGGGACAATTAATTCAAGAAATTTAACAACTATTTTTATAGCTATACGAGAACACATTAAAACCTTCCTCCCAAAATTTTCTTTAAAGGCATACCATTCTTCATCCACTGTAACAATCAAGGGTTATTTTGGAACCCTCTCAGGTGAACTGAAATTCCAAGAAGTCCTGGCTGTGGCTGCCACTTGGCTGACATGTGAATAGATTCATGAGCCAAAAAGGACCACCAGTTTTTCACTCTGCTCCCCCACATGCCACAGACTCCATATTTCCACCTGCTTACCTCTAAGTGCAATGATTTGTACTGCAGTAAATTGTATTTCCAGAGTTGTGTCAGCTTTGGTGACCTCAGCAATCACTTCCTGTGATGGCCACTGACCTGCTCTGACAGGAACGTGCACCTTATTCCTGATGGAATCCAGCTGGCTTGGATTTCTAGCCACTGGCTCTTGAAACCACCCTGGTTTAAAATCTCTAGCATCCCATATTTTCTTTGGGAAAAAATACATCCACTTTGTAAATATATTCAGGTTGAGATTGAACTCAACACTTGCTAAGAGCTAAGAGTTTGATTGCTGATTTTAAATAAATTATCTGACAAATATAGCTCTTTCCTTAGCTTCCAAATCAATGCAGGTTTTTTTTTCCCAGTTACTCATAACTATTCAATCAGCATCTTATGTGAACAAATAATTTCTGACATTCTCTGTGCTTCCCAATTGGACAAACGATGGTTAATGAGCAGGCCAAAAAAAATCCCCTGTTCACAGAAACACACTCTGGATGCAATCATTCCATAAACATTTCTGCAAATAACCACACTCTGCAAGGGCTGAACAATACCAGAGAAGAAACTAAGCTGAGGCTGAATTGCTGATCAGAATCTGAATGAAGGCTGTGGCGGTAATATGGCTCATGTAATTACAGAGGGAGTTAAATATGCTTCCATGGGCACTGAACTTGGTCCATGAATTCCAAATGAGCCAGTGGATGACTTCAATTAATGGAATGACATAATAAAATTATCAGTAAAACTAAAGTAACTATAAAGTGAATTTTCCATCTACCATATTAACTACCTTCTCTAATAGTTGATAACACACTGTTAAGAATTTGAGAAACAAAAATCTGACCTTCAGAACGTCTGTGTCTGATGAAGTAATGAGAGGCAGTGTAGTATTAATCAAAAGAATGTTTAAATTGACAACCATCCCACAATTACTACACCATCCATCTCCCAGTGCTCTGCATGTGCTCCAATAACTGTTAGTTTTATGCTGAATTTAGATTGTAAGCGACAATTGGTTTTAAAAACTGCTGATTGGACTGCCAATTTGCAATGAGAAGAGACATCTTTAAAATATGGATAACCCTAGTAAGAGCTACATACCATCCAGCTCTGATCTATTTCAAATTAATGCACTTACAAAATGTGAAATGCTCCCACAGCATTAGAGACTGGAGACTGCAGGTACCCAACACAGCTGCTCTGTTTCCCCAGGAGTGTGAACTAAAACCATTTCCAAAGTAGCAAAGGAGAGCCCTGCCCTTCTTTAGTGGTTTTATTTCATCATCTCATGCAAGAAGGGCTCATTTGCAGCGTGAGAGCTCAGAGGGGGCAGCTTTGGGCCCCAAAATCAGGGCAGGAACCAAGCCCTGCAGAGGCAGCAGCACCCCAAAAGCACCACACACACCCTGGGGCTGTGGGCTCCAAAGCCAGCACCAGCCCACAGCTCTGAACCCAAATCCAAAATCCAGTGGCAGGCTCGTCATCTAGAAGCCCAGCAATAGTTCACCTCCACATTTTCAAATGTTTTGGTATTTTAAACTGCTGAAATCAATTTGACCAAAACTAGCCTTACAAAAAAATCACTTGTTATAGCATAGCACAAGGAAAAATAGAAAAAGCTTGGAAATGTATGGGCATTTTATTTCCTAGATGAGAACTGTTCTGAACGGTTGTATAATATTCAGGATAACAACTCTAATCTCTTCTAAATTAAAAAAGTACATGAGAGCTTGAAATGCTCTGATAATTTTAAATTCTTAGGCACTGCAGTTGCTCTCAACAGTTTCAATTACATTTTCAATGCAGGTTTTTTTTATTACAGATATCCTGGGCAAATTGCCTTAAAAATGTAAACTAGGGAAGAAAGCTCTTACAGTGACCATGAGAATCTCAGTAATAATTATTTGAATCTCATAAAATTTAAAAAAAAATCAAAAGAGAGCATTACATAGCCTGGAAATCAATTAGTTTGATATTCCACTTGCCTTCTTTCTGCACCAGCCTCATCTATTTAACAAAATGCTGAATAAATTGGTTCTGGTCAAACTATAAAGACAGCAGATATATGCTCCTCTCCTTCCATATCAATAACAGACATAGCAACTGTGGACAAGATAACCAGAAAACATGATAAAGATGGATTTAGTCATACAGAAAGGCAACAGAATTCAGAATGAAAAGAAAAACCCAAAGGCTGAGAGGCAAATGCAGCACCTAAAGCAATACAGAAAACAGGCAAGGTAATGATAACATGACACAAAAAAAAAACACCAAGTGAAAATACTTCATAAATTACTAAAACAAAACCTGTGAGGAACCTTCTGTGATGTACAGCATCGTCAACTGACCAGTTTTTCTTAAAAGCAGCAAATAAAATCCCTCCCAAAGAAACCACAGAGTGAGAAAGCCCCCAGTCTAAGCTGTGTGGTCCAACGGAGGGGAACAGAGGTGTTAATTGATTAATTGATGAATCCCCCTGTCTCTCCACAGGAGCATCCTCTGTGGCCTCAGGGTGCTGCTTTGAGCACTCCACAAGCTCCCTCACTACTGTTTTTTGCTGACAGGATGCATTATTCTTTTCTGCAGTAACATGATGAAAGCTGAGTTTATCAAGGCTAGGTAAATTACATCAGATTTTTTGCCAGTTGAAGTTTCTATTATCTCTATGGAAATCCTGCTTTGCTAGGCAAAAGCTGAGGAACTGAATGCCTTTGATAGCATTTTCTGAGTACCCTTCTGACATTGCTTCTGATCAGTATTTGCAATCTTTCCTCCCATTAAAGGTTAACTTATGCTTGTCTATCTTTTCAGCACATCTTCTAATATATGGGAAATTGCACCAGTACCTCCACTGTAAAATATTAAATAGTTCTGCTATCATAAAAGAGCTCTTATCCATTCTCTGAGATGAGCATTTCCCTCTTATTTAGAAGAATGGATGAGTGAATAGATACAGCATATTACAGACAACTGCTTTTATTCCTGTTACCTTTTGTGGTTAGGGGTTTTATTTGCTTTTTCAAACATGTGTCTTCTGTGGCACTGGCCAAGTTATCTTTGACTGTCCTGCTGCATCTGCCTCTTCAAAGGAGCAGTCATTTCTCAAAAAATGCTTGGCTGGCCTAGACCCAGAAATTCTTACACTCTAAGTTTTGAAGTAATTCAAGTTCATGATACTCTTCCTCGCAGCACTTAAAAGAATTGAACTACTTTTTCAATTCTTGCTTTTTAACTTCAGCTCAGGTCCTGAAACCTGGATGCCAAGATTAGTGCTTTAGCCAGATCCCTAATTTCAGTTTAGAGTAGTATTTTCCTTTTTCATTAATGCTTACCTTCAGCAGTAATCCTGTACACTAGGGAAGAATAGATTTCAGAAGACATTTTAAAGTCCTTTTTCATTCTATGCCATTCTATTGAAACAAAGATAAAATTTCTTCAAAACAAAACCATTTCTCCAAGACTACAAAAATCCTATATGCTTCCAAATGAGAAAATCAATGTTACTCTTCGGAAAAAAAAGATTATTTTTCAACTCTCTCATTTCACCATGGCTGGAGTTTCAATTTGAAGTGATCAGTTCTCTCAATTCTCACAGGCACACGCAATGTTTTCACACTACATGGTTTCAAACACAAAAATAAATAAGCAGAAATATCCATTCCATTATTTCCAAATTGAGGGATGTAAAAGATATTCCCTCTGATCCAGAATAATGCAGTTCTACAGCTTTTGTTCCTCTGCTTTTGTTTTCAACCAGTGAAGTGTAACATACAAAAACTCATCCCAGGTCTGAAACCTGAAGAAGGACCTCTTGTGCTGATTCTTTTGTATTCCAGTGCCTTTTACCCTCTGAACAGAAAACTACATTCATTATGTCTGCTACTTTCATAAAATGAAGAGACAGGTTGGTCTCTGTCCTATTATTATAAAGACTCGTATTCAGTTGCAAAACAGAATGTGCAAATCCCCCAGACCCATCAGATCCACACTCACAAGCTAAAAACTCAACATCACAGGTCTTGATCTGAAATTAAAAACTCTCTTCTTCAGCTTGGAAAAGACTTTTAGGGTTGAGTCCAACTGCAAACTTAATGCTGCCACAGCAAGCACAGAAATAATTCACTCATGGCAAAGGGCTCAGTATGAAACTGCTCCAATCCCAGAAATCAGATTACCAGATTCTCCCTCTGAAACTTTGCACTGAAGGAAATAATGAGAATTTATTATATGGCCAGAATCAAATTTAAGGAAAAAGATTAAAAGATGAATTATACAATGTGAAGTGTCTTCATCCATAACACATCCCCAAGAAGAAAGCATTGCACTGCCTGTGCTAGGCCAAGAAGGACTGGTTGGTTTTGGAAGTTTTGGAACACCTCTGTAGCTCCCTGATGTACCTGTCATATATTCTAAAAAAACTGCAGCTTTGAATTCATCTTCTCAGGTATACATAGAAAAACTCAACTTTGAAAAGGATTGCAAAAACTAACACCAGATTCTGCTTCCCTTGCAAACAAGGTCACAATTCCTATTAACTTTACCATGATCAAAATCAGGATTTATGCACTGCAAGAAATTAGCAGAAATATAAATAGCCTTAATAAACTACTCAGCAGGAATGTCTTATATAAGACATTAATTGCCACAGCAATTTACAGAATATGTTTAAAATAAAAATTATGACTTATTAATGCTGATAACCATGCTTGCCAGGCAGTTTCATTGACTCTCTATATTCTATTACTTGGGTATATACCAAACTGAGCAACCTAGGGGGAAAGAAAAAAAAGGAAAAAAAAATTATGAAAAGATATCCTTGCTCCCAGAGATCAAGCAAGTAAATTAGAGTTAGGCCCAGTGCTTAGATCATTGCACAAGAGTTCATAAGAAAGGCAAAGGACAGCAATGAGCTGGCAGTGCTGTCAGAGGCAGCCCCTGCAAGAAGAGGAGTGCACACCCTGGGAGTCAGGCTGCCCAGCCAGGCATGGGAATAATGACAGGCTCACTCTGGCTGGACAAACAGAGGAGTGTGCAAATCCCTCAGCTCCACACTCACCAGCTAAGCACTGACACCACTGATCTTCAGCTGCAATGCAAGCCTCTCCAATTTAGGCTTAGGAGGGCTAAGATCAGCCAGTCCAGCTGCAAACCCGACGGTGCCGCTGTCACTGTGGCTCTGCTCCCTGCCAAGTGCCTGCAGCAGGACAGAGCTGGGTGCTCTGCACAGCCCTGCACAGCCCTCCCTGTGTGTGCACACAGGAAAGGATCCCCCTCAAGCAGGTGACTGCCCAGTTCAGAACTGGTGCTGCCAGATCAGGCTGCCCCATACACAGCTGCTGAGCGTGGCTGACATTTGCCTGCAAGACAAACATGAACATCAACCCTGAGTTTTCATGTCATTGAGAGCTGTTCAACAGCTGCTCTGCTCCTGTTTACTGCCTAAAAAAGGCTGCCTGAAATGTTATTATTGTAGGCACTTCCTCTTCAGGGCAGTGATTTTTCAGCTCTGAAGGGCCAGTCATTGATCCATCTGCAGGTTTTGTTTTCTTCCTTATTCGCTGTGAATCAGCATCTGTTGCATGTGGGGCCTTCTGTTAAACTATTTTCTTGCACAGGGTCTCAGTTTGCAATGCTTCCGTGTTTTACACACACACTTAAACTTCTAAATAACAGAAATGTTATTTTCTGAATGTATTTTTCGTACATTTTCTGAAATGTATGAAAAATATCTGTGTATGAACAATCACCATGCTAAGAGATTTGATGGAAGAAAACACAGCTTTTATAAAAACATACATGACAAACGCTTTAAAAGAAGCATTGATGAACCACACAAAGCATTTTTAGCAGTTTAGAAGTTTCTGGGAGCTTTTGCAACTTCAGACACTGTGCTTTGAATATCCATTATGCTTTCAGATCAGAGTCTTGGACACTTGAACTGGCACAGCTTCGTGTGTTGGCAGGACTCCCTTCCACTGCCTTCAGTGGAGATGCAATAATTCATACCAGGCAGGGCTGGAGTCCCTGGTAGTCAGCTCTGCAATCTCTCACAAGAATATGAAATTATATAAATGGGTGTCCCTTCTCACCTGGATGTTTTTTCTAGTGATTCTCCCCATTTAGTCTTCTGACCCTGGTCCTCAACTTGAATTCCTCAAAGTCTAACTGGTTTCTGACTTTCACATCACTGGATGAGCTTTGGGGTTTAACTGCTTATAAATTGAGAATTATATGAGCCAGAAGCTATTGAACAAAGGAACAGAACTGCCCATTATCCTCTCAGTCACAAGCAATTTTCAAGGTAAATCTGCACTTAAAATATCACTTCATTGATTGATGGTACTTATTTATTACATAATAAAGTCTCTAATAATGTGGTATTTCATTCTCATCAAAGATTCTTCTAAACTATCACTCAGGAGCAGTTTTCATGCAAGTGACATGCTGTCATCAGCCCGCCTTCAAGATTACAGGCCTGGTTAAACAGCAGCCTTAAACCAGAGCAAACACCCAGGCAGACCCCAGAATCAGGAAGGGAATGCAGTCAGGCCTGGGGCATGTACTTACTGCAACCACAGCATCCATCTTTTCCATGCAGAACAGGGGCACAGCAGGAAATGGATCTTCTAAGGCCTAAATGTATGACTGAATTGTTGCTTTACTTTGACCGGTTCAGGAATTAGAACAGTACCTTTATCCTTTTCTACATGAAGTACTTAAAAAAACCCAGCAAAACCCCCAGAGCCTCACATAAACTTTATGTTTGAGATACTGTTTTGCCAGAACTGTTCCTCTGCCTTCACATTTATCTCCTCTCACTGCCAAGCCACCTCATCTCCCAGTTTTCCTGATCCCCCGTATCACTCTGATGGGGAGCTGTGGTGTTTTGCATCTGAACTCATCTTATGTGATTAAAGCAACACAATTCCTACCACCACTAAACAGTGCAATAGGAGCCTGGTTTAACTCCTGCTGTTAACTATTTTACCATGCTGCATTTATTTACTGTTTTGGCTGCTCCAAAAGCTGCAGAAGCCAGGTTTTGCCCAGCTGTGCTGAGCACAGCAGGAGAGGCTTGGTGAGACAGGCTGGCACAGACCCTGAAAGTGCCTCACAAACCGTGGCCAGCAGCACAGCAGAGGTACCAAACCCACCTTTTGACCTTGTCTGTGCACATCCAACAGCTCCTGCCACCCTGGTGGCTGGAGGAGCAGCAGAGGCTCAGGTGGGATGGGGATGTTCCACAGACGAGTCTGGGGAATTAACCCAAAACTCTGTGTGTGGCTGGACAGGTGGAGCAGAAGTGACAGTGCTGGCTTGGGCAGAGAGTGTCTAAAGGCAGGAATGGAAAGATGTGAAACACCCTTCAGCAACAGAATCAGAGGAGGATGAGCTGCTTAGGCAGCCATGCTGTTCAGATGCCACCACTGAGACAAGGAAGATCTCAACAGAAACTCTAATTATCTGGGCAGCATTTTTTAATGAATTCACTCTTACTAGAGGTAGAGGAATAGAAATTCTTCCCTTAAATTCATGGAGCTGCACTGCAGGATTCTCACCCTTTGGTTTTTTTTTTCACCAGTTGAACATTCAAGGTGCTCCACAAAGTGAATGGTAA
Organism: Cisticola juncidis; assembly: GCA_013400215.1. NCBI lineage: Eukaryota > Metazoa > Chordata > Aves > Passeriformes > Cisticolidae > Cisticola > Cisticola juncidis. The sequence goes on along the minus strand of VXBR01002967.1, from coordinate 761,299 downwards.
CTCCTGAAATGTCCAGGCTGCTGGGGACCAGGACAAAACACAGCTGCCCTGGAAGGCACCCTCTGAGGATGGAGGGAGGGTAGGAAACACACCTAACCACAGACTGGAGTTTTTCAAGTGCCTTCTGCTTTTCAGGCCAAGCCTAATACCCAGCTGTGAGGAATTCTTCCCCATGAGCAGCATCAGAGGACTACAGAAATGGACAGATTTTCCATTCCATCTTAGTATTTAACACACATGAGATTTGCATCAGTTTCTCTACCTGAAAAAACAGTTACAAAGCACTCCAAGATACTTGCAGGAATGAACTGTGAATATGCCAATGTTAGTTACAGCAGACACAGAGTGGGTTGAAGAAACATTTGGAAATCTGAATCACAGAAGTCTCACCATCACTAATCCTGATTCCATTTAAAATGAAACAGAACCACCACGGGGACATATACTGCTGACCATTTCATTGCAATACTTTAGGACATTTCCTTGCCATTTTCTACTCTTTTAATTATGAAGCTACACATGATATTTTTGATACTGTCTTAAAAAAAATTGAGCATTATATGGAATTTTAGTGTCAGGTAGGCAGTTTCCTTTCTATTGACTTTGATGATTTCTTTCCTATTTGAATCATATTAAAAGGAAAAAGGCTATTAAAAGAAGCATATTAAAAGGAAGCTGTACCTATGATTGTAAAACAATTCCTTGATGTCAAACATCATCTCTTCTCATGCAAAAAGATGAAAATTCAAAAACATCTGAAAGCAGTTAGAGGAGGAAAAAGGGGAAATTACCCAGTTTAGAAGAGGGGCTGTAGTAGTAACTATTAACATCAACTTAACTGCGTATGAGGGAGTGGTTCCTGGCAGGCACATCTAGATGCAAGTGTGCCAAGTGGTGGCAGCAGTAAAACTGCAAATGGAATAGCTACAACAGAAAAAACTTTGCATCCAAGCTAAGAACAGCATCACCCACCTGAATCAGGGCACTAATCTGTTCTGGTGAGGACTGCCAGGTGGGAAAAACATCCCCTTTATACAGCATCTCACCACTACTAGAATAAAATTAACATCTTAGCAATATTTTTTGTGGCTACTGGCAAGATCACTATGATTAAAAGGAATATATATACAAATATTTCCAACATGCAAGAGAAGAAGTGCACTGCTCAAGCAAGAGATGCAGCATTGCAATGGAAATCTCACAGAAGTATGCTGAGTGATGTTTGTTAGTTCTTACCCTCTTAATGCTGTAATCCCTAACACAGAAAAAGTCTAATTCTCTTGTGAAAAATTTCTCAGTCATTACTGGGCTCATACCCAAATTTGGCCTTTTTGGATGTTGTTTTTAACATTAGTTACAAAATGAAATACACAGTAATGGGGAGGAGACACAACATTTAAATTATGAAGGAGCAGAGTCTTGTCAAGAAAAGTTTCCCTTGCCTCCTTCCCCTCTATCATTTGTTTGCTGCTCTCTCATTTGCACAGAACTTGAGCTGACATTCAAAGGTAGCTCTTTATCTGGTGAATACCCAACTGCGCTGATTGAAGCGACTTTAGTTATTGTTGTTTGTCTCTCAACCCTAATTAAAGTTTCTAATTGGAATTTGCAGGCATGCCCGCAGTGTGCTGCTCTCACAGATGATGTGCCAGGAGTTATGGTGTGCTTGCTCCCAGGGGATGAGGAATGATGGCTCTGGCTCAGGAGTGAATTGCACAGTCCCTTTGCAGACACTGAGGACTGTCTGCAAACCTCCTGCAGGCAAGCAGAGGGTCCCTCATCATTATGTGACAAATAGGGCACAGCCCATGCACTGAGTGGGTCTGATGGATGGGATTTTGAGATGTTTCTGGCTTCCTCATCCATAATGTGCTCGAGCACAATTCCACTGTGATCAGTGTTCAAGGCTCCCAGCGAAGGCAGCCAGTGCAGAGCAGAGCTGGCACGTGCAGCCTGGCAGGGAAATACAGAATCCTGTCTGCAGCTCACCAAACTCGTGCTTGCAGCTCACTGTGAGGTCCAGGCACAGGGGACAAGACCACCTTGCTGCTCTGTGTTTATTTCTGAGATACTGTGAGGATTCATTTGCTGTAGAGTCAATTCAGGTAACTGACAACTCCTGGCTAAAACCACATTCCAGAACTCCATAGGGTGGGGTGCTGTAGGGTCCTTTTGAGACAGCAAAGATAAAACTTGGGTAAAAAAATCATTCAGATTGGAGGGATTTTTCAGTTTCTCCAGTCACTCCCACAAGTATATCCATTTCCTTTATGTCATTTTTGCATATGTTATTTTTAAGGTTAAATAATCTGCACATCTGTCTCTGACAAGTGTCTTCTAGGCCTGCAACATGATTTTTCCTCTCAAGATCTGCCTCAAAACCCTTTCACTTAACCCCATATTCTTAGTTGGGGAGACACAGGTCCTAAACCTCTTGTCTGCCAAGTTAGTAAATCCAGCTGTTATGTAGGAAAATGGAAAGGTTTTGGTAATTTGAGTCTTTGGCACATTGGAGAGTAAGAGGACAACAACAGAGAAAGAAAAAAAGAGATTTAGAGGAGAGGTTTTCACAAGAATAGGGATTGGAATTTGACAGAGCTGTATGGGGTGAAGAAGGTGGCTGTACATTTCACATTTGTGGAAATGACACAGTAAATACAAAGTAAAAAACCAGGTTGCTTCAGATAATGCATAAATAAACTGTGAGTATACCTATGTGTGGATGCAAAATGTTTTAGAATGCATTGCTTCATTCATATGACATGCACAGTTAAGGATCAGAAATGAAAGCTTTTATCAGCAAATCTGGGTCAGCGCTGACTCTCATATTCCTTAAATTCTTTCAAAATGAATAAATCAGCTTCCTTGTCAAAGCATTATTACACCAGTGCTTCTCAACCTACAGAGAAAATGTCGTCTCTCTATAAAAAAGCATCTTAGCAAGGGATTGTTGCAGGAAAACAATGACAGGTACAAGCTGGTTCCTCCCACACAATCTGCTTAGAGCAGCAGCAAAATCAGAGATCATTAGACAAACTAACCTGTGGTGTCATTCCGTGGCAGATATACATGATTGGGATATTCTCTGTGTCTGGCCCTTGATCAAGGCACAAATCACTTTTCAGGGAATTCTGCAGCTAAAATAAACAGAAAAAAAAAAGAAATCAAGCAAGTTTTACATGAGAAAAAGATGGTGTGATTACTTTCTTTTCTTTGAAAAAAAATAAACGTACTTCAGTAAGGAAATATGCAAAATTAAAATATGTTGCAGTGAAGATCTTGAACAGAAAGCATCTGGATTAAATTCTTCCTTGCAGATAACCTAGCACCATATTGATTTCAATAATGTTGCACAAAGTTCCAGGCAGGGTGTATTTCAAACAGCCTTCAGGGGTAGCATGATTTTTTGATATGTTTTAAAAGTATTTAGTCTCTGGTATACACTGTATACAGAACCTGAATGTATCCTGCTGAGCAAGATAGATGAGGAATTAAACAGCTTATAAGAATCACTCAGGAGAGTCTTCTGATTTCCAGAAATAATTCAAAAAACTGCTTTCAGCTGACACCTGGAGACTTCAGGGCAATTGTTATGCACCAGCTCCCCTGATTATTCTGGGCTAACCCACACACAGCAACGAACAGACTGCAAAGTACTTGGCCCTGGTCAGCACAAAGCCCTGAGAAAAACCTGGGCAATGCCGAGACAGAGTTTTCTGCAAGTGAAGTGCTAAATTAATGAGCACAGATAGCTGGGAGGCTGTTCAGAGTGTGAGGACTGCACACCCAGGGACGTGTAAAGGTGTTCAGGGTGCCAGGCTGGCTCAGAGAACAGGAGGCAATGCCTGATGAGGGGAGATGTGGTTTGCAGCCAGCTGGGATAAACTGGGCAGTTCTGTCACCTGTGCACAGGGGCCTCCTTTGAGGAAAACACACTCATACCTTTGGAAAAGAAGCCTAGAACTGCATTAGCACATAAGAAGAGCAGACAAGCCAGAGGGTGAAGCCTGGCAGTGAATAAAATTGAAACCATCAACTCATCTGTATGAGACTTCCAACTCCAAACCTCACTAAATGCAGTAATGGATAGGATGCATCTCACCACTAAAGAGAAAATATGCATTAGGTATCAATACTGGCATTACTCTCAAGAATTAAAGCCTTGAGAATCACAAAATCTTCTCTCTCAAAGCTTTCTATTTCTTATTCACAATGTAACCCTGGCCATCACTCTAATCACAAACAGATGTCAAAGCACCACTCTCTATCCAAACCAATGATAAATATCAGCCTCATTAATTCACACCTGGGTCTATCACTACCTTTGTGTTTTCAAAACCTCTTCCATAAACTCCAATCCTAATGCTTGTCCTGGTACTAATGTTATCAACTTTTCCACAGGAATCCCCATAATAAAGGAAGCAAAAAAAGCAGAAACAAAACAGCCACTGACCTGTTCACTAATAATGTGTTTCAAAATCTGAGGTCCAGATTCTCAGGAACAATCACTTTTTTTAAAATCTAGTGGCTTGGTGGCAACCAACGATTAACCTGAGTAATGCAATTTTAGCCTACCAAGACTTAACCTTAAGAACAATCCAAAATATTACAGACAGTCTCTATGCTGAAAAATAATTATCATTATCTGAATACAACAGTGTTTGGCCCAGTGGCATAGCTTTCTTCTAAATAGGAGGGTACTGGACAATTGAAAAAGAAATTTGCTTCCCAAATATTAACTCTGCCACCAAACCCAACCCTAGCTATATGCCACAGCATAAGCTAGACCTGAGTGATGCAACTATTTCCCTAACTCTCACAGAACATAAGGAAATGTAGGATTCAGGAAATAAATATGTGGAGTATCTCTGCAGGTGCCTATAGCCTAACCTTTACCCCCATTCAGACAGCTTTTTCAATTACTCAGGATTTTTTAAAAATTTATGACAATGCTATAGTAGCAGTATCTCTATTTTCTACAGAAAAATAAATGAAGCCAGCTGATGAATGGAAGCATTTAGAGAATCAGAAAGCAGCTGACTTGCTTTGGAATATCACACCTTTCTCTGCTGTAAGATGTGCAAGCAAACAGCAAAGCAGACACGAGAGAAGATCAGACATCCATGTGATTCTTTTACTAAAAGGATAGGGGCACTCAATCTCGTGTCACACGACAGTATTTCATAAAACAGTGAGCTGGGTGTTTCACAAAACACTCCCTCTTTATCTGTTGTCACTGTTGTTCTCTACTTCCCTTGTGATGGTACAAACAGGGCCTGCTGCTCACACCTCTCAGCTGAGGACAGTCATGTGCATTGCCAGGCAGTACCCAAATCACAGGATCAGAGAATGGCTTGGGTTGGAGACACATTAAAGATGTCTCATTCCAACCCCCCTGCCATGGGCTAGGACACCTTCCACTACACCAGGTTACTCAAGGACCCATCCAGCCTGGTCTAGAACACCTCCAGTGGACAAAGAGCCCATGATCTCTCTGGGCAACATCTTCCAATTCCTCACCACCCTTAGAGTAAAGAATTTCTTCCAAATATCTGACTTAACCCTACCTTTTTTCAGTTTAAAGCCATTCTCTCTTGTCCTATCACTATCCATCCTCGTGAAAAGCCCTTCTCCAGCTCTCTTTAGCTCTCTTTAGCCCTCTTTAGGTACTGAAAGGTTGCTCTAAGGTCTCCCTGAAGCCTTCTCTTCTCCAGGCTGACCACTGTGTTCAGTTTTTCTGTGAAAGACTCTTCTCATTCTTTTTGGTTGATGAAAATCTCTCAGCAGAGTATAAAATCACTGTAGCTGGTTTTCATTTTGACTCACACAATGCAGAGTTGATCCTGAGACGAGTACTTTAGCTTTTCCACTTCCCTTCCTTTATTTATATTGTTAACACTTCTACCTAAAGAGACTTCTTTTATCCAGAGCCACCTACAAGCAGAACCATGCACCAGTTGGCTGCTATGCCTCCTTCTCCTCAGGAAACTCCACACTTGAGTAGATCATGGAGTCACTGAGGGCAGTTCCACGGAGTGTGGCAGAGGCTCCTCACACACAGGTGTGACTTGGGCATTGTTCTGAACTAGTTTGGAAAGTAAACATTATCTCATGCATTTGGCAATGACTTAAACCTTTGCTGGAAATGCTTTTCTTGTATGACTGTATGAAAAGCCAGCATGGTTATTTTAACTTATCATCTCAGGGGCTACAGAACTTTTCAGGATGTACAATGCCTTTGTTTGCCAAAACACAGCAGCTGCTCTGTGGCACCCTCAGGGCTCTTCCAGAGCCATACTGGCTGACTGCACAGCTCAGTTTTCTTTTTGAGGATCAATGTCTGAAGACAAACCTTTCATCTGTATTATCTGCTCTTGCATTTTCTAATTAGGATTGTCATGCAGAAAGAAAAATGTAATTCACAGGAATTGATTTTTGTGAAAATGACGGTGGAGGAGAATGTGAAAAGGACATCCTAGGTCTGCTACCTTATTATGGGCCTGTGTTAATTTGCTCTGTTCATTTTCCATGACATGCACACCAGCTCTCCCTGACTGGGACCCTGCCAGTTTCTGAGGGGCAAGAATTGCTTCTGCCTTAATTAGCACCGTGCAACTCAAGCGTGGTTGCAACACAGACAAGGGCACTACATCCCACAAGCAATGGTGAGCCCAAAATTCATGGATTTAGCTGCACTTTCTGTTGGATGCAATGCAGTTCTTGAACCTCTCTGGTGGTGCTTTACACCTGGGTTAGCTATGTGAGATTTGGTGAGCTTGGAATGTTAGTCTTTGACTGTGGTACCTGTTCTAGGGTGGATCAGGATTTCCTTTAAATGGCTAAAAGTTTAGGAAGAGAAGCACCAGCCTTTAACAGTTGGATTTCATTATATTAAAGGTCTTTCCACCCTAAATGACTCCATGATTCTAAATTAAGATCTGGCTACAATCTTAAGAAGGTTGCAGTTGAAATACTGAGCCTATTTGGTGAATTCCCCTGCTGCCACAAACCAGTCAGCTCCAATGTGTCTGCAGAATCACACCTTGAGTGTTTCTGTAAAACCATAAAGCAAACAACAAAAAATCAGGGAGGAAGGGAATGTTCAGGATACTTCAGCACAAAATACAGCAGAGCAGCTGTCTCTGTCAACTAACCAGTCCAACATATTATTCAACTAGTGACTCCAAATTGATCTGATTCTGTAACTTTGAGTCAGGCCTTGTCTCCATGAATTACTTCCACTTTTACACCCTTCTCCCCCATGTTTGTACAAAGGGAAATGCAAGCAAGGTCCTTACCACCCCGTAGGCGACGGTATCTGAGTACATTCTCATTTCTGGATACACACTGACAAGGTACCACCTGAAGGTCTTGCACTGCAGCTTTTTCCGTAGAGCCTTCCTCTCTGAAATGTCACCAATATCAATCCCGGAGTCCTGCACGTGGAACAAAGGGCAGAAGAAGCCAGAGAGGTGTCAGTGATACACTTCTGTGAGAACTGAGCACCCAGAACCTCCCTCATTGCAGAATCACAGAATGGACTGAGCTGGCAGGCACCTGCCAGGATCATCAGGCCCAACTCCTGGCCCTGCACAGCACCATCCCCAAGAGTCAGAGTTTTGACCCGTGACAATGACCATGTTTTGGTTGTGAAGTGAGTCTGCTCACCCCAGAAGTGTCCCAGTTAAATATGATACAGTTCACCATGGCAGGGTCTCTTCCACAGTCTGCTTTGGTGAATGGGACTGCTCCCATTGACTCCAGTGGGTTTAGATCCAGTTTCCAATGGATATCACTGCTGATCTCCAATTTCCTGGCACTTTCCCAATCCAAAAGGAATTGGCAGGAAGAAGCAAGCTGCCCCAGAACATGGGCATTGCTGGTGTCTCACTGTGGCCTCATCATTAGTGTATGGCACTTTCTGGCCATCTCTGAAGTCTGGTTTGCTGCTTGACTGCAAAGAGCAGAAGCTCTGCTCACCTCTCTGAAACAGCACTTATTAAAGTTCTTTTGTAATGTAAAAAGAGAAGTTTGTTATTTTTGTTAAAAGCAATTGCTGAATATTCTCTCCATAATTTTTATTCTCCCTTACATTTCTGGCTAACCTAGTTTCTACTTTTCATAAGAGCAGATCACAAAGCATGATTTTCATAAAGGGCCTGTATATAAAGATCAATAATTTATCACATCAGTAGAAATTTTGAGAGAGGGATCTAAGTGCAAATCTGTGGCTGCTCTTGACAGGAAGTAAAATAAAACATTTTGCTCCACACTGTGCTCCACAATTTCTGCCTCAGAGCAAAACACAGGATAAATACATTTTCATAGGGAAATCTTATAATCTATCTCCTTTAACAGCAGCCTTTACTGGGCCATAAACACCCTAAAGATTTTGTCAGCTGTGAGACAAGATTTAAAAAAACACTGAAAGCACTGAATTTTCTTAGTTACACAAGAAAAAAGGTATCTTTAGAAGTATCTACATTTCTGAGCTGCTGAAGCAACCACTGCATCCCAGAGCACTGAATTCATGCTAATCTGGAAAAAGTTTATTTTATTATGGAAGCATTTTCTAACTAAAGTCAAATTGACTTCCACACTGGCGAAGTGTGCTAAAAAGCAGGAAACTATGATCTGGAATACACAGATCAAACATAACAATTTTAAAATTGGTGACTCCCCTTCTCAAGTCTGACATAATTCATAAAACTTTATGTGGAAACACTCCTTAATTGGCATGTTTTTTCTGAATTTTCCAGAAATTGACTAAATAAAGAGGCTGTAGGGTGCTGAAAGACAATCAGTGGATCTTGTGAACACATCCTGCTCATGCACCACTCTGGCTGCACTTGCCAGTGCATCTTGTGTGAAGGAAAAGGAGGGTGCCAGCACACAGGCATTCCACCTCAAGCATTAACAAGGCTTCCTGGGATCAAGTGCTAAATTGGTCCACTGCCTCCCAAATCCTTTCTCATGCAGCCCTGAAGGCACCAGTGCTGTTCCCTCACAGTTCACAGGATAAGGAAAGCATCAGTAATCACATCCTTTCATGAAACTGGAGAAGGAAAATAGCTCACATGTAGCACACTGGCTTTATCACCACCAATAAGAAAGTGTAGTCCTTAAAGCTGAAAAAACCCCCCAAACCCAACAAACAAAACCAGAAGCACAGGCAGAACACATGGAAAGCACAGTTCTTGACTCTGGGACTTGAAGAATCTTCCCTCTGGATTTCAAGTGCTTTTCTGAATCTATTTATCCAAGTGACAATGATACAGAAGTCACCATGGCAGCAGAGGTCTCCATTTGAAGCCCTCAGTACTTCAGAGAGGAGCCCAGAGATCCCACGAGGGCAGTCACAGCACACTGCAAAATGAGTCTGACTCCTTTCTATTATCTTTATTAGCTCCCAAAGACTAAAACCTTTGGAAACATCTGACTTCTCACAGATCTGGGAATTCTTCCATGGAAAAAAACAGGTCCCGTGTTTAACACTTTGGAACAACATATTTAATAGAAAGTCCTCACTATTGTAACTACATACATTTCTTTTACCTTCACAGTCCATTACCAGTACTCATTAGCTTCCAGAGAGAGAACTACTCCTATAGCTTCCCACATGCAATTTATCTTTGCATTCTTTATGAATTTGATCTCAAATTGCCTTCAGAGCTCAAATTTGCACAAGATTAAGCAACACCACTATCACATCCAGATGAATATGATGCAGACTGATGTATAGCACTATACATCCTTGTTAGTAAAAGGAATTTCTAAGTTTTGTGTTAGTGTTATGTTTGCAAGTCAAAAAACTAAAACTTGGATCAATCAATGAGGATCAACCAATCTTCAAGAAAATTATTAACAATATGAAATAGAACCCCAAATTTAAATCTACCAGGCTAATGACAAGTAAAATTCGTTTGGGATTGCTTTGACATAAAATAAGCAACCCTATCCAGTGCAGAAATGTCTTCATTCTTGTATGGACTGCTGTGCAACTACTCAAAGCAGGGACACGTAGAGGGCAGCTTGGATTCTGTGAACACGGGACTTTCAGAAAAGTCCTCTCATAGCAGGGTATAGAGGATTTTTTTCATGGTCATAGCAAATTATGTAGCTAATGCTGCAACCTAAAAATAGGACAATCCCCAGTTTGCCAAAATTATCTCGTTTTAATCATGAGAGATGCAAGAAGCGACTGAGAACAGCTGAACCAACATCAGCATTCATGCATTTAGCTGATTTCTCGTTTCTAACATTTTCCTCTAATTAAGCTAAAGGAGAAGTACAGCATTTTATTTCTTGACACAGAAATTGTAGCAAAACCAGTTTCTCTGAACTGTTGTCAAATCAGAGAGATTTTATTAAAGAAAAACTAATCTGCCCTTTAATTTAAATCTAGACTGTTGGCTTTTGCTGTAATGATGAGAGCTGTACTCTGAGTTAAACTCCAAATTCAATAGAGCTATGATTCCCAGCTTCCAAGTGGAAACAATCTATTCACACTGATCCTGAGTAAGTACAGTGCCCTTGCTCTGAGCCCTTCAGCTCATAGCTGTTCACAGATTAAATACAGTTAACTACAGAAGTAAGAACAGCTAAAATCAAACTGAACTCTGACGTTGGCCATCTGACATTATCTCTTCAATACAATGGACCAAGCAGTGCTCATCCACGGAAACCAGGACAAGAAGTCCAGTGGGGAGCTGCAACAAGATTCTGCAACATGACATGACACCCACCAGCCACCCTCATTCTCACATGAAATACTTATCAGACACCCCACACTTGCATCAAGAGATCCAACACCCCCTGGCAGATGTCTCCTCACAAATCTGGTGGAATTACAGCTCTCTGTGAAGATAAATAGGAGACTCAAATTCAGATTAAGATGTGCAATGTAAATTTGATGGGTTTTCCCCCCGTATTTCTGCAGCTACTAGTTTAAAATATCTGTGAAGAGTCATCAGTGAAGAGAATAAACTGGATGAGAAATTAAATTTTTAAGGAACCTAAAGACAAAAAAAAAAGTTCTAGAGTAAGACACAACTACATATATATGTTTATATGCAATTGTGTATGTATAGGAATATACTTTATGCCAGTGTGCGAGACATAAATACACACATACACACATAGAAAATCCAACCAGAAAAACCAAAATTCAGGGTAGGAACCTGTTACCATGGGTTTTTCCTAGCTGGCTGTGCATTTCATATTAAGCAGAAGGTTTGCACTTTCTCACGCACTTTTCGTGTAAACATCAGCCATGTTCTATAAACATAGATTTTGTTTTCACATTCCATGCTGGGACAAACAAGACTGTGTGACAGTCCCCTGGACCAATGTGGGTGAGAGGTGGGATGACCACCCTCCAATCCATAGTCGTCTTGCTACAGCTATATTAGAGATATAATAAACAAAAGGCAGAGAGTCTCCTGCTCTCCTGCCCTGCTGCTCAGAACCCAGGTCTGTGTCACCTGACTGTCCTTATCTGGCCTCGGCCCGCGGTGATAGGAACCCAAACCAAAAGGATCCAAAACCAAAGGCGGGTTCTGGGAGGAACCAAAACCAAAAGCCAAAGCTTGGAGGCACTGTGAGTGTGGCTCACCTCCTGGGGTATGTTCCAGGCCATGTAGACGTGGCTCTTGAACTCGTCCATCCAGACCTCGGCCACCCTCAGGGCATTCCTGCGCACGTGGGCAGTCAGGTCCTCCGTGTACGGTTTGTGCGCTCGCTCGATGTGCGCGATCCTGGAGCAGGGCAGCACCTCAACGCTCCCCCCGCACTGCCACACCTAGCAGGGGAAAAGAAAAGGACATGGCAGCTCTCTGCACCACTGCTGACCCCCAGCAAACACCCTGGAGTTGTTACAGAGGAGAGAGTAACCACTCAGGACTTGTTGGACTATACAGAGTGGAGTTATTGCCTTGCCTTACCATTAATTATTATTGCTGCTTAACCTTAATTCAGAGTCTCTAAATTACCAGTAGCCTCTCATCGTACTCTGCCTGGATCAAATCACTAGTTCTCAAGATTATTAATAGAATTATTTATAGGACGTTCAAAATAGCAACACATGGTGCAAGTTTTAAGCCTTGCAAGGCTTTTCTTTGAGGTTCTGCACAGTCCATACCAGACCATACACGCACTACCCAGAATCTCAAACTAGGCAGCTTGTCATAACAGGGAAACAAAGCCAACCAGCTTCTTCAGACAGCTGAAGTTTCAGGTTCTATGAAGATGAGGAACATAAATGCATCTTATGCTTTGCTTTGAACATGGGTGAGAAAGGATCAGGTCTATTTCTTTCATGGAATGATGAAGATTGACAGTGCCTAATGAAAACTGTTGTGTGAACAATTTGATCAGAAACTATCTTATAATAGTTTTTTTTATGTAGGCTACTCTACCTGCTCAAATAGATTTCAGTTTTGCCACTACCACAACTGAGCTAGAGTACACAACATTAGTCATAATTACTGCTTTCATTTCTCCTTTCCTCTTTCTGCTCTCAATGAAAGAGAAAACCACTTTGGCAAACTTCAGAGTCAGTGAACTACATGAGTGATTTTACATAGCAGCTCTTTTTCCGTGTACCTTGTATTATGTAAGCTTCCTAACAAGATCAAGGCAGCCCATCCATAATGGTTGAGTGGATGCTGCTCAGGTGAAAGCCCATATGTACCCAAACTGTTTGATCTTGCTGAACAAGTAGCTGGGTGTCCCAGAGGCAGGTGTACTCACTGAGAAGTGACAGAGCTTGCCTTAAGATACTGCCAGCACAGACTCCTGAGGCTTGGTACCTCATATTAAGAGAGCAAAAAATGAGAGCAAGGGTGTTCTTTCCTTGTACACTCATCCAGGGGATCATATTCTGGTCTCCCTCCTGGTGGCCAGGGATGTGGGCTGGCAGAACATCCTGTTCTGGAGCTGATCTCAGGCCCCTCAGATCTATCCACCCTATAGGCATATGCTCTACTAAGGAGGCACTTTGTTCAGTCATTCATTTTATATATTTAGACATCTGGCTTGAATACAGCATTTAGGCATTTGGCAGCTCCTGAGACCAGAAAATGTGGCATGAATTCAGAATGTTTACAAAGCTTTTTCTGAACTGGTGCCTAATTGCATTCAGCATATGCTGGGAGAAGAGACAGAGCCCTGGTTTGCAGAGCTCTGTGGAAAGGGAGCTAACCCATGAACCTGCTGTACAGTCAAAAAGGGAGATGAAAAGACTTGAGCACATCTCTGTTTCCAGAACTTGGAAGACCATTAGAGTAAATAAACATAACCATTATCAAAATCAGGGCAAGGTGATCATAAATATTAAAAAATAAACATGGCATTGATCTGGCACAAGACTAAATAATCTGGAAACATTTGTGTCCTGTCTTTCTAAATATCATATTAAGTGGGCAATCCAGTTTAATGATCTAACAAAAATAATGGTTTGTCAAACATTTAATTATAAATGGTCCAGCTACATCTCCTAATAAAGATTAAATGCAAAGTACCACAAGGCTGTGCTCACAGAACGCCTGCTTTCAGTCCAAGTCATTTCTCAGTAGAGCATGGACATCCAGCTATAAATTGTTTCAGAGTTACTCACTGTACACTGCCTAAATTAGTATCATAAAAGACAAGGAAGATGTAGAGATGGTCATAACTTAGCCCAGGACAGGGCAATTCACAATACACATGCACTGTGTCCTCTGCCCAGCCTCTGCTCATGCCAACCGGGGATGGCCTCGAGCCCAGGCCAGCAACTGAACACCAAAACTTTTGTGGGATTTTCAGAGCTAGGTCTCAGTGCCATCTTGACAACAAGTTGAGCCAAAAATATTCACAGTATGCAATAAGCTGAATTTCCAAGCAAATTTCTAGGAACTGAAATTCAGAACAGCAGAGTCATCTATAATTTTACCATTGTTTCAGTTATCAGAAAACTCTGATTTGAGTTCATTTTATAATGAAGTAAGATGTTTTCAAAAAACATCCTTGGATGACCAAGTCTTTAACAGAGTTTGCAAATAAGAATTACCCACTACCTGAACAAGCACCAATTAATCAATTCCAGTTGCCACTCCTTTCTCCCAGACACTGACAGTCTTTGTTCTATTTTCAAAGACTAATTAATTTCTATCAATTAATTAGCTATCTATACAGAACTTCTAAGTTGCCTTAAACAGTTTCAAAACCATATTATTTCCAAAGAAACATCTCCTAAAATCCACAGAACTTAGCTGCAGCATTCAAAAAGGAGCATGACCTTGGATACAGGCCATGAAACCTTGCTGAGTTGGAAGTCTCATCTGCAACAAGCCAATGTCCCTTCTCCCTCCCGGAGTTCTTTGCCAGTGGGATCACACTCCAGCAAGAAATCTCTTTTATCCAAATGTTTCATTGCGTTTAGGGAGTGGTAAGTTGTTAAAAAAAAAAAAAAAAAACACAAAACCCCCCTCAAAAACAACAACAAAAAAAGCCAATTAGAAATGTAGGTAGCAGGCATTTAAGTGGGACCTTCAAATGACATGAAGCTCTCCTGAAATCTCATGGAAATCTGGATTCCCAGCTCTCTAAAATATGGAAATTCTTCCTGCCAAGGAAGTAAGGGCTTTGCTATTCATACACAAAACACTACCCTGAACCGCATGCATGAATACTAAACAATAAACATAATTAATTGCTACAAAAAGCATCAGGCTTTGTTTTTTTTTTAAATTCTTCCCTGATTATATTTTAAATAATGGAATTTCTTGCAGTTTCTTTCCCTTCTAGACCAACTGTCCACCTGAATCTGTCCACTTCTACCTCCCCTCATCTCTTTCACTCATGTACATGAATCCCTGGTGTTCTAACTATTGTCTTGGAGCTATTGTGGCTAGCTGCGTGGTTTTTCAAGAGAAAACACTTGAGATGGTATAAATCTCACATCAGAAGTGCACAGGAAAGATTAATTAATTACTCTGAACAAATACCTTTCAGTCAGATAAATTTTTTAGGGTTTTTTAAAATTAATATTTTAATACTAAGAAATATACTTTCTCAAAGACTCTACTCTGAGGGAAGTTGAGAAGCCTTTTAGAGTGGCCTGTTCTTCATCTAATAAAATTTAGACAAGAAGGAATAGCAATTGAGGGATTAGTTCCTCGCAGCTTCACACATTTCCCCTGTGGATTTTGCAGCTATTTTTTGCTGTCATTAGCAATCTTTATGCAGGCTTTAACCACACTGAATAGCACCCTTCTAGTTTTCCAGCACTGCTATTTTATGTGATGGCTATAAATACATACAAAAGTTAAAAATCAGTAGAGCTTTTTCAAATTATCACCCATGGCTTTAGCAAGAAGTCTAAAGATAAAAGAGCTTCAAAGACTTTTTTCAACCACATGAAATGGTTTGAAGTAAAATGTTATATCTCTGAGCATACTGTGGCTGCAATCAGCAATACTTAATGACTAATGTGCTTGTACAAATTGCAAGGAAAAAACTTGATTAATTTCCTAAACCATGGTTAAAAGGAAATTCAGCAACTTTTCCTGTTGCCCACGAAGATGATTTACCTATGACAGGCAAGCGTTGGAAATGACCAGCAATAATCTCAATTTCTTGCCAAATTTCGAAATATGCAGTTGTAAAAAATAAGATATGCTTTCATCACTGTGCCACAATAAGTAGTGATTCACATGTCATGCTGTAAAAGCATCAATTGCCAAACTGTTCCAACAGGTCTCAGACTTTGCCTTAGAAAGTTTTGGAGTGTGAGGGTCTATGTATCTTTGGGAGCACTTTCCATGATTGCTGGAGTCTCAACAAGGCAAAAGATTTGCTTTGCTCTGGAGGAACTTCTTGAGGTCCTGGTCCTGCTGGCTTACTTTGCAAAAACAGTTTTTCAGGAAAAGAAAATAGCAACTGGAGTTTCCCTTCCACAGAGCTCTGAGCCCGCTTCAGTGCGTTTTCAACACACTCTTCCAAGACAGCCTGAGAAAGGGCTCTTTATACTTGAATTTCCTGAGGAGGTTCACATATCTGCTACAGCCCCAAGAAGGGCTTAGAGGGATTCCTCTTCTTGAAAGGGTTCCTTGTCCCTTCACCACTTCCAAAAGGTAGTAAAATTCCATTAAAAAATTCAAGGTCCAAAGGGACAGTAGCAGTGCCAAGGTGAACACTTACAGAGCTGAAAGACTAAAATCAGCATAACCCATGACCTCAACTAAGCAAATCAAAGGAGAGATGACAGAAACATTAAAGGAATGCACAGAATCTACTGGGGGAGTGAGGAGGAAAGGGGGATAAAGTCCATTTTCAGTCTTCAGTTGTTGTGGCTTATGTGGACAATTCGTCTAAGCTCTAAGCACTTCACACTGTTAATTCACTCAATGTTTATTTGCACATCGTTATAATTGTGGCCCTAAATCTGGGAGAATTTATGTCCACCAAGGTTAAAGCAGCACCACAGAGCAAACAGGCTCTCCACACTGGGAGAGCCAGGAGAGCACCTTCAAACCACAGAGAGGGCACAGGCGGTGGCACAGCAGCTCAGCTGTGCCTCCCCTGTGGAAGGGCTACAGGACCTGAGCACGGGGCAGTCCAGGGGGGTGGCACAGGTGACAGGAGCAGGAGCACAGCAAGCAGCTCCTCAGAGAAATCTGCCAAGCCCTGAAACCCCTGTCACCCCTCACTCACTCCTACCAGGCACCCCGCAGCACTCACGGAGCCGTGGGCCACTCACGCCTCCTTACAAACACCCAAACCAATCTGGTTACAAGTTTTTTCAAGCAAATTCCATTCACACCTGGAAAATCTCTTTCACTACATTATTTAGTAAATCCTCCCCAATTTTATTTAAATGTATTTGAATTTACATATTTAATCAAAACAATCACAACTCTAAAGCCGATCCCTCTCTCGAATATTTAATTTATACGTCATTATAAAATGATATAACACTTCTTCATTAGAAGTTTCTTTTTATCTCTTTAATCACTGAGTGTTCTTTTTATGTTCTAGAATCTTAATCTAATAAAAAAATAAACCCTACAAGTCATTGAGCAGTTTATTAGCATGTACTGCATTCATTAAATTTACACAGATCGTGCAGTTTCTCCAAGAGCTGATGTGACCTTGTTTGATACCATCACTTCATTTGGACTGCAAACAAAAACCTTTTAATAATTAAGTGATTTCTCAAAAAGCTGAAGTAATTTCTAGCTTCTGTGAAGGTTGCAAATTACAAAACTAGAAGTACTCATTAAAGATGCCCTGAAGTTAACAAAACATAGTCAGTGTAAATTAATTACTATTGTGGATATAAACTAATTAGTTACAAGCATCTTTGAAATACATTTTTGGGAACAATTTATTGTAAAAACGAATTGTGAATCATGTCAGCCTTTGTCATTACCAGTAGTGGTTTACTGATAACCAGTAATGAGCTTGATGTCTTACAGACCAGTATGAATAAGTTATTTTCATTCAATACCATAATCAGTTTGAATATGCATTTTTATTTTGGTAACTCGACAGGTGACTGCAGAAAGGACAGAGAGAGTTGTCAGACACAAAGGTGACTGAAATCAATGTTCATATTCCTATCAGTGGGTTTTCAGTCACACCCTGGAAATTTTTGGATTGTCCTGCTCATTTGTGGGGTATCTGTCTCTGTAGAGCTAGAAACTATACCCAGTGGATGAAATACGTTAATATTTATTTAGGTCATATCTCCACTGAATTCAGATAACCTTCACTAAATATTTCTGATCATCACACCATCCTGTCATACTTTCAGGTAATTTATTTATTTGTATGTAAGAACAGCCTTTTTTCATAACCAAGCTGATATCTTAATGTAAGTAACCTACAATAACACCCCCCCATCTAAAAGGCATTTTAAAAGGAAAATAAAAGACTTTAACATAACTAGAGCTGCTCTTCATAGTTAAAATGTAAATTATCCCTTAAATCTAACTTTTGAAGTCATCATTAATTGCCTCACGGGCCTCATTTTACATTAACTGTGCCTTCATAAAACACTCTCATTAAAAACATAATACATGTAAAGATTCTTCCCAAATTAAATTGTCATTACTTTTCTTCCTCTTTTAGCTAATCGCTTCATTATGTACTTTTAAAATTGTTTTGTTCTGCAGGGATTAATTTGACGTGCACCTTCACGAGCTGTGAAACTTTTACAGAGCACTGTTAAACTCCACATGGTGTGCAGCTGGTTCGAAGTGCAGGAACCATTCTCCACTTGGAAATAACACATGTCAAGGGTCACTGAAGGCTTATGGCTCTGCTCTCTTCCAAATGTGTCCATCTCATTGCCAGGCACAGTAAATAACCCACACAGCATTGCCTGCATTGCCAAGTTTAAGTTGTGAACAGGAAGTAAAAAAATCACTTTCTGTCTTAAAAAGAACAAAAGCAGGAGACTGAAGAACAGGATCACATTGGTTTGGCAATCATGGAGCAATGTAGTGTGCTGGCCATCTTTTATGGTTTTACCTTTCTCTCCCTTACCACAGCTACACTTAGCTCGAGCAGTCTTGTTAATCTTGCACTGTGCCTGAAGACTTGACCACAGAATACAACACGCTGAGTTGGGAGGGACCCACAAGGACCATCAAAGTCCTGTTCCTGGCCCTGCACAGGACACCACAAGAGTCACACCAAGAGAAAGCCTTGTCCAAACACTTCCTGAGCTCTGTCAGGCTGGTGCTGTGACCATTTCCCTGGGGAGCTGTTCCCAGCCATCCTCTGTGAAGGATCTTTTCCTCATGTCCAACCTAAACCTCCCCTGACTCAGCTTCAGGTCCTTTCCTTGGGTCCTGTCACTGTCACCACAGAGCAGAGATCAGTGCCTGCCCCTGCTCTTCCCCTCACCAGGAATTTGTAACTGCAGTGAGGTCTGACCTCAGTCTCCTCCAGGCTGAACAAACCCAGTGCCCTCAGAACCTCCTCACACGGCTTCTCCTCAAGGCTCTTCATCTTCACTGCCCTCCTTTGGACACTCTCTAACAGTTTAATGTCTCTTTTATATTGTGGTACACAAAATTGCCCCCAGCACTCAAGGTGAGGCCACCCCAGCCCAGAGTAGAATGAGACAATCCCTCCTGATACCTTAAGCTTTAGCTTTCATAATTTCCAGATTCTGTGCTGCCCAGGAGTGCAGTTCCAAGCTCATATTAAATGCCAGTGAGCTCTCTTCACAGAGTAGGGAGACAGAACAAATCCTTTTCCTGCTGAAGACCAAGAACAACTTTCAGGCCCAAAAGCAAAGACAACAGTGGACTGAAGGGAGGAACAAGAAGGAGGAGACCTCAAAACCTGAAGATGTAATTGGACAATTAAACCCCAAAATGCAAATGGAACAAAGCTTATAAAAATGTAAAACCTCTAGAAGTACCAGAAAGTACAATGGCAATGACACTATCCCATGACTTGAAATTGCAGGAAGACATTAAACGTGAGGCTAATTAATAATTTGCATCTCAACTGAGTCCATTGATTTGTAAGTGTATATTGAGTTAAACTGGTTTACGTCTTCTCATACCACTATAAACAAAAATTTCCTCTCATAAAACATCAAGACACCTGTATTTCTTCCCACTTGGTAATCTGCAACCACACATGCACAATTGGTGATCAAACATTTATGAGACATCTCCAAGTGCCTCCTCATCCCTCCTGGTAGGTTATAGAGATGCCTTGTGTTAGCTGCTGCTGTAATACTTTCCTTTCCTGTGGGAGCAGCTAATAAAATGTTCTCTCCCCAGAAATAGCAAAACCACAAAACTGATTCCTTGGTAATGTATAATTACACATGCTGTAGCTGCAGGTTACCTGCTGAGGCACTCATGGGCAGAACAGGGGGAAAAACAATTATTCCAATGTAGGAGCGACTGAAACCAGAATAAGCGAAAAAAAGACAGTTCCTGGTAATGTCATGACTGACAGAATTTGGAGGCATGACAATTCCTTATTTTGTTCTCAACAGAGCCTTCCTTTTTTAACTTGTTGGAATTAGAGCCCTGTAAATAGAGAAATTTGGTCTGTGTCATCTTGGGATTCAGACTGTTAACACAGTGAGGTACTTTGCAAAACAAAACTAACCTCAGGAATAATCCTGTGCACACTGATAAGCCACTGCTGGTTACACAGGGTGCTAGGCCAGTGCTTATGCCATCCCTGCACTGCTGAGGAATTATTTCTGTCTTGGTCAAAGTGTGGACTATGAAAAGCAGTGGCTACATCTTGTAAGAAGTACAATTTGGTCCGTCTTTACAATTTTTTTCTTTCAGGCTTCAATCTAGAAATAGTCTCCTCTCAATCCACAAAATGGATAAAAGCAAAAGAAACCTCTATTGAAAGCTTTAATGCAAAGTTAAAGAGAAATTATTATCTGAAAAAGCGTATTTGAAAGAGCAACAACTAAGGATATTTCTGTTTTCAGACTTCTCAGCCCTTTGCCTTTACACATCACCAACCTCATACCATTGAGCAGCACTTGTGATCACATTCTAAGGATGTTTTCTGTACAGCAAATCATTCCCTAGTGGCAAAGGATATTGGCCTCCTTACTGCAAACAAGCTAAAAACGTGCCTTTAAGACTACAAGTGCAAGAATGGGAAACGTCTGGATTCATTTTCCCGAGGCATATTCAGGGAAGATCTGCACTGCTCAGTGCAGTGCCATGAAGGAAGGCCCAGCAGCAAGGACAGAAAGGGACACCAGGCACACAGGACACATCCCACTGCTCTCTCTCCATGCAAACAGTGCCACAACACAGCAGCTTGGTGAAAAACCCCCTCACCTTCTTTGTTCATTCACAGACATTTCTACCTCTTGGCACACCAGCCTGTCAGACTGCCTAGCAAAACAGTTTGTGAGGCAGCACAATGTGAATCACAAACATCTTAACGTTAAAATGAGCCCTGCATTTAAAAGAAAATTAAAGTTTACTGAAGCAGAGGTGTTCAGAGGCAGCAGGTGTGGGGCAGACCATGGTGCTGGCAGGGCCAAAGCAGTGGTGAGCTGCTGCAGGAATGAGAATAAGAGCATGGCAGGGAAAAAGAGAAAATGTAACCCAGTGTAGCCTATGTGCTGTGAAACTACACTCGAGCTTGAACACTGTTGGTGTGGTTTAACATTTTATTCTCATCCTAAACCCAAAGCACAGCACTGCACCAGCTACTAGGAACAAAATCATCTCCACCCCAGCCATGCCCAGGACAACTGTGCAAAGGCTTTCCTTGATAAAATCAGACATCCATTTACATGCAATATAGTCACAGTTTCATGTAATTTCTGGCCTGTGTTAGGAACACTGACAGGTAAAATTGCTGGAAAGTTCCAGGAAAAGAGGAAAAAGGGCAAAAATGTTTCCAGATAAATATGGCATTTTGGGGGCAACCGTAAATATCTTCACTCGCTTGTGATTTACAAAAGGAACACTACCCCAAGGGCAATATTATAAGAAAGATCTGAGGTGAGGAACAATCAGGATAGACAGACACTGTGGATTGAACAGGGCTGAAAGATGTAAGGAGCCATCAGTATCTGTGCACCAAATGGGAGAGACACTTAACTAACAGGCAATGAAAAATCATGATCCCAGAAGTATGTGGGGCTAAAGAAAAAACAAGATAGGTAAGGCCCAAAAACACGTTAAAAAGCCCCAAACAAACAGCAATAAAAGACCCACTCCAAAACAAACAAACAATGGAAGTAACTTCTGGAATTTAAAAAGCAATAGATCAGAGAGAGAGGCATGACACACTTCACATCTGCTTGTTTTGTCACAGAGGGATGTATGGAAAATACCCCACTGAACACTGGGACTATTTTCTGCTCAAATAACTCATTTCTCCATCTCTGTTCATTAACTGCATTCCTCTAGTTCTCCACCAACAGAGAGAGCATCAGCTTCACAAAAGGTCTGCAGACAAAGCACCAGACTAGCAAGAAATGAAGCAATTAATTACACTACAGCAATATACAGCACAAAAGTAGCGTGCCATACTCAGTCTAACTACAAATGCAATTTTCCTCCTGGGTCAGCTGATGTAAAGTCCTGATACACCATTTACTGGGAACATGACCCAATCCTTTTCCTTTACAGAGCTTTTACTTTCTAATAAAATTTCCTCTTATCCACTTAATAGGGCCATTATATCCTTGTGAACATGAATTCATCTGCAAGCACAAAGTCTTTGTGACAGACAGAATTATTCTAAGTCAAAGCCTGGGCTTGCATTTCCCTAATTCCAATGATGACTTAGTCTGGAACCTGGGGCAAATCACTGAGTGTCTGTTAAGGCATCCCTAAAAGTGGCAGAAATAACTTATTGTAACAGATATTTGGGAGCCTATGGAGGCTGCTTTAAAAGACAAAAGGATTGCTACAGGGTTGCTTTTGATAGAAAATCTTCTTTTAACTTCAGTAGGAATTGGAAGAGGTCTTTAAGAAGCCTACTGCAAACTAGACTTGAACCATCCAAAGCAGAAACTGACTGCATCCAGCTGATTGCAGAGGATTTGTAGGGTCTTCCATGGCCACAGGAACTGCAGGCACAACCCAGAAGCTGAGCCCAAATGCCACTGAGAAACACCAGCCTTACACTCTTTTTCTACTTTAAGGCAGTTACCAGCACAGCTGCTGCTTGGTCACATGGATAAGAAAGTGATTCCAATTTGCCCTCCAAATGCAATCTGTTAATTTAAAAGCACACTTAAGTCCATTCAATTGGGAATGATTGAACATAAACCAAAAAGAAGCACCACTCATCCTAACCTGAATTTACAAATATGATGCTGCTTCACAGTAAATGAATCTTCAAAAAATCCCATTTAAAGTGATTGAACTGTTCAAAGAGGATCCTATCAAGTTTTGCATCAACCAGCCTGCCTTTTTTGTCTTACGGGGCAAATAAATAGCTTTGCAAGAAAATGTTTGCTCGAGGAGTAAATAAAGTGTTTCTTCTAAGAATCAAATGCATTCGTGTTTTGAACTCATCTGTCAGCTTCCAGCTCAAGGCAAAAGATCTCTATTAATATTTATTTAATAATATATGCTTAGTATTTCACAAATGCTGTTACAAAGCCACAGACAAGGGTAAAAATCTTAGAAGTTAAAATAGTATTCCAAATCAGAGACCAACAGAGCTGAGTAGCGAAACAAATTTTTCAGAATCAAGAGAATAATCCTCCAAAGCCCTGTTTTCTGTGGCTTGTTACAGTTTACCAACAATGGATACTTCAAATACAGTTTCCAACAGCTGGGGATTTTCTTTTCACATAACACAAATAACTGGATATTTGTGCAGATGATAAGGTGACAAACATAACTCCAGGATGAGGATAGTGGGAAAAGTCTCCATTTTGTCAGGGTCTAATTCTGCACAGTAGTTTTACATCCTCTGGAACAGAATCAGTAATATGAGGACACAGGACCATGCTCTATTTACCATGTTTAAGATAAACAGGTAGCTCAAATGATCCTAACTCCTGCTGCTACTTCTGCAGTCAAAAATAAACTCTCCAGTTCCTCTAGATGTTTGCTCTTACAAGCTTATGCATAAACCTTCCCTAGCAGGCCATTTTGGACAGAGTCTGTCTGTTATCCTGTAATCACACAGCAGAATACCAGAAAAATCTAGATACTTCTTTAAAAAAAAGGAAAACAGCAATGAAAGATGAGGTACTCACTTTACAGTGAGTAATATGTAGTCATAGATGGGAGAGCACCATTTTAAAATGGAAACATTATTTATTGCAGTAATATTGTAATTATACTGTCGTTTTTTGTACAACAGTGTTTTGATTAAGTGATTTATCATTGGCCCTGCAGTTGAAAGCAACACAAGTAATCCAGAGATGTTCCAGTGACCAACCAGCCTCTGGGTGAAAAACCTTTTCCTGAAATCCAACCTAAGCCTCCTGTGACCCCACTTCAGGCCATTCCCTCGGGTCTGTCTCTGGTCTCCAGAGGGAAAAGATCAGTGCCTGCACCTCTCATGAGGATGCTGAAGACCACAGTGAGGTCTCCCCTCACTGAGTCCCATCCTTGTATGATCTGGGACATGCTGAGGATCGTGAGAAGAGCTGTAATAAACTGCTGGAAAATCTGTTTATCACAGCTCTGTAATTTGTTTTCATATAGCCAGGAACACAGATCCAAGCCAGCATAAAGTCAGATAAGGCAGCATATGTTATGCTACCTTGCACACCACAATCTGTTACAGATGAAAGTATTTTATGTAGGTCAGGCACTGCCTCCCTGGAGACAGACAAAAAGCCATAAGGAAATCAGAGCAGTGTCCAGCCTTACTCCAAAATTTCAACTATGCAGAGACTGTGTCTCTCTGGTCCTGTCTGTCAACACATACCAACAATCAACTCCTCCAAGGCTAAGGATTGTGGACCAGACAGGGTACTTCTCATGATGCAAACTGAGAAAACTCCTCGCACTCACGAGGAAACAATAGCTTTGTGTCAGTTGGAAAAAGAACAGAAAAATCCAAGTGACGTTGGTTTTCAGCTCATTGCAACACTGAGCTGCAAAATAAGCTTTTGCAAGGAACAGGAGGCAGCTCTCTGGCCTTCATAGTGAGAAGAATGGTGTTATTAAAAGAAGCAGTCTTGCATTTTTCTGTCCCTTTCCTTAAAAAAGTGCTCTAATGTGGCTGGAGGGGGCCTGTGCTTCACTCGGGCTAAAATAACTCTGACAGGCAGAAGAAAAAGAATTTAAAGAAACCAGAAATAAAACTTGAGTATTTTTGTTATATCTTGCTATCTCAGGAAATAATTCTATATTCTTACACTAAGTTCCTTTTTTTTGCTATTGTACAACAGTGTGCTTTTATTCTGGCAGCTAAAAGGCTCCAAACACAACCTTAATTTCCCCTTACATTTCACAGCAAGGTTCAGACTTCAGTTTTATAACACACCACATCATTTTTCATTACCATTATCTACCTAAGAATTCTGCTCTTATCAAAAACCTGAGAGACTCCCAAAGAGAACAGAAAGGTGTTTAGCTGTGAAGAGACACAGAAAGAAGTACACAAGTTACACACAATACTGCCTTATAGCAAACACGTGAAGAGTGTACAATGGGAAAAGAAAATATATCCACTTATGCATTTCATGAATATCCTAATTTCCTTCCCTCTGGAAGGCAGCTTTAATGCCTCTGTATTCCACTTTGCTCCACAGTGATTTTCCTAATTTAAATAAACCACGTAATCTAAAAAAGTTTTTCCCATCACACCTGTGAGAAACTGTTCTCCTTACTGAGTCTGGGATCACAGGTAAGCTGGGAGTTTTAGGTATCAACTCCACAAAATTCTAGCACTGTTGAAAGAACAATCTTTAATTCTGTATTTCTACCCTTGTCCCAGATTAAGTTTTGTCAAGACAGCTTTTGCTGTTTTTTCCCCTCTCTCCTCAAATAAATTTACATGTCTAGGAGCTGTGCATCTCCTTTGCATGCCATCATCCATGTTCTGCACTGCTTTTCCCCCCTGCAATAAGGAGCAAGCTGTATTTTAAATGTAAGCCACCAGTACTGGCTAATTATTTTCCTTACCCTGATTCCGAGCTCCACATTCTCTCCTCCATATACTTCCATGCCTTCATCCAGTAATCCAATCTCTTGGAAGTACTCTCTATCTACTATGAAGCATCCAATCAATGCAGGACTTCTGGAAGAATAAACCAGCAGCAACCAAAATTAGGAGATAAATTAGGAAGAATTTAATTATTCAGACACAGATTGTGTTTATCGTTGCTAGGTAAAGTGATGCAGCAAAACAGATTCTTGAGAAAGTATTTTTCAAAGAGTTTTATTGAGCCTTGACTTGTAATATGGTTAATTCGAAAGTGAAATGAACACCACTGAAGGAAATTAGAGTTCAATTATCAGACATAAATATTCACCAGAGCAGTTAGGATTTCAGAGCTAACACAGCAAGGAGCCCCAATTTTGTTTCTGAGGCACCAGCCAGTGTAGTCTCTGTCCTTGCCAAGTCCTCAAGTCTCTTGTCTGAGACAATTGCAAATGATACCCACTGATGCACAGTTCTGTGTGTTTAGCCAGAAGCCAGGTTCAGCCAGAGCTAAAACACTTGTGTCTGTAAGCTAACATAAAAAAAGAGATTATTTCTTGAATAGGACCATCCAGATAAGGTTTTTTAATACAGAATCAAGGAAAGCCTGCCTTTACCAGCATAGTGTAACATTAGTCCATTGTCCTGAGCCAAATTTAAACACATCACAAAGCTTTACTGGATCAGTAAATCTCTATTTATGGTCTGGCATGGTCTGAACAAACTGATTTTTACTATACAGAACCAGTTTTAATCAGGTGAGAGTTCAGCCACAGAGGGTACAATTTTACATTTATGAGATGCAGTGGAGAAGGATACAGACTCGCACTGCTTTTCCATTCTTCTCCTACCTTATACTCCACAACTGCAAGACATAAATATGTCTTTTCAGATTATTATGCTGTTATCAGGCACTCTGCTAATGACAGGATATTAATTAGCAGTACAGGAGAAATCACTGCTTTTATTGAGAGCACTCAAGCTACAGCTAGTGCACACATCTGCTTTCAAACAGATCATAGGCTGCCTTAATCACAAATGGTACAATTCTACAGGAATCTATATATTAATGCCTCTAAGTGCTATAGTACCCACTTTATAACAATGAAAGACTGTTTCTGATGTATTTATTAATGAAGAAAATAGCAATTAACATCAATACAAAAGTCACACTTCCTTTATGATAAGGTACTTTTGCTTTTGTTATTGTTTTTAAGTGTATCTCAGAGTACTGCTTCCCTTTGCTATAATTCTAAAAGCATAATGGAGGCATGATAGAAACCACCCATCAATACACATGGCTTTGTTTGTTGGAGTGTTTGTTTTAATTATCCAACACACACATGCACCATATTGCACTGAATTTAAAAAAAAATGTGCCAGGGAAAGGGTTAGGGACCAAACCTGAAATTCATAAAGGACACTCACTCCCCAGTCCTCATATAGAACAGAGTTTGGGGGTAAAATGGAAAAGTACATTTGCTCACTGCAGTGTTTCAATACTTTTGATTTTAACAATCATCATAATTATTCTATATAATTTATCACTGGATCACAGAATGGCTTGGGCTGGAAGGGACTTTAAAACCATCTCATTTCAAACCCCAGCCATGAGCAGGTACATCTCCAAATAGACCAGGTTGCTCAGAGTCCCATTCAGCCTGGCCTTGAACACTCCCATGGATGGGGCATCCACAACTTCCCTGGGTAACCTGTTCCAGTGTCTCACCACCCTCATGTAAAGAATTCCATCCTAATATCTAACATAACCCAGCCCTCTGTCAGTTTAAAGCCATTCCCTCTTGTCCTGTCACTACTTACTGTTTCCCTTACCAGCTTTCTTGGAACCACCCTTTAGGGGCTGGAAGGTGCTGAATTCTCCCTGGAGCCTTTTCTTCTCCTGGCTGAACAACCCCAACTCTCTCAACCTGTCTTCACAGGAACGTTTTATAGCATTAACAGAGTTCATTAACAGCAATAACTGTTTCTAATGATGTGGAAATTATCACCCTTTTTCACATTTGTCTGTGGCAAACCTTTTAATTTTTATCTCCTGCTTTCCAATTCTAGGTCCTGTTCATGGGTCAGTGCAGCTCAGAGTGTTAAACTGACCAAACCTGAGAAAAGTGCCTGCCTGTAAAGGCAGAGCTACTGGATGAAAAAGAGCTGCCAGTGCTATTGAGGTTCTGCTTTTCAGGTGGTGAAAACAGTGTCCACATCTTCTTTCTACAGGGAGCTAGAGCACAGGTGCCAATGGCCTCCTTGGAATGAATGAGTACCTACAAGAAAGCCCTGCAATCTCAGCAGGGCTGCAGAGTGGGTTCAGAGGCTACTACTCCCCTCCCTGAGACACAGGTATTGTTCTAAACCTAACAAAACTCTGGACATGGTAAGAAAGTAGAGCCCCAGATTGTCCCAAAGCAAGGACCCAACACAGCCTTTGCTCACAGTGTCAGTGACCAAACATGAACTCCTAGGACACAGCACAGCTGTACATCCATGTGACAGCATTATAAAGAATACAATTGTCAGATCAGCTCTGCTAATGTAACTGCAAAGAAAACTCCATTTCTGGCCTGTAAGCACTAAATTAGCAGTGAAGACATTTGGAGAAAGCAGTTCTGCTGAGCAGGAGCAGCCCTGCCTATCATTCTACTTCAGCAGGAAACCTTTTTAAAAAGACCTACTGAAAATGAGAGTTTCCTTTAAAAACCCTTAAAAAGATCTACTGAAATCAAGAGTTTCCTTTAAAAACCTTTAAAAAGATCTACTGAAATCGAGAGTTTCCTTTAAAAACCTTTTAAAAGTTCTACTGAGAACGAGAGTTTTCGTGATGACTGTGCTGGTGTCAAGGACAAAGCTGAAGAGGACAGCTCAGGGACATTTAAGTATTTGAACTTTACAGTCAGTAAAACATAGCTGAGCTCACTTGCCCTGTGCCATACCTAGGAGAGAATGGCCAGTGACACTGTAATTTAGGCCACTGTTACCTTATTGGAGCAGTTGTGTTCTCCAGCTTCCACCAGGACTTAGGAGGGTTCAGATACCGGCACCACAGCTCCCAGTCAAACCCCTGTGCTGAGAGGGGATACTCCTCAATTTCAAAATTATCATACTTAATGTTATCGAAGGATGGAGAAATTACTCTCTTCCTGTTTTCTTTTATCCTGGTGAGCACTGGTTCAGCCCTAAAAAAATAAAATAAAATAAAATAAAATCATATAAAATAAAATGAATACAGTGTTAAGATTAGATTAATACAAGCACAGCACTGATGGAAATCATAGAGTAATTCGGTTTGGAAGGAGACTTTAAAGATTATTTAGCCCACCACCAAATAAACAATAAAGGGGCTTATGCTGTATTTTTCAGAAAGGGCAAAGTCTAAAGCTGTTACCCATTCAGAGCCCTCTCTGCTTTAAGATGGAGTTTTGACAGTGCAGGATTTGCCCCAAATAACACACTGCAACATCTTCTCATGGATGGCCTGTTGTTAACCTTGACTTGAGCTGGTGGATGGAAGAAATGAGTATCTGCATATCATAGAGCATTTATACCCTTGCTACCAAGTAAAGATAACTTCAGGCTCTCAGTGTTATCAAGGACATCAGGATCAGAGTTAATAATAGATCTATCCTAGGGACAGAAGCTCCTGCCTTTTTACTTAAGGAGCAAGGGAGATGTTAAATCCAGACTGAACAAGTTAAAGTGCATTGTTTTAGTTATGTTTATTTTTGCAGAGTGGCCTAAATAAGACCTCTTTGTTTACACTGCAGAACATAAAAACCCAAAATAGTTTTAATGAAAAGAAGATATATTTGCTCTCATGAGCAAAGGGCTACATTATTGGAGATTT
The DNA here is from genome assembly GCA_013400215.1 of Cisticola juncidis. Lineage (NCBI taxonomy): Eukaryota > Metazoa > Chordata > Aves > Passeriformes > Cisticolidae > Cisticola > Cisticola juncidis. The sequence continues at coordinate 731,826 of VXBR01002967.1, read as the reverse complement.
TTAATGTGCAGTTTTCCAGTGTGATTTAAATGCACTGCAATTAGATCAGCAGATAACTCAAACCATAAAAATGGATCTAGACCGTATTTAACAGTCAAACACATTTTTCCGCTCGTGCCCATGGTTATGTCTGAATCTTCATTAAAAAGCTCAGGATTCTCACTCAAACTCCAAATGCAAGAGGAATGCCAGTCATAAACTCAACACCAGTGCTTGGGAAAGCCCTTGGGCCAGAGAACCTGCAGGAGGCACCTACCAGCCCACGTTGAACTCCACGTGGGCGTCGAAGAGAGCGACGACGGGAGCCGTGGCCGCCCTCCAGCCGCTGACCCGCGAGCGGATCAGCCCCTCCTGCTTGCTGTGCCGGACAACCTTGATGAAACCAGGCCTGTGGGCATTCACCCCATCCACGTACTGCTGCAGCTTCTCCTTCAGCTCCTCTGCACAGGGGAGAGAACTGGTGTTAGCCTGACAAGGGGTAAAAATCCGTTCTTGCAGCGAAATGGGAGTAGCCTTCACACAGTACTCAGAATTCTCAAACAGTCAGTCTAAAAGGAGGCAGACAAAAAGGAGGAATACAATAATGTACACAGCAATTAAAAAAATCATATATAACTATTTAGCCTACACGGCTGCCATCAGAATCCTGGCACTCTTTAACAATAACACACCACAAAATGAAGTGTCATAGCTGCATAAGAGCATATTATATTACTGTAACAATAAACAAGGCACCTGTCTTGTATGTCCAGGGAAAAAAAAATTAAGTATCTTCCATGATTCTTCTCTACTAATATTTCAAGAAAAAAAAAGAGAAGTAAGAATAAAACGCATTGTTTTTCCTCTTTCCATTTTCCTTTCTCAACTTTGACAACTGGTTTCTGTCTCAATTAAAAAATTCAACAGCTTTTGCTCTTAGAACAAAGGCCAGTAAAAGCTCTGAAGGAGAATCATTCCTAATTAAAATATAACTCTTAGATCAACAGTTATTATATCTCTCGTTTAAAGACCACTGCATGAGAAAATACAATATGTGGAGTATAAATATTGTGTTCACAATCATTATTAACTGAAAGCACTGTTCATTTTTTTCTTTATTAGCGCTCCTATGTTCTATTTACATTATGATATCACTCAGAATTCCCTTTGGGACAATAAATTCCCTTTATTCTGTGTCTCTTCACCAAACCAGGAATGTCTTTGCTGTGATGCAGAATAATGCTCCTGTGAATATAATGCTATACTGGGCACTATCAAATCTGCATTAAACCTCAGTGCTGACCAATTCCTTTCTGTGAAAATTTGAGCAAGCTGTTGCCTTGGTTTTTCTGAGGTTTTTTTAAAGCTTTATACTTGTTCATAAGAGAGAGTCAGTTCTTTAGTTTAGGTACAATCTTAAGAGTCAGTTTTTCACTTTCTCACACTTTGGAACATAAACAGCCTTTCTTGTTGTCCTTTGTTTACATATTTCTAGCCTGAAAATAATGTTAGTTGACAGCTGGTCTGGCCAGTGAGGTGAAGGGGTAGTAACCCCAAAAACCAATCCACAACCAGACCCACAAATGCATAAAGATGAAAGAAATAATCAGGCTTGCTTTCTTTTTGGGGAGCAGCTTTTCACTGCAGACCTCCTGCCTCTGTGTTGTTGTTTTATGTGCTGTTCTCACAGCAAGCCACGGAATTCTCCTGAGGAACAGGTTCCCCAGGGAAGTGGTGACAGCACCAAACGTGCCTGAGTTCAGGGAGTGTTTGGACAACCCTCTCATGCACATTGGGATGTGCATTTTGGGGTGTCCTGCATCGAGCCCAGGCAGCTTCTCAAACCATCAGCCTTCTGCTCCAGGGAGCTGGAAGCTGATTTGTTTTAAATAACAAAGGCCAGAAAGTGCCTGACTGCAAAATCAGATCATACAGATCTGGACAACAGGCATGCTGGAATGGTTAATGGCACAGAAAATTAAAAGCAAGCACACTTTATGAGCCACGTTAAACATTCATCCTTGGAAAGGAGGTGGGTGTGTCCTCTCTTGAGCTGACAGAGGAACAAAGCTCATCAAGCACAAAGACTCCTTAAATTCATCCCTTTTTGTAAAGACTCTTGGACAGCCACCAGGTGTGATGCAGCTGGCTCCTCAAAGGCCTGTGCATGCCACATCCTTTGTGTCAATGAACTCTTCATGAAATGAGAGAATACCACAGAAAAGTCCTGATACTTACAGGTTGTCATAAAAACAAGAATTAAAAAGAAATAGTCGGCTGATCATGTCCACCACAACACTTAAATTGCAGCAATATTTCAGGATATATTCCCAGAATTTTTGACATTACCTTGGCAATATCTGTTCAATTTGCTTGTCTGTGACTGTATCACCTGGAATAAACAACATGAGCCACTTACATAGCACAAAGCACTCTTCTATTTTGTATTAGACTTGCTGCTTATTGATCAGTAAGCTTTTTCTCCTTTATGAAGTAAAAAAACCCAAACCAAAACAAAACAAACAAACATACAAACAAACAAAACAAAACAAAACAAAAAAACCCACAATAATTTCTACCATGTTTGTGCCAAACCACGTTCTTACTGCTCACCCCCCAACACACAGAGATTTGTAGCAAGCCCAGAACTATCAAACCAACCACTGGCTAACAGCAGGTTACATCGAAAAGGAGACATTTATGGTACTGTAATTCTGTGCACCTAAAAATAGTATAAACCCATTCTCTGTTCCCAAAAGGCAGCACTGCACAGGGTGAATATCAAAACAAGAGATCAAAGCTTTGTTCTTGGTGTAAGTAAGTGGCTGCTCCCAGCCTTGCAATAGCAGGAAGCTTTGCCACAACAATGCAGCATCACCACTGAGGATAAAACCAGTGAAAGGAGAGCAGGCTCTAATCAAGGACTCGAAAATCAGTAGCCTTGACAGAGTCATTGTTCTCTCAGTCACTCCATTTCACTAAGTGGGCTATTCCTACTCCTGCCTTACACTTCTCCTAATGTGGACTGACTCGAGAAGCTTGAGTAAACACAAAATCTATCTCATAGCTTGGTGTAGAAGGGAGAGAGATAGAAATGGAACCCAAACCTTGGCTTGCCACCAGCATGACTTCAGCTGCACATTAGAGCTGTGACATCTACCAGGCAGTCCACACTTCTGATTTTCTGATTTTCTGGTTACACCACAGCTCTTTGCAAATGAAGTAAACGGCCTGAGAGCATCTCAGGGGAACCTTGGAGGCTCACCCGGGGTCAGTCAGCATGGAGGAACCATCCCCTGGGCTTCAGCATCACCTCAGGTGGTTGAGGAAACTGCTGCTTTTTCCTTAATCTTCAACACTGGCCCACAGGCAGTCTGTGGCATATGCACAGGAGACAGAGCAGTATTTTGCAGTCAGGCACTTTCTGGCCGTTGTTATTTAAAACAGATCAGCTTTGCTCTGCAAAGGCAGAGTGCTGAGCAGAGCACTATGTGCACCCTCTGTCTTACAAGACCTCTTGGGCAGATTCTCCCAGAAGAAAAGATAAGGCTCTGAAAAAATGGATCATTTTCACTCAGCCATGAGACAGAGAAGACGTGTTAATGAAGTTTAGAAAGTAACAATTTTGGAAAACACTTTAAAGATGACCTAGCAAAAGAGTTGAGTCAGGTTTCCCCCCATGCATTCCATATCTTCCTGAGTTTTACATGAGAAATCTGAGTTCAATTGTATTTGACAGTTTTAGAGCACTCAGCCCAACTGGCCTGAATGATGGGACTCTCCCCACAGAACTATTCATAAACTTTGATATGGCACTGATGGTCTTCAGCAACATAATTTCAACCCATGTTCTTTTGTTTTTTCCCACTTCAAGATATGTTGCCTGAATAACAAATAGTTTTTTTCATTAATTATTGTGCTTCACAGCTTTATGCCACCATAGGGAGAAGACAGGGAATAAGCAAATGTGTCATCTTCAATACACTGTTGATTCAGTGTCTAATTACGGAAACAAACAGGCTTATAAAGATAGATGCATTTGCCTTTCAGCACAGAATCTCTCAAACAGGGCCTCAATTTGACTAAGCTGAATGAGGCTCTGCAATTGGAATGAAAGAACAGCCATATATGGAGTGGGAAAATGGCACTTGGAAATGTTGCACTCTACCACCTGTCTCTATATGGTACAGATGTCTGGAGAGTACAGCACAACTCTCTTCACAAATGTGGAAAAACATAATTAGCGTGCCATAATTATGTTTAATATTAACATAATTAAGTTCAAACTCTTCCAAGAGGTTGTTTGTTTATTTTTAACAAATTGACACAGATTTTGTTTGTCAAGTTCCCCTACTCAGTAAGACAAAGCAGTTCTAAAGAATTCACACAACTTTGCCTTCTTAGGAAACGGCAGAAGCTGGACAGGGTGGAGCAAGGAGCATGAGGAGTCAGAAGGCATCAGCCACCCCATTTTCTTGAAAACAAAAACATAGATCATGCTTTTCATCCAGCTGCATGAAGTGGGCTACTTCTGTAAGCCTCTGTCCCCTCTAAATTGAGAAGTGGGCAGGCTCAGAGCTGTCAGGTGCCTCTGCCCCTTACAGCAGTGTCCTACAGCAGCTGTGGGTCTGCCCCCAGACTTCAAATGTCAAAGTATTTGATACAAACAGCCTTGCCATAAATAACAAATTACTGCCTCACAGTCATGGAGAAGGAGCTTAAGGAACAGCCAATTAAGGTAAACTTTCAGTAACTGTCATACTTTAACACACTCCCACTCTGAGTGCTTGAACGAGCTTGCATCTCTCAGAAAAACTTATTTTGAAGTTTTTATTTATGAAGCCCCATGTCATGCTTGGCTGAGATGTGCATTTTACGCACCTTTTTCTCAGTAAGTTTGCCAACTGAGCTAAAATAACAAATATATAAATGAAATAACACTCATAACACTCTACATTTTCTAAAGCCTAGGAGACCCTGCTGACTTTGGCCCAGCAATGCATGGTGCACGTTATTGCCATCTCTGCAAACCTTGTGCTTTTCCTTTAAGGAAATATTTACTTCCATGTCAAAGGCCTGGGAATTACCATACCCTCCTTTACCCTGGCACAAACATGGCTTCTTTTACTGTGAAGGGAAAGAATTACTTTTCAGTACAGAACCAGGTTTAAATTAATAATTGGCCTCCTTGTGCCAAAAATGGTGGATTGACATGTTACTTGAAAGGGGTAAAAGCCTGCCAATTCATTATTTTATCTCTTTGTGTTCAATGAGCTGCCTAGAAGGCACATTCTGGTCCCCCAGACAAAGAAAAGTGTTGGGTATTTCCTTGGATCATAAAGGACACTTTTAAAGGCAAATCCTTACAGCACCTGCAGGAATACAGCAGGAGCTCATGCCTGCATTTGGAGCCAAGAGACCACTGGTCAGCCTTGCCTTCTGGCAAGGATCCCAGAGCCTTCCTGAATCCCCTGTGCAGCAGGTCAGAATAGACCCAGTGCCCTGCAGGAAGGCAAAACAGCCACCTGGCACAGCTCAGGAGGTCACTGCACCTCAAGGGCTGCTGCCACACTGGGAACATCTGCCTCATCAGGTACGTCTTACTTCTGCATGAAAGACTAGTGAACTGGCAAAGAGACACAATTCACACAAGCCAATTAATTTTAAACCAAGATTTTTCCATCTTCTTTACCCAATTAATTTTGGCTCCAACTCTTGGGAACAGGAAGAGCTGCTTTTCCACCTTCAGTGTGTACTAACATAGCTAACTTACTTTCTGGTAAATAAAGAGAGCCTATTAGAACAGGTTTGCTGCAAAATCCCTCCTCTCTTCCCCCTAAGTCCCTCTGTAGGCAACCAACCTGAATTCATGTAATAACATGAATTCATGGCAGCAGCTAGGCACATAAGAGAACCTGATCTGCTGCACTTTGTCTAATAGGATATGTGGATTATGTCACTTATTTCATATGCAGCTCACTGCTTCATAATTTTTATTTCTCTTACCTTTGGTCCCTTATCTTTCATGCTTCACTGATCAACTCTCATCTCTGCAGCAGAAGCAGATAATTCCAAATGGAAAATATTTATAACCAGACAGAGGCATGTCATTTGTAATGCACATGTGTACAGAGAATGTCTGCAGCAGAGGGTAACAATGCTCAAGCAGATAAGGAGGGCCTGCTGTGCACACGTATTTAATAACCCTCAGTTATCTGGTAACAGATAAACCACCCAGGGGAAATTACCAACGTGAGGCAAGGCATTGATCTGGACAGACATCAGAAACAAAAAAAGCACTGGAATCCTTCTCCACTCCCATACATAACTTGCACCCTTGACAGAGATGCACAGTCTAATCTCAGAAGTTCAGGCTAGCCACGTGTAAAGATAGAGAGGGTAATGAACTTTCACAACCTTTGCATTCAGCAAGCCCAAGTCCCAGCTGCTGTCAGGCCTCCTCAGGTCTAGGAAGATAAACTGCCTACAACAATCTATTCCAGCTCACATCCTGGATTACAAGCCAAGAGGTTTTAGCACATGAACAGCACCATTCTCCCACTGTAAGGGCAGGGAAAAGAAATGCATTTCCCCTCTTACCCCTTCACACACACACATTCTTTTGACTGCCCTGGAAAACCCATACAGAGAAATGGGGAGTTTTCAAGGGGTTTAATAGGGGCTGCTTTGATCCATTCTCAGCTCCTTCATAAACATGTTCTCTCTGCAGGGAAGGAGCTCAGGCAGGCATTTCAATAAATCCTTGTGTAAGGTCCTGGGAATCCCACAGCAAAAGGACAACACACAGCAAATAAATCCACTTCAAAACAGCAACTAAACAGCTTCCAACAAAAAAACAGAAGACATCCGTGCCAACAACTCCTCCTTAGCCATCCCGCAGACACTTTCACTACTTAGGTTAATTTTGGGGTTTTGGGTTTTTTTTAAGATATATATTTCCAATCCCAGCCGTGAAAATGGGATACCACAGTTCAGATCATTAAGTCCTACATAGAAATAAAGCTGTATCTTAATAAATCCAAAAAGTATGGAAAGAACTATGAAAAGCATCTTTTGGAAACTCTGACAGGTCAACACTGTGTTGTGGAGGAGAGGGATACAGAAGAAATAAATATTACAGCTGTTATTTTTTGTTACTACTAATCTTCTGGGGTAATGTCTTTATTACAAGGGCTGTAAATTCTTTTTTTTCCCCTTCTATTATTTATTAATTATTGTTTGGAGACAACAGTAGATTCACGTAAAGTGGATCCCATCTTAAGGATCACTGAGCCCCCATTCTAGCAGCATCCTCCCAACTCTTTGCCAGACATAAACTGAGATGCCAGATGAATCTCACAGGTGACACCAGAAGTTGCAGAAGGGGAGGAATTGAACCTGGATCCCAGCACTGCACATTAGCAGCACACAAGTCCCCTCAGGCTGTGATTCTGCATTTTGAGCCGTGGCCCATATGGAGCCCTGAGATCTCTGGCTCAGAGCAGATTTAAGGGCTCTTCCACATCACTGTGCCAGCATTAGGAGGCAGCTGGGATCTGGGATTTTGCTAATGTCAACAGAAATGCATTGCACCAAAGGAACTGAACACTGCCCTTCCATCCCACAAACATGGGGAGACTCCATCCTTATCTCTGGGGACAGGGCAGAGCTTACTAAAGGGATGTGCTGGCATTCAGAGAGGAAAAGAAAACAAACTTCCTCTCAGGTGAACATTCCAACTCTATAAGAGGCAAGTGAGGACAAATAAAAAGGCACAAAAAGCCTTTTCTTAGGCTGTCAGTAAGGTGTGCATGTGTGGAACATGCAATCCCAGCTAAACACAGAACAGGGAACTGCCAAGTGCTGCCACAGCTGCCACCCAGAGGGACAGAGGCTGCCATGTATCTCCCCAGGGCCACACCTAGAATCCTAGAAAGGTGCTTCAATTTCAAAGCATCTTTAAATACACACCTAACTATATAAACTCAATGGTTCCACTCAATGTACAGATTGCTGGCTGCTTGAATTCCTCTCAGCAGGGCACTGTCCCACTCCAGCTTTCAGTGCAAGGCTGTTCCTGGATGGATCATGGCTGCAATAAAGTGATCACAATACTGAGGGCAGGAACAAGCACTATTGCTAAAATCAGATACTCCTAGCACATCTGATGCAAGAATCACTTCTGATGTTTATTTGGATACAATGGTTTTAGAAAGGGGCTGTAGGGTAAGAGGCATAACAGGCAGCAAGAGTGTGCATTAGAGCTGACACATTGATATAATACATTGCCAGAATAACCTGCCCCAAAATTCTGAGTTCATCATTTCATTCCTTGGTGTTCCTGGATTCATCTGTAAAATGACCTTTAAATGTTAAAAGAAGTGCTTGAGAAATGCATTCTAGTCCCAGCTGTTTCCAGTAATCCAAATGGCATTTTTCCCCTCCAATATACAGCATTTAATTCTAATCTATTTCTTGGATGTATGTGGAAAATTGCTATTCAGAAAAGATACTAAATGCCTGAACAGAGCCAGATCAAACTGTATAAATCAAGAAAAATACAATCTAAAGAGCACATTAGAAACCTCTGTACTTTTATAAGATGAAGCAAGCTGCTCATTCTACTGTAAACTTGATAAATAATCATGACTCCAAGACACAGTGTGGCACCTCATGTTGTGATAACAGATTCATAAGGAAAAACCCCTGCCAATTAAAACACACCAGTCCAAGTGTAACTACTTTATTTCTGGAGCAGATTCTGAGGAAATTAGTCACATAAGCTGCATTAAAAATGGAATGTGCCAATACTCAGTTAGAACTGGATGAAACAGAGTTGCTAATATTCCTCTCTGGTTCAAACCTCTTTTATGCTCCTCTGAGAACAGGGTTATAAAAGGAATAGGAAAGAGAAAGCAATCTCCTGTTTGTTGGACCTGTGCAATCCAATCCCTTACTCAAAACAGGTCCAAGTAAAGAATATGAAGTAAAATTCACTGTTAAATACTTATTTAAAAGAATGACACAGAGCATTAAAAGGTTTTGATTTGAATAGGACTTAGCCTTGCATGCCACGTTCATTTTTATTAAAATCTTACTTGATATCAGAAATTATAATCTAACTTTATATTTGTTGCACAGAATCCCTTCCCTGGGAGCAAACCAACATGCACAAAACCTGATGATATTGTGAAAGCATCCTCAAGGGTCAGGACAGCAATAACCTATTTCACAGGGCCTTTTTCTTTTTCTTTAACCTTGCCTAAATGCAGAGTTACATTTGGTAACGTTTTATTTTGACTGAATGACACTCTCTGTGCCAGACAATTCCTGCACATCAGATGCAAGCAGTTCTGCCATATTCCAGGCCAGAAAGGTTGATTTCCTGGCTACCTGTGACCATGCTGTGTGTGACCTGCTGTTACCTTCTCCTATCAAAGGCTGCTTGCAGAAGGATGCAATTCACAGAGCAAGAGCAATACAGCACCCAATCCACCAGGGAGAAACACAGGAGGGTTCTGCTCAGCAGATGGGATTAGTGCACAAAAAGGACCTGGTTTTACATAAGCAGAGCTGCAGTCACACAGGATGTTTCTCAGAATAAAATTAAAAGCAAATTATCCCAACATGAGCCAATCTGGTTGTTATTCTAATAGCTAATGTGTCTCTGGCAATACAGACAGAGTAGGTCAGGTAGTGCCCTTTGCAGGTAAATATTTTACATGGGAGAAACTGGAAACACTGAAGTCAATGAGAACTTCTCAGAAAACACTGTTATGTGTCCAGGGCCCAAATGAAACGTCACACACAATGTCACTGGAAGGGCAAGGTAAAAATCACACCTCTTAAGAGTCAGCTCTCACATATCCTCTTATTTTATCATGCAGTCTTGAAAAATTCTGCCAAACACAATTTATTACCTGCAAAGCCATCCAGTCCTGCTCACCTGGCATAAAGGGAAGGAGCAGGACCCAGCCCATCACTTTCCAGCAAGCAAGGAGCTGCCTTCAGAATGCACTTCCACTGCAACCCTTCCAGGAATGTCACCTCAGCAACACTGCCAAGTTCATTTGGGACAACTTGGAAGGCAGCTACTATGCTATGTGAGTTGTGGCTTTTAATTTACATAATTTTGAAGAACTTGGAAGTTACAATTGCTCATTTTTGAAAGTTCCCAAAGTATGGATAAAATCCAAGTGGTTTTTACGCCCATTCAAATCAGAAATTATTTGGCTGGAATACTGTAAGAGCCACAGGTTTTGTTTCCAAAGACAGAAACTGGTTTTTTGGAAGAATCAACTATGAACATTTTCAAATTAAAGCAACAAATTCTGGCTTGCTTCTTTCCTAGCATATTTGCTTACTCCTTAGGAGTAGCACAGTGCTGGGATGGTGCCATTTGGTAGCTGTGGAGGATCTCTAAATCCAGCACATATGATCTCCAAGAAAACTGCTTATTACACTACTATATCATCCACTGCTTCCTAAAAACCCTGAACTCCAAGTCTTAAAAGAACAAAATACTATAGAATTTGTATCTTTAAATATATCACAAATATATTCCGAGGTGAATTATTCTAAGCCTTTCATCAGTTATTATAGAAAATATTTCTGTAGGCATTTAATCACAATCAATCCATTATTTCTAAAGACATGTTTGGGAGTTAATTGTTGTATTACAACTGCTGTTTGTGCCCTGCCTTTTTGCATCAGAAACATGCAAGGGACAGCAGCAGAAATCCTTATGTTTTCAGGAAAAAAAAGGCTAGCCATTAACAATAACCCAGGTAGTAACTTGAACTGAAATTCAACATACCTTTTCAATTCACAACAGCACTGATGTTAGCAACTTATTGCAGTCTGGGAAAGACTTGGTTAAATCCTGCTTAATTGGGTGTATGTTATTTTAAAACTAGATATGTTAATCTGGCTGTTAGTGTGCATCCCAGCATGGTGGATACCTTGCCTGCATAAAACATGCATACACAAGAGCACACACCAGCCTTGCCTTTCCTGCTCCCTAGGAGCAACTGGCAGTAGAGCCAATATTTTTTTAACATGTTTTAACAAAAACATTTAAAAAGTTGCCCTTTTTTCTTTTTTAAAATGAAGTATTAGGCAAACAAGAATTGAGGAGAATATTCTTGAATTACAATGCCTCCTGCTAATATTTAGATATATTAGACCAGGTTTGTTCAACATTTGTGTTTTGGCAGAATTCACAATAATTCCCGTTTGCTTTNCATCCCTTTTTCTTTTTTTTCTTTTTTTTTTTTTTTTTTTTTTTTTTTTTTGTCATTTAGTTTTACCTCTTTACTTCAAAATTTACCTTCTGAAGCAAGGCTTGTGAACACCTGTGGTCAAAGCAGAGAGACTCCTGGGACCCATCAGTCACTGCCCATTAAGGAGAACTCAGGATGTGTGAAACTGATTGCTCATGTGGAAAACTACGCACATGGGCACTTCCCAGGTATCCAGGCCCTCCCCCACCACATTTTTCAAATAGCTTCATTTTCTCAATAAATGCAGCACATTTAAATGACTTTCATAAGAGCTCTCAGCTTATTTTTTACTGACATGATTATTTTTATACACATTAAAATTCTGAATCCTGACATTTACATAAAACGTTACTTGGGAATTTTAAGTTGTTTTTTTTTTTCCAAGACATGTTTCTATGAAGGACTTGTTAGCATTAAGTGCTGCCTGTATCTCATTTAGCCAACCATGCTATAGTCTGTAGCTCTGCAGAAAACCTACCAGACTCCATATCCATAGGTTTAAAACTACCTACTATCCAATTCTTCCAGTATTCTGTTTGACCTTTCACTGTGAATAATGATTTTGCACCGATACTGGCTAATTTCCTTGAACTAGATTTTTATTTGCAATGATTTGCAATTTGATTTGCAGTATATCCACATTTTTCAGAGTAGTTACTGCCTGACTTCTCAGATTTAAACCCTTTAGCATCTTCAAAAGAATGCTTCCTGAACAGCTAAATGTGTAATGAAATTCCACAATTAAATTCTCTCCATCTACGAGCATTAAATTTCTACCTTGTCTGCATACTGCAATATGTTGAAGACAACTTTGGACTGGGTAATGATCTCATTTCCCTACATAGCATTCATCAGAGGGTTTGTACAGCTACATTCTTGTGTCACAGGAGGAGGTTGCTTCCATGGGTACAAAACTCAGAGTTATAACTCACATCCCAACCTGCAAAATCCTGAGCAGTATTTATTCCACAGAGCAAGAAGCTTCCTGAGGCATGTGGCTCTTCCAGCTCCAAGGCTCTCACATCACCCCCACTTTCTAAACCTGCCCTATGTTAAGTTAAAAATGTGTAAATTGTACCCTACATAGCGAACACAGTGATCCTACACAAACTGAAAGCAATAAGTATTAAGTATTATACCCTAAATCAAGGGTAATTATTTTCTTCCTTATATCTTCCATATATATGAGATGCAGTATGCTTAACGCAAGGTTCTGCTTATGGAAACAAAACAAAATAATGCTATTTTAATAAATTATGTTAAGCACTTTTTCATTTCATAGCCCTACCACATGGATAATCCAGCATTTTCCACAGAGGAGTTTGACATAAAAAAATCAAATGCAGCCAGTTGCCTTCTGCACAGTAATTTCTACCTGAGAGGTTTAGAGATCCCTCAGAAGAACTGCTTGCAAAGCTGTTGTCAAAGGAACTGGCAGGGTTTGCTACCTGAGCTACAACAGCAGCTAGAGTGAGGAACCTGAACCACACTGCAATTCCAATTAGGGAACTCAAATCAGGAAAATAAGTAACTCCAGTAAATGCCATAAACATAAAGAAGATAAAATGCCTGAAGTGGCAAACAAAAAATGGTCACAGTTCAAATACTACAAATTGGAGACTAGTCAATGTTCCTGTCTCTCATCACAGACAAGTCAGGGTGATTAAAACACAGAGAACCAGTAGGTTTCCTAGCATCTGTTTGAAAAAAGTGGCAGGTGAGTTTTTTTCTGTTTTCCATTACCACCCAGAAGAACAAAAAGCTCAAACCTACAGCAAAAGCAAATAACTTTCTGAAAAGCAAAAAGACTACTAACAAGAAGTTATTCTCAGCCTTTTTGCTAAGCTACACATGAAAGCTTATGTCAAGATTCCTTTTTTATTTGCTATATTAGTGATTCTTCTTGGTAGCTAAAAAGCAAACAGTGTATGTGTTAATTGGAAGCATTTGTGAAAACTAATTAAAACTGTTGTGCTGCAGTCGTGCTTCAGAAAAGGTTTTTTGTATCAAATCCTAATAAAGATTTGTTCCTCTTGTACATGCCTTGTTTAATCCCTTCAGGTGGATAAACAAATAACATATCAGTCATATCTTAGTACACAGAGGGAGCCAATCTAAAGACATTAATTAGGGAGCATGGTACAAGTTATCCCTGGATAAAACTCAAAGGGATGTGTGTCAATTCGGTACTAACCATGCCACCACTGTTTCCATGTGACCATTCCCTAATGAATTCGTCTCCCCCATCCTTATGCTCTTGTCAAGACTGTCCTTCCCTACTGATATTTATATGCACTAGCACCCACAAATCCCTCTGAAACCAGCTGGGATCAAAATTCAAGAATAGTTGGATGAGCTACATCTCCATTTCCCCTGCTGTGTCCACACATAACACCTACTATCAAACAATGCCTTATTTTTCTCCAGCCATCCTGCTACTTTTACTAATTATGGAACCCATTCATCCCATTGGATTGACTTGCACTGTCATGAACAAAACCAGCAGGAGAAACAGGGCACACCTCTAGATGGTTTTTCACTGAAATCCTGTCATTCTCATCACCAAAATCCATCATTTCATCCTCTTCACTTGGTGCTTCACTACTGCATGACCCTCCACCATTAAACCCTCTCTGTCTGAAAGCCTGAAACATCCAGGATCTCGGTGCCTCCAGACATCCAGGACTGGGATTTGGCACTCAGCAGGCAAAGGCTCCTCCTGTGAGGACAGGGGACCATGGCAGCTCCCGGCACGTGGGGCACTGTGCAGATGTGTCCCCTCCAGCTCCGGGAGAGCAGCTTGGCTGAGCTCCTTGGGACATGGCACCAAACCCCCTGAGCTGTCACCAGGCCTGCTGTCTTGCAAGTGCAGTTCAGTGCCAATATGGCATTCTTAAAATACTGCAAACTGTTCTCTTGGAATCTGCATTTTAATGACCACAGTCTCTGAGTCATGTGAGAGGCTGCTCTGAAGCTCAATCCTTTTAATTGTTGAAGAGAAGGCACTTTTACAACTCCTTAGCATCTGGCCATCAGAAATATTCTGTGAATTAAGATGACAAGAGCAGCTTTGGTGAGAACTATTCAGCATCTGAATTAAACAAATACAGTAAGTGAGGCTCCGCTGGGCTCATAAATCAAAAGTGATTATGTTCACATGCCAAAATGCAGTCAACATTTTTTTAAGTTTTAAACTTATAATTCTGGCTTAAATTTCCACTCAACCTGTTTAACTAGTGTAATAAAGATATTCCTGAGGTTGAAGATTTTGAAACCTAACTGGACATGGTCTTGGGCAATTTATTCTGGCTGACACAGCTTTGAGCAGGTGGTGGGACTAGAGGGTCTCCAGGGGTTCACTTCTGCCTTGGAGAAGATGCATTCATTTTTTTTGATGCACACCCATCTTCTGAGAAAATAAACAAGCAGGCACAGAACAAATGACAACACTGAGTAGATGGTCTGAGAGCAATACAGGAACTGGGATGTGAGTGATTCGGCCCTCCTGTGAGCTTGCAACATCAAGTCATAATTTTACAGAATCTGATTTTAATAACAGTATTTTTTCAATTTCATAGATAAAATAAAACCCTGCCAAGAAACCAAGCACAAGTTTCTGACACTGTAAGGTCAAGGTTTTCGAAATAGATATCTGAAGCTGGATTCCTTAGCCCTTGCTTAGGTCACTGAGTAGAATTTTCCTGATTTTCACAGACCTGCAGAGACCAAACATTACAGCATGCAGCTGAACAAATGGGCTCAGCAGCAGTGAAATAATGGGTGGGACTCAGTCTGTTTCATTGGTTATGAAGCTCTGCCTATCAGTGACTAAGTTATAAAACACTTCCACTTTAAACCTATGTAACACCAGTTAATAAATACCAATCCCACTGTAGCTGCTCTGTGTCTCAAGTCTTCCAAGAGCAACAGTTTGCTGAAGAAATTGAGCCTTGCAATGACTTGTTTGCAGATGGTAAATGAGAAAGCATTAATGAGAAGGAATCTGGTGATCTTATGCACCGAAGGCTGTTATGCAAAGAACAAGCTGTGAGCCTTTTTATGTGTATTCTCCATACATAATTCAAACAGATTGTAGAGCCTGATGGGGCTTTTTTCATGTACAGGGATCTCAGTGGACACAGTGAATGGTGACCAAGTACTCTGAATATTCCAATGTGAGAGATGCTAAAGATAACTCCAGCTCTGCCTGTTGGCAGAAGAACATTCACAGGACTGTTAAGGGCTTTCAGAGAATCTAATTTTTTCCTATTTATCCAGGCCTTACAAAATGTTGAGGTCAGAAATTACTTACAGTGGAGTGAAAACAAACCTAGCAAATACAGAGAGAAGTTTGTCCTGCTGGTTGCAACTCTGCCACCTTCCCTTCAACAGGAGCAACAGATTCTGAAATATTTGTTATGGTAGGTCAGAAACTATAAGAGGTTTCTTTGAATATGAATTCCCTGCCTGAAAATCCACATGCTGACTAATAAGTGAATGTTTATGAACTTCACCTTAGTGCTCTTCTGTTAAAAGACCAAAAATAGTTTTACAAATATACCATCAGACTGTAGCACTAAACAGAGATCATCTGGTTCTTCCAACACAGAGAGACACTTGTTCCAGTTAATCCTGACAGAAGTTTCCCTCATCTCCTTTTAAGTTTACTCAGCAAATATTGTCCCATGCTCTTTATAGATGGATCAAATGAAGCACACTGTAAAGGCAAATATATTAACAGTGTACCCAACTCTGTTGTCTGGCACAGGTAAAAAGCACAAACTCCAAACCTGCAGTAATTAAGTCTAGATATTTGCATTTGGAACCATAAAAATAACTTTCTTCAGGCTAACCACTTACAAAAGCCATGAGCCATAAGACCAAAAAATGGCATAGAAAACGTAAAACTCTTTCTGCAACTCTCCACTGACAAGGAAACCTTTTCCTCATAAATCTGAAGACCAAGAGCTACTCTTTAGCAACAAGCCCCTTTGAAGATTCATAAATATTAACATACTTCTGATGGCAAATTCATTGCAGCAACTTTGCTTTTCAAGCTGGTGTTTCAGGCTGCCCCTGGGGCGGGGGAAGTGGAATGACAGATAACACAATCTCCCATCCAAGCTGCAAGGGAATCCTCCCCCCAGCACTGCTGGATAGTCACACCAGCAGCCTGTGGGGGCATGATAGCTTTCACAATTTGGCAAGACACACAGCTGGCTCTAAACCCTACACAGTCATCAGTAACATTTAAAAACCAGCTTTTATACAGAACAAGGAAAAAACGTCCAAATTTTCTCACTGCCAAATCACTTGAACACAAGCAAAAAAAAAAAAAAAAGAGCAAAGAACTAGTTTGAGAAAAAACAAGCACAAAATTGCAGGAGGAATACAGGGAAGGTGTTAGGATATAAAGTAGTCAATTTCAATAAAATAAGGAAAATGAAATATAAGTCTTAAAAGCTAAACCAGGAAAATATCAAATATATCAAATCCCACCAAGGACATAACTGATTGAAAGAAAAGTGTTTTACAGCACCTAAAAAGAAAAAAATTACTAAAGTCAGCTGATAAGAATGAAACTCATCTATCATCTCAGACAAAAAGTCCACAACCATCTTGTGATTTGCACTGAACTCCCTTCAGTTAATTTCAGAAAGAAATTAATTTGGTTATTTAAGATATTCTTAATCTTAAAAGGAATAACAATATGACAGGAATTTGTAAGTTGTCTAATAAATATTCCAGACAGTTGTCACAGTACATACAGTTCCTTGGATTTCAATTTTTTTCCATGCATATATCAAATCAGTGATGAATTATTACTCTGTTTATGGAAGCCTAGAGATTGAAGTCACTGTTCATGAGTTCTGGTACCATATGATACAAATAATTTCTCTGGATGCAATGGCATCAAGGAGGATGGGATCCATTATGCATCTAATTGCTGAAGAGTACCTAAACCAAGGAATACTTCCCTGTTTCCATGTGGGAGCTTATAAAATAATATAAATCACACAAGTAACCAGGCTTACAACATACACAACTGGCTGCATGATGAGGTGCTCAGCCCATAATGCACAAAACAGGACAGTTAGGAGGGTTAGATGCTTTTCAGAAGGGAACTAAATTTTAAGTGAGATTTTCTTGAGCAGACTTGTGCTTCTCAATCTGTGCCAGTAACAGCATATTAGCAAAAGAGCCTGCAGAAAGAAATGCCAAGGAAACACAGTGAGGAGCCTGGAATCTGACGCCAGGGACAGACCTGAGTGAGCAGCAATAATTCCTCAAGTCTTCCCCTGTGGAGCCATGACTTGGCACACATTGGAGAGGCATTTATTTCCTACAGAGAGAGGCAGAAATATCCTGCAGTGCCACAGCACCAACCTGCTGTCCCTCCTGCCTGTCCTGGGGAGGCTCAGCCATTCCGAGCAGACCCAGCCCCAGCACTCCTGCTCCTGTTCTGCAGGAACTTCTGCACACTTCACCCACAGAAACTGAGTTTTGTCCCCTGGGGCAGATGAAACTGTTGGAATCAGAATTGTACTAAAGTATGTCCTGCAGAATATTTACAGAGATACCTCACTAATTTTTTCCAGAAGAATGTCAGACAGGACATTGGTGGTGCCTTATCCTACCAAACAGACATGGAACTATGAGGCAGCTACGCAGGTTCTCTCAGAATTACCATACAGTACCTACAGTGACAGGCCAAAGATCTGTTCACTATTCCCTTCAAAACTGTCTATTTATTCTCTATAATTTGTGTATTTCTCAGCTGTCAGTAGTCAACTCCCTTTTGGGATGCTACTGAGCCCCTGGGCTGAAGCTTAGTCAACACGGGTTCTGCTGGTAATAGGATAATGCAGGCAGTTTACTCCTCAATTTCAGAAGTATCTTTAATCAAATTATCCAAAACTCACAGAGAATGACCTTCCACTGCTAAAAAGGCCCATTAAAAAATAGAAATATATTTATTTTCTACTTACTGGTGCTTTTATAGGTCTTTCTCAGTCAGGAAACCACTGAACAACTAACTGATTACACAGGTAACTGCAAGTGGCATCACTTTAAAAAATATAGTACAAAGGCAGAGAAAACACTTTTCCCCTGTCACAGCCAGTTATATAAATCACAGGAATTCCTACTGTAATGGGTATGTATGGCACAGACAGAAATGCAGTTTCACACTGATAGGAACCTTTACAAATGACCAGAATCAGAAATCCCCTTAGTCCAGCTGGAGATGGACAGGTAGGGGAAGTTAAGCCTGCAGAAAGCCTGGATCTGACGGCCAGAGGAACCTGCTGCCATGAGAAGTTTCTGAATTTGGAAACTTAATTGAAATAAAATCCATCTCCAGCACACAGATTTGCTAGCTCAGGTTGCATCTGGTCTAAGCTAAGTGATCACTGTTCTGTATTAAATCCATCACCCCACTGCTGCTCTGTCAGGATGGGGAGAGACAGCCAGAGCAGCAGTGGAGCAGAGTCCATCCAGAGAGTTTAGCATTTCTTATAAAATACTCTATATGAACTCTAAACCACAGTGTGCACACAACACTGTGCAACACCATAAAAATTCGTGCAATTTTTTAAATATGCTTTGTCATACATCAGAGCCAAGTCTTGATGCATAAGATCCTGAGAGAAATAAATCACTCAATGCTGTTTTTCATGTCACTTTGATAACTTTGATAATCCAAACCCAGGAAGTCAAGAAAACTATTCAACATGCATCTTCTTTTATAGTTTTACTAAAAAAAATCCTCTACTTTCTTTCTAGCTGACCCGAAGTTGATAGAGCTATTATGCAGTAACCCACAGTTGATTAAACTCAGTTTGATATACTCTGAAGCAATAGGTATACTTTTCTAGGGTACTTTCCAATATAAGGAAAGCTGATTAGACCCCTTTTTTTTTTTCCATTTTACTGCATCTAAGTAATTTCTCTCAGTGTTTCAAGTTCAGGGCCATAAAATGATGATTAGTTTAATAGACCATTTTGTTAACTCACCTTCTCTAAGGTTTTTCTTTTTAGATATTTTAAAAGACTCCTGACTTCCTAATTTGTGGGTGTGACTGAAAGAGTGGCAAAAAGAACAAATATTGGACATGGCTGACCTGTGCAGAGCCTGCAGTATGAATTGCAGATCTCTGAAAGTGACTCAGGCTCAGATTTTATAATCCTCTTCCTGGTAGATTCTGTTGGTTCTCAGATGGGTGCTCCAAGGAGCTCAAACTTCTGGTGGGAGCTGACAGGATCACAGAGGCTCCACTTACCTCCAGTTGGGAAGGCAACACTCCCTCTCAGTGATGAACCACTTCTAATCTGAGGAGATGGGCTATGTGAGCTGACCTAACACCACTGAAGGCCTGGACTGCCATCGTTGGGTGGTAACCCTCTCTAATCATACAACTTTATAGATAATATTTTTCTGTGTCACAAGAAAGAACCTATGTCACACTGTAGAACACAGCCTACTAATGCAAAATTCAATCCTAGGAGTCAACACTTGCCAAGACTGGTCCACAAATCAGAAACAAAACCTGCAAGCTTTAAACATTTTGTAAAGGTGGAGTACTGACATAAGAATAAAACAAGCTATAGAAAAAATAAAACAAACTCTAAAACTTTTCAAGTAGCTGAATAACCCATTTTTCCCTGTTTTTAAAAATAATTTTCAGCTGAGAGCTTTCATGTATGTAATCTTCTTTAGATTTAGTATCATGCTCACTTTAATCTCAGCATCATTTTGAGACAGGCAGCACACCAGCACCAAGAGCTGTCTGTGATGGAAGCTTGAACACTAAAATTACTGTACCATTCTCACCTCAGGGACTATGACTGCACATCTGCAAAACCAACAGAAAATCCCATTCTACAGCATGCAGTAAAACTGTAATTTTGACTGCTTTAAACTGGATTTACTGATCTGTCTCCTGCAGAAGTGCTCCTGCCCACAGGATGTCTGAAGCTTTGCAGAGTATTCCAGGCTGCTGAATTTCCATCTGAGAGAGAGGCACCGAGCAGTTCCCATACTCCTTGTGTTTTCAAGGATATGAACTACCAACATTCCCTGCCATCAAACTCTTCCCAGAGCTCCTAGTGGGGTGTGCAGTTACAGAGGCACTTACTCAGATTTTAGGAGAAGAGTACATCAGTGAAAGTTTAGTTGGAGTTACATAAAATACTGCTCAGGGTCAACTGAGTATCAGGCAACCTGTAAAGTACTTCTGTATCACTGGGTAACAACTGATCTTTCCAGGCTTGCAGGGTAAAATTAAAGTACAAATTCTCTTATTTCATTTGAAAATTCTCTTCCTGTGATCTGTGTGATCATTCTGTGTCCACATGCGATGATGTTCCTTTTAACAAGCCCTGTAACTGTAACTTCATTATTTTGTGATGTTCTTCTCCTCTGGGAGACATAATTGCTGAAGCAAGGAGACAGACTAAATGATAATTTCCCAAGTCAGACACAGCTTACCTCAGATAGCTCCAGCAGTGTGCAGATCTAGACAAAAAAAAAAAAACAAAAAAAAAAAAACAAACAAACAAAAAAAAAACACCACCACCTTGACTGTTTCTCTTGTCCTTAGTCAGTCTTTGGCCTCCTCAGGAGAAGGGAATTCTGCACAAAGTCTTTGTTTCTCAGTCAAAAAAAAAAAAAAAAAACCCCCCCCCCTTGACTTTTTCTCTTTTCCTTAGTCAGTCTTTGGCCCCCCCAGGAGAAGGGAATTCTGCACAAAGTCTTTGTTTCTCAGTCAAAAAAAAAAAAAAAAAATCTCCCTTTCTTTTTACCAGTCTACCTTGTTTTTTTCCCCCTTTGGCTATGCTACAGCTGAATGTTGTTGGTAAAAAAGTTTTCCTGAAGTCTCTTTTCTCACACTGGACTAATGCTCCAAGCTCAGATGCCATAAGATTTATTCTTAGAAGAACAGGAACCTTCAGAGTCTTGCAGGTCTCCCTCTTGCACTCAAGGCATTCCAGGGGTTGTCATGGCACAGCTTCATTCTGTTCTTGCCCTTTTACAGAGCACTGTGCAGCACAAATAGCATTAACAAAATTTGAAGGTAATTGTGGAATACATTTTGTCTTTGCCCATGAGATATTAACCATACACACAGTCACACAACTTTTGCCTCAGTATTCCTTGAGTTTTATCTATTTGGGCTGGGAGGATTGGTAAGGAGAGAAAACATTTCTTTGCAAACAGAGATACCTGATGAGAGAACACACAAAACCAGAGCCAGAGCTACTCCATTTCACTTGTATGCTCCAAGCTTCTTTGTCAACCAACAAAGAAGTTTCAAGGGCACAAATATCACTGAAATGCAATCCTAGACATTTCATATAAGAAGCAGACCATGGGGAGATGTTTCAAACTTGTATCCATACAGTAATAATAACGCTACAAGGCAGGGAATCACAGTCACTTATTTGACACAGGAATGTAAATACATTTTTCAAGTACTGACACTGCAGTCATTCACGGTAATAAAAAACAGAAATCATTGTTTATTTGCTGGCAGAGAAGTTGTCAACTTGTTTATTTGCTGGCAAATGAGTTGCAACTTGTTTCTCATTTTAGAAGACCTTGTTGTTCCCTTTCCACTTCGCGTACGTGAGCAAAGCTTGAGATTAGGAGCAATAGGTCGGGAGGAATAATTATTTCATGGCCTGTAAGACTGAGAGACCATCTATTTAGCCACAGAAATATCTTTAGGCTTCCTTAAATTCCACCATAATTTGATTATTAATGCAGAATTTTTTTCACCTTCATAAAACATTAATGCTGTTAACATCTCATTTCTCTTTTTTTTTAAACTTTACTTTTCCAATTATTTCTATTTCTACTGTATGCAAATCTGCTGGTATTTGTACTGCTTGAAAAGATTGCTTCAAATAGAAGGTGGCAGCTTTTGAAACATTAAACAATGATTAGACAGGCACTGGGCCAAAGGAGTGTGTCAGTGAGGAGCAAAGGAACAATGCAGCAGCCGACACTGAGCTATCTGGAGAGAACTGAAAGCACTTAGCAATTCCATCAAGGCTTTCCCTGCTGCCAAACAAAAACAACAATGATTCATGCTGCCATATTATTTAGCATTCATCATGGTTCTGAATTACCCAGTGGAAAGTTCACACTGCAGTGCAGACAAACCCCTTTAAATTTAATGAAAGGCAAAGCATCCTTTGAGTTGGTACCAAAAAGTATCTGCCATTGCTCTCAGATCATGCTTGAAAGGAAACTAAGATGAAAACAATAAATAAAAATAAAAATAAAAATAAAAATAAAAATAAAAATAAAAATAAAAATAAAAATAAAAATAAAAATAAAAATAAAAAATAAAAATAAAAATAAAATCATCAGTTTATTCACAAACTCCATCAGAAAATGCCACAGGGATGGGGCAGGAGAATTCAGCTCCACAGAGTTCCCCAGTCCAAAGCTGTCATCTACCAGACTGCCAGGAGAGCAAGATTTGCCCAGTCCTGTAGGAAACTGGCTGCAGAGCTTTCCCAAAACCTAACAGACTCCTGGACACTTGTGAAAACCACAAGGAACATGAAGGGTGTTTATATTTTCAGCATATAACCTGTATCTCCATCCATACAGACTCGTGGACTCTCACAACAGAGTTCCACAACACTAAGTGGTGTTGACAACAGCTCTGGTCACGGAGGCTCAATGAAAACAAAACTTTTTTTTTTTTTTTCCCCAAATACACCAGGTGAGGAAAAACGAGTGGGAATTCTCACTCTCTCACAGCCTAACCCTTAAGTCTTCATTTTTCCCTTGTTAACTGTATCATCATAAATGAAAATTCCTCATTTTTTCCTTGCTAATTGCATCATCATAAATGAAAATGTTAGCTTTTCGTCACCTTTATCACATCTTCCATAAAATTTCAAATTGAGCTTCCCCAAAGTTTTCCCTGGCTGCTAGTTGAAACACACTGCTTTAAATAGGTTGCTTTTCCAGGGTGAAAGGAAGGAACCCCATTAAGTAACATCCCCAGAAATCACTAGCAGTGAACAAGTGAAGTCGAGAAATTTAAAATATGGCCACTGAAAACACTCTGAGAACATTCTCCAAGAACTCAATGCCAAGCATATCTACAGAAAAGCAGGCCAAAAGAAAAGCCAACATGAATTGATCTAGCTTTTTTAGAATTCACATATCCTTTGTTTAAATGTTCTGCATTTGAACTTTAGACTTACAGTAGGTTCCACAATGCCTTTAAACTATCTAGCAGTGCCTCTAGATGTGCCTTTGTGTGGTGACCAAAGATTAATCTGTAATTTATTCATATATTTTGCTAACTGGTTTTTATCATTTAGCGATACGCTTGAACACTCTCAAATACTTCCTTAGGCAAATCTCTTATCATGTCTTGGACCCTTCAGCACATCAACAATTTTGAGGTTCTATTACAAAGAAATTAAACTGTTTGAAATTATCAGCTCTGGCAGGAAGTTTTACCATTCCTTAAAGTTAAGAACTCAGTATTGATTTTATGAAAGTTATCTTTTTATTCATTTTTTTTTATTAAGAAAAGTATGCTTGGGTTGAGAAGAAAAGGTAAATTTTTATTAAGTTCATTTAAAAGACAATTTTCATTTCTTAACCTTCTGTAGGACAAAATCCATTAACTCCTTTGTATGACATTACAGAGTATTTTCCCACACCCTGCCAAACTCTTTCAATTATAAGTGCCATTCTTTTGATAAGGAAAGAGAAAGAAAACCTTTAAGAAGTCATTCAGGCTCATAAGAGCTTACATTACTAGAATATTTCAAATACAATTTCTGCCAAAGACTTCACGGGAAAAGACGTCAAAAGGAAATAATCTGATCAAAGCACAGCATCTTCCTGACATCAACAGATATTGGCACTTTTCTCATGGGCTCTAATGAATGTTTGTCACTGCATCAAATCTATACCAGTGGCTGCTACTTGAATTTAGTGACAATTGCGTGAGAACATTGTCAACAGAAACCACTCCAGAATTTTTCAAGTAAAAATAATCTGAAAAAATGTGAGAGGAGGAAAAACGGGGAAAGAAAAGGGTTTTTCAATCAAGCAATTTCTCAGAGCTGTCCAGAGATTATTTTTGAGGCTGAAATCACAGTGATGGTACTGAGGAGTGCACCAAGGCAGTATTTATGTGCTGGCATCCTCACAGTCGGGATGCCAGCAGCCCAGAGCACCTCCCAAGCACACAGGATGAATTCCTCATTGCTACCACAAGAGTTAAACCGAGCCTGTTCTCAGGGAATGTGACTGCAGCCTTTAAATGTGGTCACACTTGGTTCCTGAATCACACCTGACACAGGTGATGCTGTTTTCTGTAAGCTGACCCAAATCATTCCTCCAGAATACCCCAAAGTGCCAGTGTGCAGCTATTTATCATCACCTAGAAACTGGAATTTATTCATCCATTCCAGGCCTTGCTATGGCCAGGCACACACGAGTGTGCTCACACTAAGGGCTGTGTCATGAGAGGGTGGCAGGACAGGCGTGGGGAGGAAGAGTGCCACAAATTCATATCATAAAGTTGGCTTTTAGCAAATATTAAAATGAATGCTATATGTATAATGTGGGAAAGTTTTACTGTATTTTATTATTAACAGTTTCAAAATGTGATGGATGTATATCTTCTTTTTGAGTTGTAACATAATGTTAAAAGTAAAGACTTTTTTTTGTAACATTGAAAACCGATCAAACCAGAAGGTAGGGGGGATCCTCCCTGCATACCTGAATTAACCAGATGAAGATAATGTGAATCAAAGCTACAAGAAGGAATTTATTGATCTCCTGGTATCAGAAGCATGAGACATAGGATGACAAAAAGGTGCCAACAAGAACTTTTATCTACAAGGAGTGATAAAATGTTAATTTGGTGAAATGGGACAGGTTGGGAGGGTTAAAACCAAGAGAACATCGGAACTCAAAGGAACATTTGACTAATGCATTAGGGTCTATTGAATATGTAACATACTGATCCCTAAAAACAAGGGATCTGAAGGGGTAAGGTGTGTTCTCTGGCAGCTCACCAGGCACCCTCGGCCAAGAACTTTTTGCTTTATTTCTGTCTCCTAATTTTCTTTTTTATTTTTTTATTAAACTTCTAAATTTTTCTCAGAAAGCAAACCCCGTTTTCCACAAAGGGCAAGAACACCCTGACAGTGCCTTGCACCGCCTGCCATTCAGGGGCCACAGCAGATGTGGAACAGAAGCACAGCATGAACTGGCACACTGAGATTCAAGGATTCCCCTTAGACTTGGTGTGCTGAATCTGACACAGGAAAAGGTATTTATCAGAAAAAGGTATTTATCAGGAAAAGGTATTTATCAGGAAAAGGTATTTATCAGAGTGCAACACTGCAAGTGGGTCAGGACTGAACGAGCCAAATTACCTGACGGATGGAATAAAAGATAAGATTGGCCATACATTAACTTTTGGGCACTGCTGCCCAGGGAAGATTCAATTCACAGCATTATCTGAATGCTTGAGTCATAAAGTCTGATGTCAGGAGACTGCAATAAAAGCTCTGCCCTGCACAGCCACCCCCTGATGCGGGCAGAGGTTCTGCTATCAGCTGGTGCACACACTGAAATGTTGCTTTTCCAGCCACACCAACAGACTGAACTGTGGTGTATTGCAGATGATTAAAATAACTGTTCTGCTGAAAGGCCACTTTGTCACTGCCAACTCCTTTGGAGCACACAGAGCTTCCAGAGAGGCAAATGGTCCCACAGCACTGGAGCTCTCCTAACTGCCCAGAAAAGGAAGGCTAAGGACCTTCCACTGGAGTTACAAAGAAAGGAGACTGTGGGGGTTCCCAGGATAAAACTCCACGCTGGTTATGGAATAGCTTCCACACAACTGTAATGATGAGGCCATAAAAACCAGAGCCTTGCCTCCAGCAAGGGATGCTGTCCCTGCCCCTTGTGTGATGGAATGTGAGTCCTGAGTCTGGTGGACTATGGAGTTCAGGCACAAGGGAGTCAGGAAAGCTGAATGAAAAGTATAGTCCATAACTACTCTTAAATGAAAGCAAAAGAGAATGGAAAAACACGTACCAAAAGGAGGCAGTGGAGAGAAAAAGGAAGAAAGTGGGAAATGGTAAAAGCATGCTCAAAAAAAAGGAATGAACAGACTATTCCTGGGAGGTGGAGGAAGGCAGGAAGGGATGATTCAGGCAGGAGTTTAATTACTGCAGCTAAAAGCAAGGGAAAGCTGAACAGTGAGATGGGGGAGATGGAGGAATGCAGTTTGTGAGAAAGTGCAGCAAACAGTGGGTTGGAGGAGATGGTACAAGGCACAGGTAGCCTGGAATTTGAGGATGTGCAAAATGGAGACCCCAGCTGAAGGACACCAGCTCACAGAGAAGGATGAGTTGTAGGGAATGGGGATGAGGGAGTGAGCAGTCAAAAAGGGCAGACTGCCAGGGTAGAAGGAGGACAAGGCAAGTGGACTGAGACAATAAAGGAACTACCCCACCCCTGCATCAAAAGAAGAAGGAATGAACACAGGAGGAGAAAAAGGTGTGAAGAGTGATAAACAAAAAACAAACAAACAAAAAAAGCACAACCAAACAACAACAAAACCAAAACAAACAAAAAACCCCAAACGAAAACTAGGGGGAAGAATAATTGGGACAAAGTGCCTTATTCATTAGCAGTGTGGTTCTCTTCTCTGCTCTGTTTCTCACTTCATTTTGATATCCTACTCCACAACCTCTCCCCTTGAAAGCAGGAATCAAATTTATTCACAAGGACTGACAAGTAAGAGGAGACAATAGTCTGCAGCCAGTCTAGGACATCATCTCCAGGACTCAGTGTCCTCATAAAAATCTCACAGTCTATTTACATTAGTAGTTCACTTTTTTTTTCCACCAGAGTTCTGATCTGCATGGCCAGGACAGTCTCTCACAGCCCTGAATAAGAAGAACATGATGCCCTAACTTCTGGTGGTGGCTGGAACAGATGGCCAGAGGATGAGGGTTTGCCTCAGTTATTTCCTTTTTCTGTCTTTTCAGATGCATGCCCAGTAGCTGGCACACCTCACTGCAGCCCCAGCAGAGGCACACAGCACGTACAGCAGACATATGCTCAAAGAATTGCCTTCATTAATTCAAGTTGCAGCGCTAAACGTTACCAAAGTAAAATGCAGAGTTTGTAACAGCAGCCAATGTTGTTCTCAAATCCACAAAGGGAACAGATTTCCTGCTCTATACATAACTATTTGCTTTTTAGCACCTGATTCCTGACCAGCACTGCACAGCCCTCTTTTCATGTCAATCCCTGTCAACTGTTCTAAGAGCTTGCTTGTGTAAAGACTGTGCAAGAATGATTTCAGCATCAAGACCTTTAACTAATGCAGAGAATCAATCTAGGCAGATGAAGTAAAGCCCTCCCAATGCATAAACCACAGCCCAAAAATGAATGCAGGTTTGGATAAAGCTGGCCTATTTCCTTGTTTTCAGATGTTTCCGTTTGTCTCAGAACTTTCCTGACATTCAAGTAAGGGAAGAACAAGAATCCAAACAGAGAGAATGCAAAAGAAAAGGTTTTCCCTAGAAGACTGCTATCAACAGGTTTTTCATAGTATGATCTACAAGTAAGCCATCTTCAAATTATGCTGTGCTATGAAATCTAGCATGCATTTGAACAGTAGTCTTGAGCTTTATTCATCACTGTTTTTGCAAAGAAAAAAAAAATCAGACATTCTTCTATTCCCAACTATTTCCTAAGAATTACCAAAGAAATATACCTTTTTAATGAAAAGCTCTGGATGCTTTTTGAAGAGTTTATTTTCAGTCACTGTTTTGAGGACAACCTCTCACAGGGGATATGACTGCACCTGACCCACTTTTTACCAGTCTGTGCTAATTCTCCACACAACAAGGCATAAAATTCATGTCCTGTGGTACCCAGCATTATTACTGCAGCTCAAGAGCTGCATTCATGCAAATCTCAGGCCAAAATGAGAATCATTACACTGAACATGCAGGAATATTTCATTCATAAGTAATGCTTCAAGGAAAAGGAAGGAACATTGCAAAATCTGAGCCTCTACTGTAATATTATGAGCTGTAATGTGAAATAAAAATGTCCTAGAGGATGATAATTACTGCTACAGTATTCGATTTTGCAAGGCACACTCTGGACACACTAATGCCCACTGCCTCCCCATGAAGCTGAACTCATCATGGCTCACAAGGAGCTTTTTTAGAGAGGTTTCCAGTCATCTGAAAACATCTTCAAGAGGTACTTTGTAATGCAGTGGTGCTCAATGCCAGCAAAAAGACTCAAAAGCCAAGCCAGGGCTCCAGTGGCACAGAACGTCATCACCCTGTCCCCAAAGGGCAGGATGCCACAAGCCAGGGGCAGATAAACCACAATGCCAGTAGTCTTCAGCTCAGGCAATGCTTCTAAATATGTTTCTGAGGTCTAATTAACCATCAGCAGTCATGGGTGCAGTCACTTAATTTTTTCAATCCTCTTCTCTGAAAATAAAAACAAAATTCTGCTGCTTTTGAAGAAAAAAATAAATTAATAATTATATTGCCAATTTGTAAACTTATATGTTCATTATCTCTGCAAAGCAAGGAGAAGGGGAAAGACTCTGACCTGACACTTAAAAAATACAGTAAAACATCTCAAATCTGTGCAGTTGCTTAGTCACCAACGTGACTAAGACCCAAATGAGACACAAATAAACAACACTGATACTTGGCTTGTTTTAATAAAACTTTTGTTCTTTTGTTTTGTTCTCATTATACCATACACAGGAAGTCACTGAAATGTGCCTTTTTTATCCTTCAATTAAATTAAATTCTACTACTAAGGTAGTAGGTACTAGGTACTAATGTACCTATCAGCAAACATGAAACAATTCAGAGCAATCTTCAGCGGGATTCCACCAGAAAAGACAGTATGGTGAAATACACACATTAGGCCATTCAAACGGCTTTATTAAATAAAGGATCAAAATTTTAGGACCTGCAAAATCTATTTTCTCCTTTTAAATGGCATGCACTAGCATTTTCACAATTTTCTGACTCCAAACATTTATTTTAAAAAAGGGAGACTTCACAAAGACAGTAACTGGGGTCTCCTGAAACATAATTTGGAACTTGAAAAACTGCACTGAGGTTTAGGGAAAGTCATAAATAATTTGCTTGACACACCTTGAAGTCAATGAAATGAAATACCATAGCACATATTGCTCAAGACAAATGTACAGACTTTGGCCTTTACTTGAATTAATGGTTTCTGAAATCAGCCTCCCGGAATTTAAAAAAACCCATCTAGTTCTTGCACTGCTCATTTCCAAAATACAGGCCTGCAGAAATTTGGGATTCATTAAAATGTGCCCATTTGGACTCAGCTGGATCTCTGGTTTCACTTTTTCTTTCCAGTCACTTCCCACAGTGTGATGTTTCCTGCCTGTGAAGCCCATGGCTGAGGCACCACAGAAAGAAATCTCTCATCAAGTTAAGAGAAGCTGCCGTGCCTGGGAAAAGCCTGAGAGCAAAAATACCACTTATAATGAGGATTCTGACAGATCCCTGTGAGAAGCAGGGCTGGAGCCCACTGCAAGCACAAACCAAGTGTTTGCCCCCTCAGGTAACATTAGAGGGAAACCCAGAGTAACCCACTTATCTTCCAAGCAGCAACACTTGCAGGCTAAAGAGCTACTAACAAAAACACAGAATGACACTAAATATAAAGGATTCATCTCAGCAATGCTAGGAGGGAGGAAAAAATGGAAAATAAAATATTGTAAAAGGAAAAGTAAGTTTCAAAATAAATATTTCAAGATTTAAACTGATAGTAGGAAAGCCCATAAATCATCTTTACAATCGCTCCCGTTCCAAACATCCATCTGATCCAAATATATGCCTATTACCAGGTCTTCAGCATACATTATGGGATAAAGAGGACTAGAAATCTAATTTACAACTGCAGGGAAGAGATGCCAGAGAATGGGTTAGAGAAGTAGCACAAAATCCTGTAGAGGGCTGAATTTTTCTGTGAGACTAAAGCTCTGCACAGTGTGATTTTGTACAAAATGACACATAACATCAAGCCAAGGCAGCCAAACCAAAGGCTACCTTCCTCTCAATTTCTGTCTCCCTGCTTGGGGCCAGGAACCCAAGGATTTAAGGCACTGAAAGGTAAGAAAGGCAAGCCTGAATAGAAGGCACAGCAAATCATAAAATATTACAGAGTACTGCACCAATACTGGTACTAACAAAAAATGTGGCTGGTCAGGTTTTCCTGAGAAAGATAAAGGAGTTTTTGTGATTTCTGATCTATTTCAGGTATGAAATAATGAAAAAGAATGATTTTGACAAGTCTGTAGAGCACAGTGCCAAGAGCTCATGGCAGTGATGACAGGCTCTCAGAAGCACTGGTATTTCTG
Organism: Cisticola juncidis; assembly: GCA_013400215.1. NCBI lineage: Eukaryota > Metazoa > Chordata > Aves > Passeriformes > Cisticolidae > Cisticola > Cisticola juncidis. Next base: position 701,120 of record VXBR01002967.1, on the reverse strand, counting down.
ACATGGCTCTGCAATGTGCCCACTGCAATAACTGCCTGTAAACCACACAGCATCAGACTCAAACTCTAGAAGTCATTTTTTTCCACCAGACTATTTCTCTCCTTTTATGTCTGCTTTGTGGCCAGTTTATCAATGTCCAGAGACCTCAGGCCCTGCAGCACCAGGAGCTACTCAGATTCTCTGAGTTCCCATTTGAAAAGTGGATTCACACAATCACAGCCAAGTCCACCAGCCAAAGCTGTATTTCAGTGTTGTGCTCTTTCCTATCAAATTGCCAGGTGTTGCATAAGGGAGAGGACAAAACTTAAGGCATAGGACTACACAAAGTTGTTGAGTTTTGTACTTTGAAGAGTCAGGATTGCAGTTTTTCCTTCATTTATAGTCAGCAGAAGAGGATATGATGATGTGCATAGCCTGGGGCGGGGAACTTATTTACTTGCTTCCCTGTAAGTTTCTTTTCTGCACAAATTTGAGACACATCAGCAGCAAGACACGGGATTTTGCTACAGGGATATAGCCAGGTAACAGCAGTCGTGATGGCAAGGATAAGAGAAGCCCTTTGTTCAGCTTTTTCCTTCAACAGGGTAAATTCAGATTCTCCTTGCATTTTAGCAGCTCAGAATTAACGACCCCAGCACAGCAGAATTTTTCTTTAAGTTCAGCATTCTGTGCTTATTAAAATTTCATTACTAAAGTTGCTAGAAAATAAGACTTGTAAATAGTGTCCAGCATGGCCTCACTGACAAACACCCTGGCAAGCACTGAACCATCAGAGATGGGCAGTGCAATCCTTCAGACCATGGAGAACAACATCTGAGCACATACAGCAGAGAAGCAGCAAGGTAAGTGCTGCTTAATGAGGAGAGGAGAACTGGAAATCTAAAGGAGAAGTCTAAGAAACACAACAAGACATTTTATACAGAACAGAGCACACATGTGGAATCACACAGTGGAAACAGGAGAAGCGCAGAAACCAAACAAGCTTGAAAACATTCCAAAGCAGTATATGAATAAAACTTGCTAGATCTAATCTATTGTTAACATTCAAAATTCTGAATACAAGACACCTCAAACATTCTATCTTTTGTACACACTTTTAAACATGCCCCACTCATGCAGGGTTCAAGACAGGCCAGCAGGAGGGTGGGATGAAGAAGGGCGAAAGCACACCGATAACATTTGAACGGCCAAAAGGACGAGCAAGAGCCACAATTCCAAGTTTCTCTTGTATGATCCAGCCTCAGGGCAGGGAGGGGATAAAAAACCCACAGGGGGAGGACCAGAATCTCTTACCATTGTTACTGTTATCATCAACCAGGATGATCTCCTTGAGCAGGTGGGCAGGAGTGCGGTCGATGGCTGAGCGGATGGAGCGCAGGATCACCGACAGCGCCTCGTTCACGAAGATGAACACGATGCTGACCTCGGGGAGGCTCTCAGGAAATGTCAGGTTCCTGCACCTGGAGAGAAAGGTTGAGGAAAAGATGTAAATTCTGGGCAGTCACAATGCAAACAAAAACCCTTTCAGAGAAATCTACCCCCGGTTGTAAGAACGCATTGAAAGATAGAGCTCCAAAGAACACCCTGCTACTAAAGCTGAAAAAACTAAAGTTTTTTCTGTCAGCCAGAAAAAAACACATGCAACATGGAAAAATTACGTGTATGCACAGACAAGGGGCTTAATCAGAAACAGGAACACTCCCATAGCCTGGTGCATTTTTCTTTGCTTTTTCAAAACCAGGTATTTCAGCCACATTCCAACTCGCTTGTGGAAACAGCAGTATGCAAGTGCTGCCCACAACTTTAAAGCTCCTTAGTGTTTTACTGGGGGTTTTTTTCACCTCCTTCTTTCCAAAGAGCAGTCAAAGCTTTCAATTATATGAGCAGAAAGCTCTTTTGCCACTTTACCTTGTTAAACTGTCACCAAAGTATTTGCTTTTTTAACAAAGCCACTACTTAATTGAGTAAATGGAATTAACTATTTTTCTGTGAAACTTTTAGTATTTTAATACAATGTTTTTGAAAAAAAATGAATTCTACCTTTTTCTCAGATTTGAAACTGTTTACTAGGATGCAATTAGGCACAGGGTGACTCAGGCATTATTTTTGTAAATGGAAATTATTGATGTTAATGGTTTTCTCTGCCTCCTTATAACACTGAGTGGCTATCCTATCCAGATGCCAAGGTTTACTACATCCAGGAACCCCTGAAAACTGTGGAAAGCAAAACTGACAGCATACAGAAAGCATGGATGGATTCAGTACTTTTACATGTGCTTGCATATGACTCCTTAACTAAATCTGTTCTTCAGTTCCAAGAGAAAAATCCTTTTGGGATTCTGTATTTTAACTTGTGCAGCAAATAAATACAGAGAAGTATCACAAAAGCATTCCTCTTCATGTTCTGGATGTTGTAAAAAAATTAAGTTCAGTCAAGGTGATTAATTTACTTCTAGGCTTTTCAGGTTCTGAAAAAAGTCAGTGCATAGGACACATGACACCAAACCAACTGAGACAGCACAATATTCAGAATTCAGCTGGTCAACCAATTTTCTAAATTCAGTCATTGGTTTGAAATTGATGGAAATCACATTAAAGAAGCTATTTAATATTTTCGGTGCTTTTCTCTGTGTCACCACAAAACAGAAAACAGTCTGGAAGAAGTACTAACAGTTCAAATCTTAAAAAGTGTACAGTGTATTTTTTAATAACCTGGTTCATACACCTTTTGGAAACAAATATGAAATCTCAGTGTCACAGAGACCCACAACTTTTTGTTCCATGGCATCAATACCAGAGTGAAATAATTAAAATGATGTTTGCATTTACTGATTCCCACTTGTGGCTTGATTTTCTGCAGCATAACAAACTAAAACTTTCTTTCCCAAGTCAGTTTGTATTTCTACTGGTGTGTTAATCCTTTATCCATTGTTAAGACAGCTTGCAGCATCAAAATGAAAAGTTTTCTTCAAAGCATCCAGAAGTGGATTTTATGCAAAGTAAAGCACTACAATAAGAGGCAAGGGGGGCTGCCTTTTCTTCCAGAAGACAATTAATTCAAGGCAGCACTGTTTTTCTCTTTCAGCCAGTAGTGCAGGACTTAAAACCTTCAGCCAGGACAGAGGGAGCATGAGTTCAATCTTCCCTGATCTCCCCAGAGAGCCAACTACTAGCCAGCTTGGTGTGATTATTTTCAGTGCCCTTTTCAGGGTCATTCCACTTTCTGTGGAGCAATTAAACTCAGCTGGAGTGATACAAAATCTCTCTAACCTCCTGTTTAGGATAAATCCCTTGGAGGAAGGACCTGCAGCACATGTTCAAATGGATGTCTGTGCATTTTAAACCCTCCACTTCACTCTTCATGGCTAAGTCCAACCTTCTAGATTATAATGCCACAAAAATTCTTGTGATCACTTTTTTCTTTCTTTTACAAGCTAATATTTATTATTTCCTTTTTGCTAGTTTGGCTGAAGAAACAAAGGCATTTTCACAGAGCCTGCTAGTTAGGTGTCGGGCAATTTACTGGAATGCCATACAATCACAGCATGGATGAGGCTGGAATGGGCCTTTGGGATGTCCTCAGTTGCCCAGGAACAGCATTTTCCCCTCCCAGACAGGGTTGGGATGCCTCTAATGGTGGAGACTCTACAACCTGAGCTTCAGTTTATGCCAACTGCCTGTGGTCCTGCCCCTGGGCAGCACTGAGAAGAGCCTGGCTCTGCCCTCTTTGCAGTCTCCCTTCAGATATTTACCTTGCCATTCCCTCTGAGCTTCCTCACCTCTATCAAAACAGTCCCAACTCCATAGACACACACTGGCTTCACACCTTCTTAAGGAGAAAAGATAGTTTCCACACCTGCCTCCTGTACCCTAGAGTGAGTGTTTTCACCTCTGAAATTGTTCCTCAAAAAAAGATGACCTTTGGTGGTGAACCAGCTCTAAAAGTCCTGCCCAGATAATGCAGAAGGTGAAGCAGGCATAAATTTACTTGGGCTGAGCACTGTCAAAGCTGGGGCGAGTCTGACAAATGTGAGTTTTAGGGACCATCAGGTTTAAGTGGCATCCATCAGAAGGATTTCCAATGTGCATATTTCAGGCTCAAAGTGGCTGGGAAGCCTCTGTACTTATAATCACATTGGAATTCTTAAATACTAACGCTCAGATTTTTCCAAAAGATGCTAAAACCATTGCAGTTCCAGGTATGTGAAGAACAGACCTGTTCATGCCAAATAGTGTGTATGCATCCAAGTTTTGAAAACATGACCTCAGACAGACTATGAAATAGTTAACAGGTTTAAATCTACTAAAATAATCTTCAGTATTACCCTCTAAAGAACCTACAATGCTTGTTATTTTAGTGATGTGCTTGCAGCCAAAATGAACAGATACAAAATGGTCCAGCAAACAAATCTACAGCCAATCTATCTTTTAGCTGTCTGCCTCAGGCATGGTAATATTTGTTATCTTCAGCCACAACAATGTACAAAGGAGTTACAATGAGACTCCAGCAAAAAATGAAACTATCTGGTAAGATATGGTACCTATTAAATTAAGAAAAACACAGGGATTTTTGAAAATAGTTCAAAGAAGTTGCTTCTTTAAATACTGGTGGTTTTTTCTCTTCTGTCAAATAAGCTAAGCTTGAGATAAATGTTAAATATTCTATAGCAAGAAACTAGTGACAAATTATATTCCAAAAAGGTTCTAGATGACAAAACAGCCCCAAATACACTGCTGCCCTGCCGTAAATCAATGCATAAACTGAAATGCTCAAACAAAACTTCTGCTTCTGATGAGTCTTCCATCCATTTAAAAGAAACTATTTGTATTGGTTTTCCCACCTGCATTCATTTACATCTTACATATTTGCAATTTTTATCACTCTGGACAAAATTTTTCATTGCTGGCAACTTGTACAGACAAGAGCAAAGCTTTTAATCCTGTCCATGTATCTTGATTCCCTTTTTGCACCACCATGTCTTAAAAGATAACTACAGATGACATGAGAGAATAGAATTAGACTGCTGGTTTGTCTGATTTCTTTAGTCTTTTCAAGAAGACTCATTTTCAATGAGGGTACAGTCTTGAACTGAGTTCATGTTTCCTTTTTTTTTTCCATTCAGACACATTCATTATCTTTACTTCCAGCTCAAATTCACTTAGTTTTCAGTGTGTCTGCAGTTTTTAGAAAACACTTTTCCCTCTCTACATTGTCTTTCATATCAGCTGATGACAAGAGGAATCACCTAGATTTTTTAATTTATTTAAACATTAACCCAGTCCCAGATCCTGCACAGAACGCAGAGCACCTGTGCATTTTCACAAGCACGTCTGTCATCATCTTTATGCGGAACAAAATTCCACAGTGATAGGAATCAAAAAATAGTGATAGGAGCAAAAAACAGCTCCAGAGAGCGAGGGTGTGTGTGTGTAAGTGTCTAAAACATGCTGAAGGGGGAAAGAGGAGATGGTATGGGTGGAAATCTCAGCTCTAGGGTGCTGGGAGAAGGGAGCAGTTGCGTGGCAACCACGAGGTGCAGGTGTTGGTGGCATCCCCGCCAAGGGCTCATCCCAGCTGGAACAGCCCTGACCTTCCCCTCGCACCCTTGGGGGCTCCCCACAATCACACAACCCACGAGGGGAAACAGCCTGGCCCAGGGTGACTCAGCCTCAGACAGGGACTCCAAATGGCACTCAGAACCACGAGTGTGACTGTCACTCCAACAAAGCCCAAAATTACCACCAGCAACGCACTCGGCTCAATTACACCGGGCTAATGGCACGAAAGTAGCAGTTGTCATGGTTACCAGAAATTTAGAGAAACTCCCGGTGTTCTATTTCCAGCACAGCTCTGGTAAATGGAGGGCAGCATACATTATCAGGCTTCTTTCAAATATTTGTCCACAAGACAACTCTGTTCCTCTCTGCATTGTGATAATTCAATTTAGCCAGTCATCAGCCATTAAAATTAGTTTAGCGTAACTATGCATTAAAGCAGCAAACCAAAAATTATTTCCTGTATTAATAACTTATCTCTGAGACCTTCTACAAATATGTACATAAATTATGAACACAAATTATTTTCTGCAAGCTTTGAAAAAACTTCCACCAAGAGTGTCACATCAAACAACAGCAAAACCCCATGTTTTTGTTTAGAAAAAACATTTTAGCTTATATTCCACTTTTTTATGCTTTGTTTAACACAAGATGGTAGTAACAAAGATGTTACTAAAAACCTTTGGGATTCACGTGTTGTTTTAGTAATATATATAGGAGTAAGTTTTAGTTCTAATAGGGTAAAAATTTCTGAGAAGCACAAGCAGAAACAGAACTGTACTTTCTCTAAGAACTGGTAACAATTCATCCACACCCACCATGTTAAACAGAAGTTCAAAATATATGCAAGTAAAAAAACCCCACATTCTCGAATAAATGAAGTAAGTAACACTAAAACTCTGGTAAAAGAACCGAGTATTTTAAGAACTCCTGCACAAATATTTATGTACTTAAGTTTATAATTTCATTATGTGATCGTACTTCATTTTTCCTTTTGCTGTTATCAGTATTTTAAGTGCAAACTGAGCTATGTTAACCAGGTTGGCATTGCACAGCATTTGAAAAGGTCTTTTTTTTTTCCTGTACAAGTGTACACCATCATTAACTTGGGTTATTAGAGCAGCCTGAAGACTGCAGCAGATTTGGTATCACTGCCAGTGATATTAAACACTTCTAGGGCAGCCATTTGAGGGGGTACATCCCAGCAGGAAAACCGAAGCTGAGCTCAGAATCCCAGGGGGTGGCTGCTCAGGCAGCACACACTGCTGCTGGGAACCACTCTGAAGGCAAAGGTGAGATAAGAAAAAGAAAAACGAGAGGTAGGGAGATAAGCAAAAGACAGCATGAAATAGGACAGAATTGAACATTAAGTACTTAAAAAGAATGCTGAATACTTTGGTAATTTTAGGACTTCTGTCCAAAACAATACATTACAGGCTTTTGTGCTCTTTTTAAATGACTCCTTTGAAACATCAAAACCAACAAGCAATACTAATGCTCTCTTTTACCAGCAGCAACAAAAGAACCTGGTCAGAAACTAACAAGGAGCCATATCCATCACTAATGTAAACCCAGCAGAACAGAACTGGGTTTGTCCCCACAGAGAGATGTGGGGCAAAGATTTATGGAAGGCAAGTCTGGAGGAGCTGGCTTTTTGGGAGAAATGGGGAACATGCCCAGCCTGAACCTCACTAGTTGAAATCATATGTTTTTCTTATATCAGTTTTAATAAAGGAAAAAAATTTCATGGATGTCTGATGCATGCTACATCCAGGACTGTGTTTACCTGGAGAAGTCTGATGAACATTTTGGACAGGTCTGTACACACATAAACAATTTTTGTCCCAAATCACATCACTCTCCTCAACCAGCCAATGCTTGATTTTTCTTCCTTGTAGTCCCATTTTCATTCAGGGGACCTCTTGCCTGCTCTGTTTGTGCCCACTTTATCCCAAACCTGAATTTGCAGTCTTCAAGGCTTCTACCATTGTCCCTTGCCAAACTGAACCTCGAAATAACCAGTTTGGGAGTGGTGAATTGTTTGAAGGAAGAAGTGTTTACAAAATAGCCAAAGCCCTTCTGTGCACAGGAAACAGGACCTCTCCTCTGCACTTTTCTAGATGCCAAACTTTCAGCCAGGAAAAGGGCAAACCTGCTGCAAGCCACACACTATGCCATGCTATTTGACAGTCTCCAAAGAACTAAAATGTCTGAGCTTTAAATGCTTCTTTTGCCTTCCACCCTTCCTGCCTTTGCTTCTTTCTTTTGTTCCTTTCCTTTCTTCCAGTCAGTTTACACTGGCTGAAAAGGTTGGTTTGCATTTACTGGCCAGGTTTCTTTGTTTTAGACAGTCCATGCAGGAGCCAAACCCTCTGAAACAGCTCCTCTGCTGGGATCCTGCTGCAAACCATCTTTCCTGCTGCTCTTCTCTTGCTCATCACATAATCAAGAAGAATATCACCTCCCTCTCCCACATGTGCTTCAGCACAATGGATCAGGCAACAAAAATTTACAAGCCAACAAAGTAGAATCTTAAGTGCATCCACTCAAAAGGACTTTGGGAGACACCTTCAGGACCCCTAAACAACTGAGCTTGTTATAATGAATTTCTGCATCAGCTTGTTTCCTTCACATTTCACTCATAACAAGCTTTGTGGTACTGCTGCCCTACTAAAAGTAATGAGCACAACAGAATTACAGCTAACACAGAACTATTATCCTCCGTTCCTGCATGCAGCAAGGGCAACGCTGCCTTCCTCAGTGCTTCCAAGCTCATTAGAGGCAGAAGCTATTTGTCAGTCTGTGATGCAGACAGATTATGGACTAACAGATGCACAGAAGGGTGGGAAACAGCACAGCACCCGACTTCAGCAGCACAAAATCACAAAATCACAAAAATCAGGCCTGGCAGAGACAGTGCTCCACAATAAACCTTGCATTGTTTACTGAGTACTGCCAAAACTGAGCCCACTTCAGGGTTTGATGATGACTTTAGGAGGATAAAGTATCCAGGGCAGTTAAATCTCTTATTTGCTTACAAGAGATTATTTTGGACTGTGCTGGGGATACCCTGTGCTAGCACAAATACTTGCAGTGAAAAGGAACCCAATTCAGAATGCAACAGGAGGCTCAGGGCTATAGAGTGGGTCAGAAACCACTCTGCAGTACCTAAAGCATGGGAAGGTCCTTCTGAAGGGTGTGACAACTGCCACAGCTTGACCCAACTGTGCTCTGCTGCATGTTTCCATCCAATGTGATGAACTTTTTCTAGAGGGGCCAGAGTTCAGAGTCTTGGGCAGACTGCACTGCCCTAAACTGCTAAATGCGTTCTACTGTCTCTTCATGTCACCCATGCTGAAGAAATGGGCAAGGCTGGGTTTCTGCCCTCTCCTCCAGCTGTGTTGTGGCTCAGCAATCTCTAATTGTCCTCTGCTTCTGTCATGGCATTTAATGTTGACAACCTCAACCCTAGAAAATGCTGCATGTTCTGATTTGGTGTTACTACACACGTGGAATGGCCTTTCTCTCTGCAGAACCTTGTAAAGACACGCTGAGCTCCCTGCCAAGATATGCTGATGTGAATTCTCACAGCACTGCAGGCAGAAAGGTCAAAGCTGAGTCATACCAGTATGATATAAAAGGGCTAATATCACAATTTTGGCAGACCACTTAGTTCTCCCCTCTCAACTGGGGCTAACAATGTATGAATTTCCTTAGGTTTCAGCTGCAAATATTGTTGTCTTCCCAAATACTGTTGTCATACGCTAGGTTCTGAACACAGATGACAGACCACCACTGAGCCCAGACAGAACTGTGTGAGCTCTGCTCCTTTATCTACCTCTCAAAAGCCTTTGCTGGGGTTCCACTGTCATGCTGACTCTTGCAGCATCACTGCTAAATCCAGGCTAATGAGCTTTGTTAGACCTTGGCTAACTCTGTTCAGAGCTGCTGTGGTAACTCTTCTATCCACGCCCTCACACATTTCCAGTCAGAACAGAAATACCCCAACTGACTGAGGTCCAGAAAAGTTGACTAACTTGGTCTTCATGTCACTCACTGCTCCTCTACATGCTGTCCCTGGCCTTCAGGCTGTGCTGCTTGAGCCCAGGACCTCCCAAGGATAATTTAAATACAGCTAGACAGACCTGGGAAGGGGCTTCTGCACTTGGCTTAAAAACCAGGTGCTAGAATTTCCAATATTGATTATTACCCTGGAAACATACTCTCACAGGGTAGACCTTTTCTCCCCATAACATTCATGCATGTGCTCCAACACAAATGAGACTCTGCCTGTCAGGAGCAGGAATATTTTTTTCAACAACAGGACTTGCAGAACACCTGTGGTTCTGCACTCCTCTGGGTGCTGCAGATACAGGAAATGGTTTGCACACTTTGTGACAAGACACTTCATTTCCCTCAGGGTCAGAACTTACTGCACCCCAGTGTCAGTCCCTGCCTGCTCCCCAGCCTAAGGGGTGTGTGGGGAACCTGCATGAGCTAGCACAATTAAGCCATTATTTTATATGTATGTGTCCCCCTAAACATACTGTGATGTCTGTCATGTTTCTGGCAGACAGTCAGCAAAGGATCAAAATTTTCACAGGAATTAGGATCATGATTCATTTCTAACTAGAGTTTCTTTTAAAATCCTAACCTTCATTTGTTTTCAGCTATGGCAACATTAGTTTTCTCCATATTTTTAATTTTTAAAACACATAGTCATAAAAAATTTATATTGAAATCATTCAGAAGAGTAATTTCAAAAGAGCTGTAAGAACAGAAACATTTCTATCACTGATGTCTAGTTAAAAAGATTTCTTTTTCCTCTGGATTAGTTTACAATTAAAAAACAAAAAAGAGACAGTCTCTACAGGCACTGCTAAACTGATTTAACTAAAACACAAATACAAGTGCATGGACTTTGATTTCCTTAATGTCAGTATTTCAGCACATCTGCAACAAAAATACTTCTACAATGTAATATACAATAAAATATAGAATAGATACTGTTGAAGTGCTGCCTGGGATGGTGTTCATATATTTTTGCTATCATCAGCTTAATGTGCAGCATCAATTTGATGTGCAGCAACGTGTACTACTGCTTTAGTTATTAAAATATTTGTTTAGAAATAGCGAATAAGATCACATTTGATTCACTAAGTACCCAGCATATTTTTTAATGATTTCTTTTTTTAATGAGCTGCAAAAAAGCAGTTTTCCCTCCACCCATTTATCCATCTCCAGAGCTTCTGTTTGTTCAAAGCATCAGATGTATCACCAAGGCTTCAAAAAAGCTGAGCATTAACTGTCTCTGTGAACAGTCCTGCCCAAAGAGGCCTCAGATGCACTGAGGAGGAGGTTGTTCCCTCCCTTGGTCCCATCCACCTCCCCAAGTGGAATTCCCATTGTGGAATAACCCTGGATGCACTCACCCTGCCTGGCATGAGTGATCTGAGCAGAGACCTGCCCAGGGAAGGAGGATCCCTGTGCTTTCAGTGCTTGGCTCAAAGGTGCATTTCACCACTAAAACTCACCAGCTTCACCTGCCAACTGACCTTCATCAGGCAGTTCTGTGCTTTCAAAGAAAGCAGCCCTTACTTAGCCAGATTATCTGATAAAACCAAAAACTAGCACTAAAAGGTTCTTCTTTTAGCAGAAAAAACCACACCCGCTATCTAATGTAAATTGTAGGTGAGATGAAGCTTCCAACGGATCCTGAAGGAATTTTAATGAATACTTGGTGGGACTTGAACAGGACTGACTTTGGGCACAGCAGCGCTTCAAAGGACAACTGAAACTCAGAGCCTGCATCCATTTGGTAGAAATTGCTCATTCTGGCTGCCCTCTGTGTTACACTGCACCCCCACAACCGGGTGGATGTGAGAAGACAGGAAAAGTTTCAGTTACACCCCAGGACTTCTAAGGGAGAAGAACCAGAAAGTTCTGTGCTTCACTCATCGTCATTGGCTCAGTGCCAGCACAAAGGCACCTGTTGGATCTTTGTAATGTACCTCAAAACCTGTAGCTGTTTCCATTGGGCAGCTTGCCAAAAAAAAACCCTAAATCGTTTGGTACAAAAGAAAGAGCACAAAGCCTCTCAGCACATTTTCAGTGTGTCTGAGCAGGTGCTAGGGGCTTCCCTGCACTCTGCACAGCTTTTGCTTTGTATCCCCTGTGATTTTCTCTTTAATTAAGACCTTTTTGCTTTTTCAGAACACATCCCATCCAGCCGTCTGGCTAATCATTTTAAGCCATTTCTGGGAGGTTGCTGGACAATCCAGAGTGCATTGTACCCTCGTGGGGCTCACATCACGCTGGCCTCACACACAATTTCACCACATCTGTGCCCCACCTACGAGGCAAGGCTTGCAGGTGGAACAGAGCTGCAGGCTGCCCAGAGAGTGCCCCAGCACTTGTTGGAATCCTGGGCATTGAGAATTTTAGGCTTTCTGTGCTGACAGGCACTGACCCCCAAGAAAACACTGCATTGGACCTGAGGCCTTGGAAAAGGCTTCCAGAATTGAATGATAGCACTGAGTCTGTGGGTGTAAAATTTGAATAGAAGTGTGCAATATCACATGGTAGAAAACTTGGAGTTTAAGGTTTTAGAATACAGTAATACGTATATATATAAAGCAAGATAGAAGTTTAAGGGTGTAGGCCAGTCCTTCTTTTTCACCTTCTTCTTTGTAAGTTTAAGTAGTATTTTTTTATTAGACAGAAAAGTCCGCATTGCAGGTCACAGGTGGTTAGTTATTGTGTTAAAAGTAAAAATAATTTAAGTATCATTTCCTAATTAGACAGCTTACCCTTAAAAGGCCTTGTGAAGAAATAACAAGAGGCCCATTTTCAGTTTAACTAAAAGGACTGTAAAACCCACAACTTATAAAACGATAATATAAATAAGAATTTATGGATGCTGAAAACCTGATCAGAGAGAGAAATCAGACAGCAAGAGCAGCATCTGAGTCTGTGAAATTCAGCCACACAGGTCTGGGAAAGTGTGAGGAGGAATCAAAAACAATCCTTGGAAGGTGAAAAAACCATTAGCGGGTGGTGTTTTTCTAACTTGTTATTTACTTGGATAAAATGGTCAAGGGGTGTTGTTCTGAATGTCCAATCATCTCTCTTTCTCAAAGATGTCTATAACAGAATGGAGAAACAATAAAGATTGGCTCTCTTTGCCTTCTGAGAATGGACGGTTCATGTCACTGTTTTCTGCTGTCCCTAATTAGACAATGACAAGAATTCGTAACCATCTAAGACCAAACTTAATTAGACGACGACAGGAATTCGTATTATCTAAGACCAAATACAAAACACCATCTCACTCATTTAAGCCCAGCTCCAGCAGAAGGAGGATGAGGAGCAGCTCACCCGCTGGGCCGCAGGTCGGGCAGCGCCCTGTCCAGCGGCAGGCGGTCGCTCAGGTAGGCGTTGTAGCCGTAGTACTGGAACTGCTTCAGGGCGATGCGCCGGTGCTCGGGGCTCAGCTCCTGCCCCCAGTGAGCAAACAGGGACGAGTCTGTGAACGCCTCCGCAGGGCTGTCCTCCAGCTTGGGTGGAGCTTCTGCAAGAGACACAAGGAAAAATCAAGGATCTGCTGTTTCAAAAAGCATTAACTTCAGTTCCACTTGCTGCCTGCAAGTTCTTCCCATGACATGCCCTCACGTACTCTTGGGTCGGGCTAACTATTAGCACATAAGGCTCAAAATTTAATTCGTTTTTATCACAATCTGACTAAAGGCCAGGACCGATAAACCCAAATGAATTAAATTTCAGAAGAAGCCTTGTCAGAAAAGAATGCTATTTTGCTTTTATATTTTGCAAACAGGGAGGAGTCCATGAACGCTTCCACAGGGCTGTCCTCCAGTTTGGGTGCAGCTTCTAAAAAAGACAGAGGCCAAAAGAGTACAGCAAGGATCTGCTGTTTTAAAAAGCGTTAACTTCAGTTCCACTTGCTGCCTGCAAGTTCTTCCCATGACATGGCCTCATGTACTCTTGGGTCGGTGTAACTATTAGCACGTAAGGCTCACAATTTAATAGTCAAATAAGGTTAGGTAGAAACAATTGTTTTCTTATCACAGTCTGAGTAGAGGCCAGGACTGATAAACCCAAATGAATTAAATTTCAGAAGGAGCCTTATGAGAGAAGAATGCTATTTTGCTTTTATATTTTGCAAACAGGGAGGAGTCCATGAACGCTTCCGCAGGGCTGTCTTCTGGTTTTGGGTGCAGCTTCTACAAGAGACAAAGGCCAAATGAAAACAACAAGGATCTGCTGTTTTTAAAAGTGTTAACTTCAGCTCCACTTGCTGCCTGCAAGTCTTCTCATGATGTGCCCTCATGTACTCTTGGGTCAGTGTAACTATTAGCACGTAAGGCTCAAAATTTAATAGTCAAATAAGGTTAGGTAGCCACAATTCTTTTTTATCACAGTCTGACTAGAGGCCATGACTGATAAACCCAAATGAATTAAATTTTAGAAGGAGCCTTATCAGAAAAGAATGCTATTTTGCTTTTATATTTTGCAAACAGGGAGGAGTCCATGAACGCTTCCACAGGCCTGTCTTCCAGTTTGGGTGGAGCTTCTACAAAATGCAAAGGCCAAATGGAAACAACAAGGATTCACTGATTTAAAAAGTGTTAACTTCAGTACCACTTGCTGCCTGAAAGTCTTCCCATGACATGCCCTCACGTACTCTCTGTTGGTGTAACTATTAGCACATAAGGCTCAAAATGTAATAGTCAAATAAAGTCAGGGTAGAAACAATTCTTTTTTTATCACAATCTGACTAAAGGCCAGGACTGATAAATCCAAATGAATTAAATTTCAGAAGGAGCCTTATCAGAAAAGAATGCTATTTTGCTTTTATATACTAAGATTAAATATTTCATTTCGGCCTGGACTATCTTGCTAAGAAAAGACTGAAGTTTTGAAGGGGAAAGACAAAGCATCTGTACATAATGCACAAAAAGGCTGCCAAAGTCCGTGTGTAAAGTATGTTTTTAAAACTACATATCCAAATTAGAGAAAATTCACTGTACTAGGCATGCATGTTTAAATAGCAAACCCATTTCAGTCATGCAATAACTATGCTCCCGTTTACCAATCCAGCTTATTTGAATTTTTAGTCCATATTTAGGTGCATGGGATCATCACTTTGAGTATTTGCGTGATTAGAAAAGATTTGCATTTCACAAGGCCACATCTCTGGCTGATACGCCAGAGAGGAGGGGGAAAGATATACCTAGAGCTCAATTTAAGAAGAGCTCCAGTACAATGAAATCACAGCATTCATTCTCAATGTTCAGTTGCACAGGAAGTCTGTTCAAGGTGACTTGTGAGCTCTCTGTGACTGACCCATCACATTTGACCACATAACCTAACCAAGAGAACCCCTTGTTTCTGTAAACACCTTGTAAAGCAAGATCAAATGCCTTACTTGACTTTGATTTGTCAACATGAACTAGAGCCACACAAAGAAAAAATACCTTCTTTTTCTTACTATTTATCAACAGTCACATTAACAGTGACCCTACCGAAGGAAGAACTCTCCTTTCTAAAGGGCTGCACTTAAAAGACAAAGACTTACGAAAATTAAAGTGAATCTTCTGAAAAATCTGTCAATTGTGCCCAAAGTCCTCCTCAGCCCCCAGAGTCACCTACAGGCCTGAGAGCTGACTTAACCTTCCTGGAAGCACCTAAAGACAACAGCTGATGTACTAGCAGAATATGCCATCAGAATCCTGGCTCCCAAAGAATGCCTTGAAGCATCCTTTGATCTCCTACTAAAAAGAACCCAAAATGCAAAAACATAAATTGAGAAGACTAGGTTATTTGATTTGTTCAAGATGTTCTCCTTTTTTCCCCCTGACAACACTGACAGGAAACTAATGGCACTTGCTTCCTACACTATGTTCCAACCTCTGTAAATATGAAATGTTTCTTTACTCGTCAAAGAACTGTCTCCCAGCCTGAATTCAGGAATCAGCTCTAACTCTTCAAAGATGAAAGATAAACTAAACCCTCAGTCAAAGGAGGAAACTACTCTGACGGGCCCTGCTACCACACAGATAAATGTCTGAGAGAGGAGCTTGGCAACTACTCAGCTTGGATAAACTCAGATCATTTTAGAGGGTCCTGACTTGAGAAAGGCAGAAAAGCATTTGAATACAGTTCAAAAATCACAGCAGCATAGGAGGTTGCAGATGTCTCTCTATTTTAATGGATGAAGAGCCATCCCAGAAACAACTGCCTTCACAGACTCACACGGGTATATATTGAATTTTATCTAATGATTCTGCGGGTCAGAGCATTTCCTGAAGTGATTTGTGAATCTCTTGCTGTTTTCTGATTGAAAAAGTGCTCAGTAATCAAGGCTGTATCTCAGTTTAAGATTTTCCAGTAATGGATTTCTGTGAATTTAGTTTAGAAGCTCTACTAAACCACTTACCAAATGCAGTATTTTTTTTGTATGCTAAACAAACATGTTATTTCAATACATTGCTCTACAAGAAAAAAAAAAAAAAACAAACACATTAGCAGGAACTTTCAATTACAATTCCAATCAATGGAATTAAGCCCGCATCTCTGATGACAAAGCCTTTCTTTTCTTTATTTGGCTGAAAACCCTTGGGGGAAGGAACTTTCTTCAGCTGGTCTCTCACAAGAAATAGAAATAATGATTAGGGACCA
This sequence comes from Cisticola juncidis, assembly GCA_013400215.1. Taxonomy (NCBI): domain Eukaryota; kingdom Metazoa; phylum Chordata; class Aves; order Passeriformes; family Cisticolidae; genus Cisticola; species Cisticola juncidis. The sequence goes on along the minus strand of VXBR01002967.1, from coordinate 684,866 downwards.
TCAGCTGCCTTTTGACTAGTGAACAGGTACATTTGATGCCCTGGCCTCTGTAAACAGAGGCAGAACTGCCTGAAGCAGTACAAAGGCAGGCACATTCATCTGCTCAGCTAGTACCAAAAAGGAAAGATCAGCTCCATTTCCCCTGTGGGAAGAAACCTTGCAAATGTTACCAGGAATCCTCCCGATGTTAACTTTACACACCTTGCAAAGCTGCACCAGACAAAAGCCTGGTATTAACCCTTGGCAGACTAACACCCTGCAGTTAAATCAACCAGCAGCAGAGATTTACTACACAGATGTCAGCTGGCTGCACATCTGGGCCAAAGAATCTCCTTCCAGAAGACTGGCTGGTCATGGCATCATCAGCCTGGAGTTGGTCACACATTGCTTACCTGAGCCAAAAACCCCACTGTTTGTTTTCCAAAATTATCTCTGTCTCTTTGGCTCATACTCACATTTCCTAGTTGTGCAGTTAATGTTTATATAAATCTATTGCTTCATCTGATCTCACTGACCAGCCTCCAAGATAGAAATCCACTCTACTCTTCCTATTGCTCACTGTATAAAATAAATCAGAGGCACCAAATCAAAAGACACCACTGAGATAATAAGGGATAGACATTTTGTTGTCTGATTGCTGCTTTGTTCTACAACCTCTAAAGAAAGCAAATATTTCATTTATTACCAATTAACACAATCATTTAATTAATAACTTTGATTTAATCTCCATGAAAGCCTTTGAAGCTCATTAAGAGAGACTCATTTTTTCAGCCCCATGCAGATTTCAACACTTCTTCCTAACAAAAGTTACCATGAACAGGTTCACAATTAAGAGAAAGGATCAAGTCAGAAAAGGGCTGCAAAAATAGTTGCAGAGACAGATTCAGACATGCTGTTTGTTCTCACAAGCACCTCAGTTTCATTTTGGTTCTACCCCTTATTTGACTGCAGGTCTAGTCACAAAAGCAGCAGTGTCTCACATCAAAGCTTTGCCATTGTGAAAATGCCTTCCATGGAAACAGAACTGCTTTACAAAGCCTGCAATGTAACTTTATCTGCTGATTTCATTAAGAGCCAGTAACAAGAAGGCAGATACAGCAGGTCAGCAAAAACACCACCCCTATGTCAGCTAAAGACATGCAGAAGGCATCAACACCTGCACTGAGTGAGACATGCTCAGGTGGAACAAGCTGCTCACAAAAAGAAGGATGAGTTGGAGATGATGCCAGAGAGTAGGAGGAAAGGCTTTGATCACGTGCTCCCCCAAATTCTCCAGTGCCTTACGCTTTGATTTCCCAGCCCAGAGAGGAAGGAACAGGCCATGGTTACAGAGGTGATGCCACAGCCTTGCCTCAGCGTGCAAGGAGGACTCATGATGTGCATCTAAGCAGACTATGATTAAAGGCAAAACAAAGCTCAGCTCTCTTGTGAGGCCTAATGGCCTCAAACTCTAGCTCTGCCTCCCAGCACTCAAAAAATCTATACTCTATTTCCTGCAGGCAGTAGCCTTTCAGCTTTCTACAGAAGGAAGGATCTTTTCATCCTTTTCCTCTACAGGTGCCCTTCATCTGTTTGGCAATCCATACCCTCTCCACCCTCTTGCCTGAGGCTGTTCAGTGTGACAGTCAAAATCCCAGGCTGGCACTGGGTCACAGAGCGATGATACACTGCTTAGAAGTGTGAAAACTTCACCCAAACTTTGTCACACAGCAAGATACACAGAGGAAAATCCCGCTTTCAAAATCTATTGTCATTCATGAAAACACCTTATCAGCATTCTCAAAAATTGTAGCTTAACAATTCCTGCCTTGCAAGGCTGCTCCCTTGCAGGAGCCTGCTATAAATCCTGCATCAGATGAGTGAACCTCTAAATGAAAACATCTTTGTTGGCATGGCGTGGTGAAACACTGACAAGCAAAAGCAGAAGCAGCTCGCCAAGATGCACCACTGCCTCAGCCATGGAGAAAAGACAAAAATTACAGCAACAGATCTCCCCTCAAAAAAGTTATTTTACTTATTCTCTTGCCTCCCCCTAAAAAAACACAATACTGCTGGCAAGGTGTCAGCATTAATATAGCTTTGTGCTGGAAAGTGAACTTCATTGTTGTGAGTATTCAAGTTAATTCCTCTTGGCATTCTAGTCTTGCTCCCAAAAAATTACTTCAGCAGAAGTGCTCCTAAGAAAAAATGCAGTATCCAAGTGGGTTAAATTCTGCTACTTCTGCTTACTTACAGCTTAGCCAGTCATACTGAAGTTGCCAGGGATTCTCAGAGAGACTGACAGAGCCTGTCAGACCCTGTCTGCACAGATGACAGAGCGGCAGAGCCCTAATCTTAGGTAAAAATAAACCTGATCTGAACTACATGCAAAACACTCAAACATCCTGAGAGGATTCAGCTCCATATCGAGTCTTTGCACACTCTGTAGTTAGTGTCAGTACCAGACAGATCAGACAGAGAGGGAATGGGAAAAAAAACCACAAAAAAAAGAAATGTGATCCTCTCCTCAACAGCTGTCAAGAAGTCATGATAACACTATGAATACTATACAATCAGACAAAACTTTAAAGATTAAACTGTGTATGACAGCACATACAGAAGGAAATGCTAAAACTCGCTCAATTTTTGTATTTTTTAGAACTTGAAACACAATTTACATTCAATTAATTCAGATGCTACCTTTACTGCATTTAAGCAGCCAATGCACATACATAATGGTATAAGCTATTAGCATGCTACTAACATAAATTTTCATTTGTTTCTCTTTGGGGTTTTCTGTTTAGAGTTTTTTCTGATAAACAATCCCATGCTTATTGTGCATATTAGGGCAAAAATTCAGCCCAGCACCCAACAAGGAGAGATGTGCATGTAGAGAAGGTGGATGCTCCCTGCCCTGGCAGACCGTGATAACCCAACAGCTCCTAAAAAGTCGTGGCACAAAAGATCCTTCACACCGAAGGAAGATGTCTGGAGATGGCTCTCAAAACGCGCTCAGCGCTAGAGGGCAGTGTAAGAAACAGGAAAATTTGGGTCTTGAGAGAACTCCGAGGGCTTTGAGGCTTCTTCAGAACTTGTTCAAGAGCTCTCAGAACTACAAGTACCAAACCTATCAACTGCTAATTAACCAGCACGTTTCAAAATGACAGCGGTTATTTCGTATGAGTAGGAAAATGCATAGGACAAGAACGAAATGTTTGTTATGTTATCAAGTCAGTGCTAAAATATACGATGTTTTATAGGAACAAGGTCTTGGTAAGGGCTCTATATTTCTCCTGTATGCACTCCATCTGGCCTGCTCTGATCTGAAAACAATATAAATCCTGGCCACTGTTGTTCCTGCTAGATATGTTCCCACTACCAGCCCATTAAATTCCCCTTTAGCCATAACTGTGCCATGGATATGAATCAGGCCAGACAGGTCCATGCATCATCCTGGCAAAGTTAACATAAAGTTACTACAAGCCTGGACAACTTGAAAACAGGGGAAAAGCTGCTAATTTACTGGAATGGGGCTGCCTAAGGAAATATAAATTTGGAAGTACAACACATTTCTGCTCAGATGAAGACAGAGAAGTCTCTGGCAGGTACCAATACTGCACTTTTAAGGCTTTCTGAATCCATTGACATCAATATTTTTTCAGGGACCAATTTTGTTTTCTCCGATGTGTAAAAGGTGTATTTTCAAAAAACACACTACGAGGATATTAAAGACTAAGGGGTACCAAGTTCCAAATCTTCAGACTTTCTAAAACACAATTTTCAGCTTGTCCTAAGCAATACCTCTCTGCATCCCTTCTACCAAGAAACCAGATTTTAAGACAGCATCAATTCATTCGAAGCAACACATAATTTCTTAACTATAGACCTCCAAGATAAAGGGTGGTCAGAATAATTGTTTATTGACTATAACTTAAAGGATTACCTGTTTCATTAAAAGAAGTACTGTTTTTACTGGCAAAGTTACTTTTCTCATTTCAAATAATTCTGTACTTAAGGCATTAACTTAAACCTAATCTGTAGGCAAACATACCACAATTTTTGGAATAGCAGTCTAAAAAAACAATAATAATCTGCCAAAAACTGCCTGAAAATTGACTTGGTGAACTTATTCAGTTGCGATACAAAAACCTCACTATCAGAAACCGCAGTGTAAGTGCCCTAAACCAGCAGTGGTAACTAAAATGGAAAGAGAAAAATGAGATGGGCACAATTATCTCCCCAATTTTTCAGACAAGCAGAGTGACAGCCTTGTTTCAGGTCATGGTATTGGTCAGTAGGAATAACTCCCCCTGCAGTGCTGATTAGATCAGATTATCAAGGAAAATGCTAGACCAGTTTAAGCCCATAATCTCTGATCTGTGCAATTCTGTGAGAATTACTGCACTGGCCTAACATGTTTCCTGTCTTGGATGAAAACTACATCATGTTATCATCACACATAACGGCCATTCTTTTAATTATTTGTGATAATATTTTCAAGATGCCCAGGAAATTTTATGATAGTGAGGAATGAAAAGAAGGTAAAAATTAAACCCCGATTTTGCAAAACCAACAGTTTTTCATTAAGTTAGTTGGTTACCTTGTGTTTTTTTCCAGGTAAGAGTGGAAGACAACAGAAATTCACAGATGAGAAACCAGTTTGCACCCTGGAAACAGAGCTGTGCCAAAAACTGAGATTGCTTCTACTTGATGCTCAGGCACAAAGCTGAATTTCTAATGACAACTTTCCCCACTTCCTGATCACCATGAAAGAAATAAGTGGAAACCGAGGAGATTTATATATAAGAAGCACTTGGCAAAGGTAACAGAATAAACCGGGCTCCACATCAGGGGCTGGAGTCTGAGCCCTCTCAAAGACACGGCACAGGGAGTACCACAGCAAGAAGGAAGATAAAAAGGTTCAGATTATCCCACTGATTGTCACTGCACGTGCTCCTAAATTTAGGCATCTGCTAATGGGCTTACTAAAAAAGGAAACTCATTTGCATTTAATGAATAGCACACCACATTTTTCTTTGGAATTAGTGGAGTTTGCATCTGTGCAGCTGAGAGGCTCTAAAAGCTCAGTGTGTTTTATATCATAAACCCCTATCTATGTCACCTGGAGTAAACATGAAAGGCACTTAACTATTCTGAAAACTATTTTGCCAGGAGCTGTCAGGCTGTGACACAGCTAATTAGTCATATACATACAGCTTTTCCTTTTATGCAGAGCTGAGTAGTCACACCAAAAGTAAAGTTGACACAAGGAAACAGAACTAACTCTCTTCTACAGTCACCCAACTCAAAGCACCAAAAATAGGCTTCCTCTTTCAGTAATCACACAAAATGAGATTTTTCTCTTTTTGCCAGGCTGTACTGAGCTCTCCCAGATTAGTTCTACTTCAGCAACTTCCATTCAGTTCTTTCAGTCCTCTGAGGAATTTTGTTTTGGCCACTTCTTTGTGAACACAGAAGTTTTAGAGAGCAACTCAAGACATCCTTTTCTCCTAAGTGCTTCCAACATTGTGAGCTGCTTCAGCCCTTCCACCACCGTGGTCTCACCAGCACCTCAGTACACAAACACTTGGCTAAGTAGGACTCTGCTTGACAGGGCTCCTGCTTAAAAAGCTCTTCCCAAACCCCTGCAGGCATTATTGCACAGTGGAGCTACTTCACACTTCCCGGAATTCTCCTAAGCTATCCCAAGAGAAAGAGATGAGTTTCAGTTTGAAAAGGACCCTGAAGAATTATGAAGAAGAACAGGGGTGCTTAGAAGAGCCAGTGTGCTCTTCTGTAAAAGCATTTTCCATGCTCAGTTGCCATAGCACTGGATGCAGACAAATGCAGCAGCAGGGAGCAGGTACATTTTAAAGGTTTGCAAACTACACCTCAATTAAAAGGAAAAAAAAAAAAACAAAAACCAACAACAACAAACAAACAAAAACCCCAAACACAAACCCTAAGCATAACAGCTTCTCCTCTTGGCAGAAAAAACATGAGTGACAAATGAAAAGCACTCTCCCACCTTTGATACTGTGTAGATTGTTTGTGCCAATGCTAACATCAGTAATACACTGAGCCTATCACCATGAAAAGGACTCTCCTTGAAATAGCAGGAAAAATTAAAGAAAATGCAATCAAATTAAGTTCTCTGGTTTCACAGATATTAGGGTAAATGATGTGAGATGATACTTTAGCTTAATTTTGGAAATAGGACAGTCAGTCTAAAACATGCTGAGAGGAGACAACAAATCATGTGAACAAGCAGCAGTCTCTACATCAAGAGAAGGCAAAGAGGAACTTCAAGGTTTTCTAGACTGCGCCCAGCAAATACTTTGGTTTGCTACTGTTCTCAGCTCACTCTATTCTACAACTAGGAACTTGGAGAAATATTTATTAGATATCTGAGAATTTTCCTCTAGCATGTCTTAATTGAAGAACTGCAGAAAAAATGCCTTCAAACCTCCAGCATTTTGCATTTCCTTTGTAACTTTAAAGAGCAGACTAACTTTAAGAAAAATCTTTTTGCAATTGCTTAAAGTTGACTGTTCCTCTGCTTCAGTTGTGTGAAGAATGGGAACATCTGGCTGGTTGGTTATTTCTGCTTTGGTTTTTTGGGGTCTTGTCTGTTGTTGTTGGGTTTTTTGTTTGGTTGTGGGTTTTTCTGGGTTTTGGGTTGGGTTTTTGTTTTTGTTTCTTTGGGGTTTTTTTGGGGTTTTTTTTGTAAGTCATCATAGCTGTGTCAGAATTTTAATAAAAACAAAGAAACAACCCCCATAAACAAAACAAAAAATACTAAAGTACAGCTATATTAGGGAATGAAACAAACTTATAAGCTAGAAATACAGTTTTAAACAGAAATAAGAAGCAAGAGGAAAAATGAGGAAGCCAAGAAAAACTGGCATTACTGCCAAAATAGGAAACTAAATGAAAATATTGGAAAATTCAATTCATTATGCTAGATAGAATGGGCAATTTAGTTAGTAGTTTCTCATCATAAGACTTCAGATTTCCCTGCAGATCTCTGTGACTTGAGTGAGAGAAGCATTATTGAAAAGGTCTGAGATTCACAAATCAACCTCTTGCAAATGTGCTAAATCAACACAGAAGAAGAGAAGTAGAAACACCTTCAATGGTTTTTAATTTATTACCTTTCCTGCAACATAAACCAAAGTTATACATTGGTAAAATTCAAACACACCTTTTTTCTTCCTGTCCTCACCCCACACCTGATGATGAGCTTCTGGTAAACCCACAAAGCAAAAAAAGGATGAGGGGGAAAATTCTCCATCCCTTACTGGCACATATTTTGGAATTGTGCAAAAAGTTTTCTTCTATTTTTTTTTTTTAATAACCCTGTGTGTCACACATCCTGAAGAGAAAATCAACTTGGTCATTTTGTCCTAAGATAAAAATCAAGACTCTTGGTTAAGAATGGTTCCAGCCTCACCAGCACATCACCCAAATTTAACCCAGGTCAGAGGAGCACTGTGCCTGCTGCACTGCTCCTGCAGAAATATCCACATCTCACCAAGCTCCCACAGAGTCACTGGGTGCAGTGGCAACAGCTACATCAAGGATGCACTGGCATCCACAGCAAAGCTGCTTAACTGAGTGGGAAAAAGGAGCTCCTACTGATTTCTACCAGGTGAAGATCTAGAAGAGCATTTAAAACATTCTACTACAGGTAAATTCTCATGTAAGCCATCTTAAAATGGGCAGGAGTAGAGGTTGCTTTTTTTTAAAAAGCTGCTGGAGGATACCACAGTTACATTTCACGTGCATTAAACAGATGAGAGCACTCAGGAGATATCTCATATACACATAATCCCAGAGAGGTGCTTACTTATCCTAGCTGCTCTAAACCAAAACAATTATCCAGGAGTGTTAAGCACACATCAGCAAAAACACCTAAAAAATAGGTAATTAAAACAGACTTTCACCAGCTTTGCAGAACATCTTTAGTACTAGACAGTCAGAGATTTCATTATTTATTATCCTTACTTGTAGCAGACATTTTTTGGATAGATACCAGAAAAATACATTCTGATAGATCACCTGAGAATTTTGAGATATTCAATTTTGAATTTATATAATGCTTTTAGGAATTGTTAAGCACCATAACAGATTTCATTAATCCCGAGGTTATGTCCAAAATGAGCAGTGCTTTTTTCATTTGCTCCACCTGCCCTGCAGGTATTTGAAATCCACAAGGGCTTGCAAATTAATTACTGATCAGTCACTGGGGTGGGATGGGCTAATTAAACCCTATTTGAAAAAGAAAAGAACAAAAAAATGACTTTACCATAAGAGTCAGGATATTAACTGCACAGAACTAGTGAAGGGAGAAGTTCTGGAAGCAGCCAGCTCTGAACAGAAGGCTGGGGAGAAGCTGATGCCCCTTTGGAATAACTGTTCATCAATAAAACCAAAGATTTTCTACATTCAAAGTGCAAATGATTTTTTTTAACAGCAAATTAAGCTTCTTAACAGTTTGTTTCCAATCAATCTTTGCTCCTGGAGAAAAGCTGCCCTTTAGTACTTTGACACCTAAACACAGTTAGCAGGCAAGTAAAGGGAACGACAGTAACAGCTCCAGGAATTTTGTAAACAAATCCTAGCTTGAGGCAATGTCAGAGAATTAAACGTTTTACCTGGAAAGTGGAATATTTTCATCCAAAAAAATAAATAATTATAACATGAATTGAAGCAAGTTAGAAAGCAGGAAGCTCCCTGCCTTAGCCCTAACAAACAACTCCAAACCTTAGCCAGAAAAAATCTCCCAAGCCCCCACAGTGTTTCTTTGTGTCCCTGCTGAAGAGGATTTGGTAAATCTGCTGAGCTTCTTCCATGGGCAGAGCCACAATTTGGCTGGCATTTTGTAATGCCTCTACTTCCCTGTCCACCTGACTAAAATTCACCTGTGCAATCTCTCTCCATGTTTAGCCAAAGGTCATTGAGTGAAAGAGGCCAGCAGGGGCACAGGAGTCAAATCTCCAACTCCTGGCTGCTTTTGTATGTTAAGTTCACTTACCAGAAAAATATAAATCTGCATTTTAAGAGCTTAATGCTCCCAGATAGAAAGTTTGGGGTGAGTTAGAAAACTTGTCAATGCTTATGCAAACACTCCTGAAAGGAACAGCCATTGATACCAAAGGAACTCCTACACGAGTTTGGCTCCATCCTAGTTTTGGCAGAGTGGCCTGCTAAAAGGTTCAGCAGAGCAGTTCCTGACTGTTATTACCATCTCTCTGCAGCTGCATCTCTGCCAATGTGGGAGTCTAACAAAAAAAGAAATATGCAAGGAAATACTGATGAGATCTTGCTCATCCCATATGATTTACATAAGAGTAGGCTGATCAGAATCAGAGAACTGAGCAAAATCTTGGATGGTTTCTTCTCCAATAAATGTCTTACAGAAGGTTCTGTCCCTTCAGACATTTGCACTGATAACACTTCTTTGTTTATGCAACTTCCTGCCAAAGGCCTAGCAAGCAGTGAAGGAAGGAGTGTCTGTTTTCCCATCACAACCTTTTTTTGCTTCATTTACCACCACGTTCTCCATTTCTCCAATACTCCAAGAAGTGGGACCACAGATAGCAGATTTCCACTTCTTTAGGTCCTCAGCATCACCCAGAGTCAATGGAAGATTTGTCATTGGTATTTTCCCATACAGTCTCCAGTCTAATTTTACACAATCTTCACAAGCAAACTGTCCACAGCCAGCAGCACATCTATTTGCCTCCTGTGGAGGATGATGGCTGAATTGGGAACTTAGACCAAGGCTTTGACTACTTTTCCCCTCTTGCTGCTCATAGTACCCTTTAACAGTGGTAAAGGAAAAGGAGGATTCGGTTTTCTCCCTAAAATAATTCCTTGATTATCTCTGCACGGCTGAGTGCTTGCAGAACAGCCAGAATGTTTCCCCCGTGGATCTCATTTTGCCATTGTAAAACAGGAACAGCAGCACATCCCCTGCCTTGCAGGAGTATTAAAACAAAGCTACACTTCAGAGCTGCTCAGCACCAGCCATCACCGAAATGCTTACAAAACCAATAATACTCTTCTTTCTTCTCATTAGCAGGGACATTAAGATCAGCCACTTTTCACCAATTCCTCTGCATCAGCAGACAGGCTGCACCACCCCCAATCTTCAGCTGCTCGCTGTCCCTGTCCCACAAGAAGTTAATCCTGACAGTGTTGGTTTGGCTCTTTCCAAGCCACCAGGCTCCAACACTCTCTGCATTACAAGGAGCAGATGTTTATGTTACAATTCCATTTCCTTAACTAGTATCAGAGGATTTGTTTTGTGTGTAAGGAGATTTACTAGATTTTTCCAACCTCTTTAGAGTGTGGCTTGTGAGGAATATTAGATATTTCAGCAGCACCATTTTCCCTGCAAAGAGTCACGTGGACTCAGATATTTGTTGTCCTATAGCCCGGTTCTGTGAACAATTGTTACCAAGAGGGTTTCCATTCCCAGTTGACCTAATCATACAGCAGGTTAGAAAATACTGCAGGCAAATAATTTTGTTGAGGCAAAATCCCTTCTTTAAACTGTATCTTTTAGCCCTAACAACATGAGCACTTCTTTGCTTAATTACACTGCCTGCTTTACTTCTCTCTTCTTCTCCCATTCCCATTTTTGTTTTTCCTTGCTCAGAGGTATGCAAACCATCTGTGCAGTTAACATGGTCTAATAACTGTCTGCAGATCTGAAAGTGACACTCCCAAAGCTGGGAGCCCAAACAGTACCAGCTACAAAGTGTTATGATTTATTCTTATGATGCTAGACCATTCAAAACTCCTCTGAGGAGTTCCTGAAAAGACACTTAAATTTTATTCTCATAGCACTTGCACACTGTAGAAACATATGCTCATTTTTCCCCCTTTTTTTTTTTTTTTTTTTTGTAAAATTTAAGTGTTTGGGATAATTAAAGAAACTCCAGGGAATTTACATGTTCCATTTACATGTAGAGGAAGATTCCAGAGTCAAAAGATACATCCCTGACCCATAAAAACAAATGTTTATAGAGTCTCGGAAAGTGTTTGTCTTCAAATTTTCACGCTGTTTTCCATCAGACTGTATTTTGGGAATCTGGTTCAGAGATTTACATTAAATTCTTCATGTTGTTTTTAAAATTAGCTTAAATGTACAAGGGTATGCCTAAGTGAGATGTACTTACACAGTCATGCCACCAGCCAGAACTTGAGTAAACAGCACTGTGATACCACAGGACAAACACTGAGGTAATCTAACTTTGAATACTACTGATGTGAAGAACACAAGCAGCTTTTCAATCACAAACAAGTGCTGCAACTGCAGCAAAGACATACTTTTGACCAAAGCTAACACCTGTCTCATGAAAAGAGACCCCTTTTTTATGTTTTGAGGGAAAAAACATCCTAATTTAAATATACTCAACAGACTCCTAGGAGTTTCCTATTAATGGTATTTTCTGCTGGTAGCTCTCACACACTGATGCTCACAGATTCCATCACTTTTAAAAAGCCATGTTCTATAAATCTTTAAACGTCTTTAAAACTTCTATTTCCGATTATTAACATTAATCTCAGCACAGCCCTGAGTATTAGGATATCTCTTAATATATTTCTTACAATATATTTTTCCCATTGTAGGGAATGGGAGAAGCAGAGGACAGGTAAGAGCAAGAAGAGGAAGCACTTTCATTACTCCAACCAGCAATGCAGAGCTGCTGTGGGGAAAGCAGTAAATTATGCAGGGGGGAAGAAAGTCAATGTAAATCTCTTTTTTCTTGGAGTAAAAGGACACTTTAAATACCACAGTGTTGCTCCTTGTGTTTTCTGCAATGACTACTCAGATCTTCCTACTGGGGACCAACTCAGCCCTTGCTAATGTTTAATTTAGATACTAATTTCTAAACCACACTTTTGAAGAAAATGGTCCTTAATGGAGAAGATAAAGCATAAAGAAACATTGAAACAGTAATTCCAAGATTATTTTAACATTTAAGGAAATGGAGTTATTCTTTCACGAGTATCAGTTAAATGAACAGCTTTATATAAAGTATATTCAAACTACAGGACTTAACAAAATCATAATGTATCTTTCCAAGAGGTAACAAGACAAAGTGACAGAAGAAAACAGCACTGCAAATTAAGGAGGAATAACCCAAAACTTTGTTTCACTTGTGACTGGCTGATGGATGATCATGTCTTGCCAATGCTTAACTGGATTTCCAAGGTCTGTCTTTTAACATCGTCATCTGTTTGTCTTTTAGCCATACTTGACAAAGAAAATTAATTAGTTTGGATTTATGCAAGCTTCTTCACAGAATTTCAATGTATAAACACAGAATTCCATTTTTTAATTTAATATTTCCCATTAGAAAAGGACAGGAGAGTGAGGAATGAGATTTTGTCATATTTGTCACATAATTCCATTTGATGTCATTCCTCTTTCACTGATTTCTATCTGCATAATTTAATAGTTCATTAACATATTACAGCCACTGAATCTCAAACAGCTGCTAATGATCATATTTCAGAATCTCTTAGCATCCACTTGCTATGATCTTGTTCTTCCCATCTTCCATCTGTACCACTTCCAGCAGATCAGTGAGGGGGAAAAGTGAAATTAGAATTAAAACAGCAGGGCAAAAGACTTGTACCGTAAAAAAAAAAAAAAAAAACCCACAAATTTTCTGGGGGATGTTTCCAACCAACATAAATAGGTTTCTGTGCAGCTTTTAGTAATACTTTCCATGTGCATTATTTAAGAATAACCACACAGGTTAAGTTGTTGGGGCTTTTTTCTTCTCATTTTTTCAAATATTTAAATGAATGCCTTCTCCTGTAAGGGACATAGCTGTGCCTTTGCATCTAAAATCATTAGTATTTCTTTTATCTCAGATGCTGCCCAGATCATACTGTAAATATTAAATAAAAACAGTCTTTAATTAGAGTCAAGAGTATAAGCACAGTTAACTGAGCATGAAAACACATATGGATACCTCAGCTAGGAAACCAAGCTGCATCTTCTGCCCCTCATCTCATTTTTCCCCTCTTCTTCCTCAGAGAGCTTCCAAACAAGTCAGCGTAAGAAGCTGAAATATTTATCCTGTAAGACTATGACAAACTAGCTGTGTAGGACTGAAGACCCCACAAGGACATTTGCAATCTCCTTGTAATTGCTGTTGATTCTCCCTGATAAATCCAGGCAAAGTCAGAACTCTTTCTAAGGTCAGGGAGGCCACTGTACATTATTATTAAGATTCATGCCTATTTACACAAAGTCGTATCTGATAACTTGTTCACTCAGATCCAGAAAGCAAATGACTCTGTAGCTGATAAAATCCCCCCAAAACTGTCTGCAATTTCTGTTTTCACAGAGAACAACCTGACTCCCAATCTTCATCTCAGCAACAAAAACAAAATCACAAAGGCCATGCGAATCTCCAGTTTCCATATAAATAAATAGTCTTTGATATCCGAACTTACAATTTTCACAGCTTATTTTATATTCAGTGCTTAATGAAAAATTGATTCAGATACGTTTTCCCATAGCAGTCATAGCATAATGGGGTTTTTTTGTTAAAAACTGATTTCTCAGAATCACAAAACATTTCATCTCACATTGGAAGAGACCCATAAGGATCACCAAGTCCAACTCCCTGCTCCTGGCAGGACTATTCACACTAAACCACATGAGTGAGAGCATTGTGCAGGTGCTCCCTGAGCTGTGGCAGGCTTGGTGTCACCACCACTTCCCTGGGAAGCCTGTCCCAGTGCTGAGCCAGATCTGTCCTGAGCTTACAGAGACACTGCAGAGGTACAGCTCATCATCCCACACGTGTCTGAGTCTGTGATGTGCACAGAAATGTGGCTGTCAGGCTGCTTCTCCTACGTCCTGTCATGACCTACTGGATGCCAGCTTCAGGGTGATCCATGTTTCCATCAACATTGAACATCAGCTAGTTCTGAATGTGTAGAAAAAAAAGGGAATATCCAGGAGGAAGGTACCAGGGAGCTTGTTCTGAGCAAAGAAACTATTGCAACAAAGACACTGAAGGAAAACGACAAGGATGAGAGAGCCACAAGAAATACAGGGGCTTAATACAGGGAAAAAAAAAATATCTCCATTTCTAAGGGTACATGAATTGGAGGTCTATTATATACCAATTTAAACACATTCTAATTTATGCTTTACTGATTAGGTACCTCGTAACCTATCATGGTATTCTAATACTTCAGAAAATTTTGCTAGCTACATTTTTAAAATGTTATTTGGAATAGTAAAGGGTAGAAGAGCAGAGCATTCCCACAATTTCTACAATAAAAACATTTTTTAATCAGTTAAAATTCGTCGAAGCAAATATATTCATGCAAGATGTAGCTTATGCATAGATGAGATTAATTACTTGGATGAAAATTCAAAAACTTTTAGAAAGATCATTACTCTTTCTGTGAAATTAAATACCTAACTGTTCTCCTTAATAAATGGAAGTCTTCACGAAAAGCCAATGAGCAACTACTGAATGAGAATTTAGATTAGCCTTGAGAATTCTGTCTTCAAGTTAGGGAAGCCGTTTGCATTCCTAACAGCCACCAGCACTGTCAAGCTCATTACTTAACGAGGGCAATCCAGCCTGGAAAACCAACTGGCAGCTCAGAAGAAACAGCTTTTAAGTCAAGAATGCTCTCTGGTGACACACTGCTGACAATGGTTTTTATGTCAATGGCTACAAGAGATGCAAAACATGCAAAAAATCAGAGATTTCACCTGCAAGGTCGGGCTATCAGATGTGCATGCCACTCCCCAGAATACAAAGGGAAACATGACTTGATTTTAGTAGTCACCAAGTGCAGTTATCTATGCTCTACCTAGCAAAAATTAAAGTGATCTATATAAAAAAAAATATTAAAAGCATTTTCCGTGGGTTTGACTATTCTATTTATGCTTCTTTTAAAGAGCCCATAAAGGAACTTGTGAAACTACGTTCCCCCATACTGAGCAACTTGGTGATGGTGCTGACACATCAGCTTACTAATTAGCACATACCCTCCAATTGCAGCTATGCTTTGCTTCTTTCTACAAGTCTTTGTTAATAGAAATCTCCCTATAGCTCTGTGATGTTCTTGATCCACAGTTAAAACCTTTACCTTATTTATTACCTATCCTGAAGGCAATTCATGACAACGGCTTTCCCAAGTGTATTAATGTTAATTTATATTGCTCAAGCCGAACCCTGATGAGAAAATTTTACTTGATGGACATTAAAAAAAGAAAGTTTCATACTGTTTTAAAGCTTTGACATGGTAATGAGTAAGCTAAGCTCCACTACGCAAGGTATGTTGTTGCTTTCCTGTAGAGATTCAAACAAATATGTTTTCTTTTCAAAAGCAGGAAAGATGCTTTTGTTGTCCTGACATTTCAGCAAAAAGTTCCCCCTTTTTCTCCCCAGCTCTGAATATATTAGTAGGAAGCCTATTCTCCCACATGTGCTACAGAAACCTCATTCCACTGATCCCCCAGCTACTCCTCAATTTGCAGATATGCTTTACAGTCACATTTGTTTTTAAACTTCCTTCTCCTCCCATCTGAACTTCTGTCCTCCACCTGAAGATCAACTCTTTACAAACACTGCTCTGCAACAGCCCTCTCTGGGGCACATATCACTATTTAGACTGGCTTTTTCATGGTTCTTTTTGTTGTTTCTCCTGCCAGGTTTCCAGGCTCTTCTGGAATGATGCCTGTTCTCCCCTGAAGAGATCAGGATCTCATTTTGATACCTGTACTTGCTTTGTACATCACTCAAAAACACAGCGGATGTCATTTATCTGTAAAGAGTCAGAGGAGATTTCACAAAAACAATACAGGAAGATGATAAATCCTTTGTTCCCAGGACAAAGGGACTCTCAGGCTAATCCAGCTTAAAGAGATCATTTTAGGTCAAAGAGAAGCCAAGACTCAGTGTGTAAATTAAGGCAGAGAGACACACTGGATTCTCTTTCCCTTCAGGCTGTCTCCTGCAAGTGCTGTATGCTCCAAAGGAACCACCAGAGAAAACAGCTCTGGTGGTGGGGTTCAGTTCCTGTGCAGATTCCTGCCATCTGCAGCCCCTCCTTCCAGAACAAGAGTGCCCTAATTTCCAGAGTGCCATGAGGACAAGGGCAGTGTGCCAGTGTGATGCCAGGGTACCAGCTCTGCCCAGCCCACCAGAACGTTGTGTTTTCACACGTGGACAGAGCTTTAAGGGTGCCATTCTGAAAACAGTGCAGCTGGTTAAAATTCTCTGCCAGATCCACAGGACACACTGAACAGGACCCAGTATTGAATAAAAAACAGTGTTAAGAGCACTTGGTTGCATTTTATGGGATCAGCTATCGATTGTGCTTACTTGCAAAAAGTTTTAAAATTTACTACTTTTACTGATTCAGAAGATGGGAAATGATCCATGTTTTATAATCTGCTTACATTTTTGCATAGCCATCACTCTGGCTAGCAAACAAAAGCTTTCCAGAAGGTACTATCCAACTAAAAAAAGGCCGAGAAGCAGAGAAAAAGTGACAGCAGAATGAAGTTATTTTGCATGAGATACACCTGGCTTGTGAGGCTGCTCACATCAATTTGGCAGATGGGTGGAAGAAGCAGCCAACGCAGACAGATAACCTATTACCTCTTCCAAAGAATCTTGAAGGTCAACCAAATACCCACAGTGATTTTGAGGTGTTCTGATAGCTGGGTAACCCCCCTCCAGGGAGCAACAGCAGCAGGAGATCCTGACTCAAGTGTTTATTTACAATAAGCAGCCTTGTTTTCAGAGATCACTAATTCACGAGGGCAACCTGTGTAAGTCAGATCTGCAGTTTGTAATCCTTCCAATCATTATTATTATGGATTATTATGGAAGTTCAGTGCTTTAGCAAAATGTTTCCACTTCCACACACAAAGTTGAAACCACTCATTAGTTGCAGCATTATTAAATCCTCTCTGTTCAGCGACTTGGTCAGGAATGTATCCTGGCAAGTGCTTTAAGAACAACAGACTCCAATGCCCTCTTACAGTCTCAAGCATCAGGACAGATGTTCTGAGTTTCTCTTCATCAGGTGTACATGCCTGCTACCCCTGTACAGCTGAGCTGTACTTGTGCTCCTAATGACACCCACTGGGAGCTGGGAACACACAGTCTCAGCCTTATTCCCCACAGCAAAACAAAGACATTGATTTTCCAGTTCAGGCAATAGCAGCAGTTTGCCTCAGCTTCTTGCCCAGTTTCACCTTCAGCAAGACATTTGCATCTTTACAGTTATTAACCTCATCACTCCATGGCATAATATACCATTTTATTTTTCATTTGTAATAGAAAGCTCTCTATTATGTGTCTAATACTCAGCTTGTGGTTCTTTAGTGGTTCAAGCATCCTCTACCAAGTGCTCAGATAAAGAAAAAAAGCTCTTTATTCTGTTCAAGATTTATTGTTTAAAACTACAGGAATGTTTGGCATGTGAGTCCCGCACTCTTAAGTGATCAAAACACAGAAGTGTCATCAGCCTCAAACAGTAAACAAAGTCTTCCAAAAAAATGAAGTCTGCAGATGCTGCTCAACTGGATCATAACCAGCACACGTCACTGGCATTAAGGCAAAAAATTTAAATCCTTTAAATAAATAATGCCTTTAACATGGTCTAGAAGAGGGAACTTTTTTGAATTAATTTCTTTCTTGTTCCTATTATTTATGATGAAACACTAGCCTGGGACCAGAAACAGAGAAAAAATGCTGAAGGAGTAAATGAGATCCAGCCACTGAAATGAAAGAGCCTCAAGCATAATGCAGCAGTACCTACCCAAAAGCTCTTTTCTCAACCTGTTGGACTCTGCAAGGCTGTCAAAGCAAAATGCAACACCTTTAAGGAAAATCCAGGAGTACCCACCATACTCGATAATCAGTTTTTTAGTTGAGACAATTTGTATTTATACATTTTTTGTAAATGCTGGATTTGTTTAAAGTGTTGTCAGCAGCAGTTTTCAGAAGATCAGATGGAATAATAATAAAAAAAACCTCAAGAAAGATTACTGTCATCATAGAGAGTTTACAAAATGGAAAGCAGGCAGTGAGTAGAGGAGGTTATAAATTTTACAATGTTTTTTGATTTTACACACTGAAGAATAACCTCAATCAGATTCCCTGCCTGCAAGGAACAGAAACTCTGGCTCTGCTTCTTGACAGCCACAGAGGGTAACGGGCAGCCTCAGCTCAGCAAGCCTGCCACCAAATGGATTCTGCAATATTGACCCAGCCACGGCATCTGTGAGCTGCATCCAGTCCCAGATCCCCTGGCCTTGACCAGCAAACACTGAGCTTGGTCCTACACCACTGAAAATCCATACTCAGCCAGCCTCAGAGACAGCCTGGTGCTGTTTGCTACACTGAAGAGGGATTCCAGCCCCACTCATGGCATAACTGCACTCCCCACCCTCACTTCTCAAAATACCTTCCCAGCTAGGACATAAACACCTCTCTTTAAAGTTCCCAGTACCCAAAGCACAACATTTAAATAGCTTTCCATCCCCAGGAGAACACACGGTATTTTCTGTGTCATTTTTTTAGACCACACCACAGAAATGGTGCTTTGAGCACACTTCAAACAAGGAAGCTTTGCCTGATAAGGGCCACATTGTACACACAGCCTTGCATTCTGCTCCAGCTGTGCCTCACCCAGGTCCCTCTGGTCAAGAAAAGAAACACCTGTGAAGCATGACAGATTTTTTTTTTNNNAGTTGAGAAGTAGAAGTTTTTTTTTTTTTTTTTTTTTTTTTTTTTTTTTTTTTTTTTCTAAAGAGATGCCCTTCCCAAAGGAGTTCTTTATCAAAACAGATCAACACTCCAATACAACAAATGTAGGACTAAGCTTGCAGAAATGCCTCTGAAAGCTGGCAGCTCAGAAGGTGCTTCCATTCTACCTGTCTTCTTTGGATTTTGTCTTTTTGGTTTTTAATAACAATTCACAGCTCCAGACAAGTTGACAACTTATTGAAAAGGATTTTTCTTCAGGAAAGTTCTCATCACTGACTGTGTACCATCTTTATTACGTTGGTACTGACATTTAACGCTCAATAAATCTGCAGCCCTTCAGTGGAGCTCTGCCTTACAGACAAACTCAGACTTCTTTTCCTTTGATACTTGAGGTTTTCCAGGGACCAGGAGTTAGTTCCAGATCTAGCACTGAATTATCACGCAAGCCACTCACTTATACTCCTACCCACTGGCAAGATGAAGCAAGAAGAGAGGGCAGGAAAAAAAAAATTCCTACGGGTCTTTCACAAAATTTCACAGCTGCTTTTCTCTCAACACACAAAATCAAACCGTGTCATTCCACTGAGCTGCAGTTTGCAACTTCCCCAAGAACAATCACTGCAAAGTGAGTGAGCAGTGACAGCTCTCCCAGCTATGTCTTCTGGCACAAGCTCATCGTGAGACCCAATGGGGAAGGGTCAGGGGATGCTGCTGATTGACACTGTCTCTCTCAAAATGGGCTGATGTCAGAACTCCTCAGTTAAAAATTCCTGCACAGAAACAACCCAGTGAGATGGGAAAGGCAAAGCACCAGTGCTTAATGGCTAGGAGGGTTCTGAGAGAAAGGACTTCTAAACTCCAGCTCCGAAACCTTTTACCCCAGGGGAACTGTTCAGATGATTTCAACTGGCAGCACAACTCCCTCAAGTAGAGCACTTCACAGGGGTTTGCAGCAGGGCTCAAGTGCAAAGCACTTTGAATTCACTGAGCTGTGACAAAAAAAGAGAATCTGGTTGACTCACCTGAACTGGGAGCACACAACTGATTCCAGAATACTTTTTTATTCATGTCATTGGTAACAGCTGACAGAATTAAACCCCAGAAGCAATTCTCTTCAACTGTTTTTATTTTCTAAGTGTCAAAAATTAATTAAAAGCAAGTTATTTGATCTACAGCAGATTTCCAGAAAAGCCAGAGAGCACAGATGCTTGAAAGAAGGCTCTGACCCCTTTCAGAGGGATGTCAAAACAGCCCATCTCTACAGGTAACCCTTTGTTAACACTGGCATACAAAAGTTACAGACTGGAAAACCACACTTGTGGGATCTCATCTGCTGGATACTGCCACTTCTCCAGCACCAGAAACAGCCTAATTCCCAATCATTCTACAGATGATGTGACCCCTTCACCTCACAGATGACAGTGAACGAAGAGTGAAATGTGACAGCTGACGTATTCCTTGGGGTTAGCTTCCACTCCAAGCTGGAAAGGGAGCATATGGAGTGCTTCACATGCATGCAATGTATGAGGCATGGCAAAACCCATTCTTGTTGGTTTTAGCTTTCTGTTTCTTACTATTGTTTCTTTTAGCTACAAACATTTAAATTGACAACTCCAGCTTTCCTTAAGAAAATAAAATTTCAACCCCTCTGACTGCAGAACAAATCAGCAGGTCCTAAAATGAGGTTAAAAATTTGAAATGCATCATGGAAACTCAGTATTTTTAAATCACTTTCTTGGTCAATTTCGTGATTTAGGTATTTGAGTTTAAAATGCTTAGACTTAATAATGCTGTATTTCTTAATTACAGTAATTTGGTTTTTCATACAACATGTTTACAGTTTAATATCAAATTTTACTCTAGGCCATAAAGAAATGAAATTTAACTATACTCCTTACAAAATCTGCTTTTAGCTTTTAGCACACTACTCAGCACTAATGTGCCCTTACTGGGATGTGAAGCAGTCCCTTTCCTCTTTTGAGAGACTGTAATTCATGTTCTGAAAAAAGAGCGTGAATGTAAAATAAGTTTTGCATACTGCAAACATTACATGTTGTCATTTTGACTATTTACTCATTTGTCCATGATGGGTTGGCTTCAAAGAAACGTTCCCGAACTTCAGTACATCTCCATAATTGCCTCCTTCTCCCCTGCTCTTTCCCAGCAGTGCCAGCCCTCTCTTTGGCTGTATCTTCCACCTCACAGAACATTCTGTGGCAAGACCAAAACTGCAATAATTTTTTTCTCCTCTCTGCCAGTCCCCATTTCATTTTAGTCAATACCTGTGTGCTCACAAAACGTTTGACAAGAGCACGGCGATTTTCCACCTGGTTCTTTGTCATTTGCAGAGCAGTAGGACAAACAGTTCTAGATAGAGAGCACAGATTGTCTTCCAGGAGACAACATTCTGTTAGCGGCTCATACACCATCTGGGCAAGTAAACCAAAGGTATCCCACTGGATTTTAGCTTTGTACCAGATTCTCCACAGCTCTCTAGTTTAAAGAGTTCCTTGCACTTGTGTAACTTGGTGTGATACAGAGTCACCAGTGGCCAGGACTGACAAGAGAAAACAGTCTCATGTTGGGCCACAAGAGATTCAGGCTCGATGTTAGGAAAAACTACTTCACTGAAAGAGTGGCTGAGCACTGGAGGAAGCTCCCCAGGGAAGAGGGGGAATCACCATCCCTGGAAGAGTCCAACAAATGAGCAGACGTGGGGATTGGCAATGTGGTTTAGAGGGCACGGTGCAGCTCTGTCAAAGGTTGGACCTGATGCTCTTGGATGTCTTTTCCAACCTTAAATGATCCTCTGATTCCCAAATTCAAACAGCCCCAAGAAAACAACAGGATGTTTCCCAGCGTTCCAAGCCGAGCAATGGGAGCAAACAACACCTGGCCCGAGATGGGGAAAGCGGCACTAAAGGTACCCCAGCCTTTGACAGCAGGAATGCAAGCATTCCACCAAAGACTGGAGCCTGGAAAAAGGACAGTATTTCACCTGGCACTTCTTCTGATCCATGTCCATGAGCTCGCTCAACAGCTTCAGAGTTTTCTCTGGGGCCCAAGACAATGTGCATTTTTTTTTCCTCCTGGACTAGATACACTGGGGGAAAAAAGGTGGCCATTGCATAATTCATCCAGAATCACCTACCATTACACAACTCAGCTCAAGATACGATAAAGTGCTTCACTCTGTTCATTTTCAGAGACAGAACTCACCCTAAAACACAAGAGAAGGTACCAAACCACTGTGATGGCATACTGTTAATAAAGTATTTGATTTAATTTTCATTCAGCCTTTCATTTTCCCTTATAAATGATCAGCAGATATATCTTTTGAAAATATAATTCTTCATTTAAAGAATCCTCCATGGATTGTTTTCCAGCATATATAACAAGGCATTGTGGTAGATTTATATTTGAAGCATGATAATCATAGAGATGAAGAGTACAAATAGATATTTATTGATGCTCCTCATGGATAATAACATTTTTATTTTACCGATTCATCTTGCTATCACGCAAGGCGATTTCTTAATGCTAAAATTCAGCATTTTATCAAAAGAGGAAGATACTGGGTATATTCAAGTAATCAAAAACTTTCCCTAGAAAAGTCTGGAATTTCAACTACATAACTGGCAATTCAGATTTCATTTTAACTCAGTTTTGATGCTCACCACAGGATCATAGCCAAGTGCTGAATTTTATACTGCACACCCAGTTTTGTGAGGCAGACTTTGTAAGGAAATCTAGGATTCCTCAATTTTTAAATTTTATATATTGTTACGGACTATGCAGCTTGGATTGGTTTTCCTGATTTGACTATCCTCCCCAAGGACTACATAACTGAAACAAACCTTCAGGCTACATTAGGTTGCCTCTGTTTTCCTTTTCTAAATGCCAAGTCCCTGATTAATTTGATTCTATCCAAAACGTGAATGTGAAACACAAAGACTGTTTAATCCACCACACACACAAAAAAAATCCGTTTAAATAAAAAAGAAATGTAAGCCATTAATATTCCTGAAGTGAAAAACACATATGTGGAGTTTCTTTTTGCATGCAATATTTAAAGTAATCTAACAAATAAAGTAGCTGCTATTCTACCTGTAACCCTGGCCTATCAGAAAAATTTAAATTATTGTGAGACAACGATGAGTCACCAGAAAGAACTAAATCTCTTGCTGAAATACATTCAGTCATGTTACCCTGTCAAAGGTGAATCCTGAGCAGTAGAAGTTAAATTTTCAATTGTGTCAAAAAGATATTTAAACCTTCAACTGAAAGAATCAAAAAAGAAAGATCAGAGATTCAAAGTCTCATCCCACACGAGCACCTTGAGTACTGATTGGTTACCACTGGAAGAATCAACCTATTCTCAAGTCCTTTCTAATAATAAATGGCAAAAACTCTTTGGAAGTCATTAAATTAAAACCTTTAAAATCCCTGAAAGCATCTGATAATGACAAAATTGACTTCTAGATAGCTCTGCTCATACAATTAACAATATTCTGGGGGAGGTGTGTTAGCAGATGCCTCTATACCCATTTTAAAATACTGTTTAGCTCAGTAAAATAAATCTCTTTTTAATCAGCAATGCTTTAAAAGCTAAATTACAGCTAGAGTCTGTAATGAAGAGATAAAACTCTCTGAATAAGAATCAAAATTAATATAAAGAAATTAAGTTATAATTGCTTGAGGAGAGGGAACTATCTAACTTTATGAGATAGTTACAAAAAAGGCGAATCACAGTAGTTGCACAGAACTCTTGCTCAGAGCCTGCTTTTCTTCTAACTTCAAATTTTCTGAGGACCCAAAGCAGAATTTCTATAAATTTTAGGGCAACGCATAAAACCTGATCCCTCCAGGTCAGATTTGATAGAATTACTTAATTTTGAAATGATTATCTACTTTCCAAAGCTTTGCAAACACTGCTACAGGGTGCTCATGAGTAGCATAAATCAATTTAGGAAGTCTGTTAAACAGCAGCACCTTTCCAATTACCCAGGAGAAGCAGCAAGGCCCTCCACTTTTTATGAATGGTATTTTAGAGGTCCAACTGAGTCCATTTTACTGAATTTTCAAGGTAATGAAGCTCAAAGAAAATTATCCTTTTTATTAACTGAACACGTTTGCTTCTCATAAACGCAGCCAACTGCTAAAGAAATAATAGAGCAAGCTATGCAAAAGATTCTTGAGATTTCCCCATTACTGACAGACCACTAATGCCACATCCTCTAGTTCAAATTAAATCAGGAACCCTCACATATGAGCCGTAAGGGAAAAGCAGTTTGCAAATTTCCAGCTTACTGAATGCCAGCACCTGCCAGCTGCTGTTAACATCAGACCATGAGCACAGTACAGGATGTATTAATTGTGTGATTTAGGACATGCTCCTCCTCAAAAGGTGCACAAATATTCATCTAAGCATACCACAACAGGTTCATTTTTGCCTGTAATACAGCTCTAATGTATATCTATGGATGACTGCTCACAATTAGTATTGGATATGTAATGTCTTAGTCCTTTGTCTTACTAAGAGTTGGTAGAGGTCAAAAAGTCCATGATTTGAACATCACAGTGGAAGACTGGATCCAAATCCCACTGACCTCATCAGGAAATTTCTTAGTAGCTGTTGGAACCCTGGTCACTGAGAATTTTAGGCTTTTTTGTGCTGACAGGCACTGACCCCCAAGAAAACCCTGCATTGGACCTGAGGCCTTGGAAAAGGCTTCCAGAATTGAATGATAGAACTAGGATTATGGGTGTGTAGTTTGAATAGAAGTGTGATATCACATGGTGGAAAACTTAAGTTTTTAAGGTTTTAGAAAATAGTAATATATAAATATAAAGCAAGATGGAGGTTTTAGGGTGGAGGCCAGTCCATCTTTTTCACCTTCTTCTTCATGGGTCTGGGTGGTATTTTGTAATTGGATAGAAAAGTCCGCATTGCGGGCCACAGGTGGTTGGTCATTGGGTTAAAAGTAAAAGTAATTTAGGTGTCATTTCATAACTGGACTGTTTATCCTTAAAAGGCCTTGTAGAGAGAGAGAGATACAGCTCCATTTTTTAGTTTGTTAGCTAGAAGTGCTGTAGAACTTACATCTTGTGAGACTGTAATACAGATAAGGATTAATAAACACCTGAGTCTGAACAAGAAATACCACATTTAATCCCGACCCTGGCAAAAAGAAGATAAACTGCAAATAAGCAGGTCTTGAGTCCTGAGAGCAATGCAAGGGGTGAATGCCTGAGCCCTGTGCAGATACAAACCCAGCAGTACCTTCTCTGGGTGCTCTGAATCACTGGCTGACACCCTGCTGACACTTCAAGGCAGGATTTGTCACCACAGTCACGCCCTACAAAGCTCAGCTCCTCAGGCCAATTCCGAGTTGCACCTTGCATCCCAGCTGTGAACCAGCACCCTTAAGACTCCATTCAATGCAGGCTCTACTTCTGTTTGAGAACATGAATTTCTGTTCAGGCAGCCTGGCTGCTGCCTTTGCTGCCTAATAACAGAGCCCTTCTTCTGCTTTCCGAACACACAGCCTTGCTCTGCCAGCAGCTTCACAGTTGCACGATCAAAGAAATCAATCCAGACCTCAGTGCCATTACTCACAGCCACAGCTCCCACAGCCCTCTCACCAGCAGGGGCATTTCAGCCTCCCAGCTCTGACCACCATCACAAGCCAGCCCCTCTCAGCTGATTTGGCAAAGCAAATCCTGGTTGCACTGGGTTAGACACCAAACCCATTGCCCACAGTGTGGGAGAACATCCCCACACAGCCAAAGTTAAATTTCTGGAGAGCAGCAGCTGGCAGAGAACGAATGGAATGTCACTGTCATTGCAGAAATTTATACAGACTGGCTGTATCCCAGGAACCAGCTGGACCTTAAATCCCAGCTAGAAACATGGGAAAAGGGAAGATACTTACAGTGAACGTTCAAGTGAATCAAGTGTCTGCATTCTGTTTTTCTAAAATTTGACTATTTTACTTCAAAAGAATCTGTAATTTCAAGAAATCAGAATAGAAAGTGTTCTCAAAATGTTTCAAACAAAAAAAATAGATCTCATTTTCATTCAGCACGAGCAGTAGAGATACATTCACATGGATTAACCTTAAAGTATTTACAGAACAAGAAAAGGGGCATAGATTTTCAAAACACTGCTTCTGTGATAAAGTAGATGTTTATAAATTTATACCTGGAGAGACAGGTATTTCCACAAATTAATTTCTTTTCTATATATTTGTTTCTTTGCATAACCACATATTTCTTTCATTGGTGTTTTTTCCTTTTCTCATTTTGTATCTTTTTTCTTTCCTCCTCCACCTTCACAAATTTCTAAACAAAAAGGGAAATTTCTCTACCATTTGAGAAAGAGACAATACTGGAATAAATGCCTGACAACATGAATTAAACTCACAGGGTTTTTTTTACATATTTCTAGATAAAATATTAAAAAGCACAAGAAAAGTATCTGTGAGCTGAAAAGGAAAGGAAAACACCAGAACTAAAAGTGAAAACATGATTCCTTCATTTTCTTTTCACATAACCTCAGCAGATAATTGATATCACCAATTTAAAAGGTGAAAATTGTACATTTTCCTCTGTTTATTACTGCAGTAATCCATTTGAAGGAGTCTGTCTAATTCTAAATAAAATGTACAAAGTCTTGCCTTGTTTTTTGTTTTCTGCAAGGAATTGGGGATATCTATTAAAGTAGCCTAAGGACTCTTTCTTTCACTCAACAATATTTCTACCCAACATCTAAATCCACATGAGGAAGATCCTAAGGGACTCTAATAATGTCCAGCATGTCTGCCACATGAAATACACTTCTCACTACTTGGTGCAGTATGGGTCTACTGGAAAGCTTATTTCAATTTCAAAAACTCAAAACTTGATGAGAAAACTTCCAAACCTGCTTTCTTTCTTCCTCTGTAATTCTGAAGGAATTCATTTGTGCGAGTCCGAGATTCTCGACATTGCTGACCAAAATACTCCATGTGATATGAAGCACACGGTGCAAGTGTGCCATGATAATACTGTCCTGTGGGATCCTTCAGGAAAGAACAGGCACCTCTGCTTTACCTATTTATTGCTGTTTTCCTGCCCAGTGGACTGCATCAGTGCCAGGGCAGTGCAACCTGTGTCCTACAGCTCATTTCACAGGCTCTTCTGGACACACAGCAGATGTGGATTCGCCAGCAGCAGAGACTCCCAGGTTACTGAGGGGTTATTTCCACTCTGGAGTGGTCACCACAATTCCCTGAAGGACCAGTTGCTGAAAGCCAGGAGAATATTTCAGAGAAGCTGATGTTCAACACATTTTTTGCTTTCCTCCATATGCAATGGCTGCTGACAGAGATAGGACAACATAGCAGA
Source organism: Cisticola juncidis (assembly GCA_013400215.1). Taxonomy (NCBI): domain Eukaryota; kingdom Metazoa; phylum Chordata; class Aves; order Passeriformes; family Cisticolidae; genus Cisticola; species Cisticola juncidis. The sequence continues at coordinate 657,717 of VXBR01002967.1, read as the reverse complement.
AAAACCTTCCTAGCTCCTAGTAGCTCTGGAGTCATTATATAATACACATGTTATAGCAGGCATTATGCACTGTACAGTGCAGTGCTCATTACACAACACCTGGATTATATAACACACTGAAGCAGGTAATTATGCAGTGTAATTTATTAACCAAAATCCATGCAGCAAACTCTGGTCCTGTGAAATATGTATGACTAGGCATTTTTAAAAAAAGAGTAAGAAGAAATTGAGAAGAGAAACTTGATCTGCTTCTCCTAGGTAATCATCAAGACTTCTTTGACTCCAAGAGTGAGATGTGCAAAAGCTGTAGCTGAAGTCCCAGAACAATATTTTCATCACTAGAAGTCCAGACAGAGAAACATAAGCCCTTTTGTTTCTCATGTAATGCAGGTGATGCAGAAACTAAACACATCACTTGTAGGTATTTGCAGGACTTAATTCAGAAAAGTAACCTCCTAGTTTTGCACTGGAAGAGTGCAAATAAAGTGGCCTGGAAGAGGGTAAATAAAAATGCACGTGCTTTCATCACTTCATCTGAAATGGGAGAGATGTTGGTGTGGAATGCTGGAGAAATGAGTTACTACATTGAATTAAATGTAGTAGTACCTGTGTTATTCTGATTTTTAGTGAGAGGGAAAGGATTAGCTATCCATAAGAGTGAGACAGCTGTTGATGAGAGCCCTAAGTAACAAAGCAAAACAAGCAGATCTCTTTCCAGTTTTACATCCTTTTGGATCTCTCTCACAGTGAGCCTCTGCCAAAAGGGGAAAGCATGACAGGTATTAAAGAGGGTAATTAATACAACACTTGCTGGTGCCTTACATTCTTTGTAAGGTAAAATGTCAGGGCATGTCAGAAAAAGAGGTCAGCTGTAATCAGGGAGTGAGGAACTAATCTGCAGTGTGAGTGATGTTCGAGATCAACCCAGATTACACTAATCTGAGCAGCCTGCCTGCAGTGACTCCGGCCACGTCACAGCAGCCCTGCTGGGGCTCCTGCACATCCATGCCTGCACAGGAGGCAGGGGAGAGGCACTCAGCACCGCTGTGTGACTGAGAAGATCAACAGGACAGATTTCCAAGCCAAGAGCATCTCACGGAATTTGCGTGTCCCTCTGGTGCGCTCGCATCCAGCACCAGCCAGCAGCGACTCGCGGTTACGCCTCCCTGCACGCAGCACTCCGTGCTTCCAAGGATAAGTTTAGTAACAACCTCTTCAGGATGTGAGACACCTCTTGTTTCCCCAGGGAACTCTCACCTCCTACTTGAACAGGAGCCCGCTGGAGGACTCTCATGAATAAATCTCATTGTGGAAATCCCAAGGCCGTTGCTGAATGAACAGCAGCACCTTTCAGAGGTGGCGCCTCAGTGAGCCCTCCCTTGCCTCTGTCAGCTAAGAAATTCAGCCAAAAACTGCAAGGAAGGGCAGTCACACACACAAATGTGCTGCTGGAGTTGTATAAATAGCTTTCCATTAAGTGCCATTAAAAACAGCCATAAACCCCAGTTTATATTCCTGCAATGTGCTTCACTTCCCAGTTTAGGCTTGGTTTGTACATTAAAGGTTGTTTCCTCTTCGGCAAACAGAGATGGGACTCCACATGCCAAACTCTTTATAGCCCAGGGACTTTATTACACACATCTTCCTGTCAGAATGTGAAATTGCTGATCTGAGCTTTTTTTTTTTTTCCCTGCACTCACAAACCTCCATCTGAAAGAAATCCTACTACACACTGCTCTTTTCTATATTCAGTTTTCTCTAGGATCCTAGTTCCTTGGATTCCATATTCCAGCTGGGGTTTGTTTTCAGTCCAGATATTTGTTGTAAGAGTCACAATTTGCAAATAGACCTGGATCTAGTGTTTTCTGTGATTGGCATTCATTTCTCAGTGCAGCTGACAGTCCAGAATTTTGTGTGGTACAGCACCAGTCCTGAGGACAGTGGAGGATTGTATTAATTGATGAGAACAGACACCTGATGAACCACTGGGGTTAAAAGGGCTGAAATTCATTCATATTCTGTTCAGGTTCAAATCTTTGACTTCCACACTTCCCAGCAAAACAGCACAGTGGAATCTTCCCTGCCAGCCTAGTTTCCTATTATTGTGTTTTTCAAAACTTATTCTTTACCTCTCACTGCAGAGACAACCAGAAAGGTTTGGGGTTTTTTTTTTCCTGTGAATGATGATCATGAATTTTTCTCTTCAAAACATGAAGGGACTTTAAAACAGAGGATGTAAATTGATAGAACTGTCAGCTTCAAAGGACAGATGAATCCTATATTGCCCCCAGAAAGACTACCTGGGGCCAAGATGATTTCCCTTTAAAATACTCTTAGAGCTGAATGTGTCTTTGAAAACATTTTGATAAGCAGAGCAGGGTGAGGATACAACACATAAATTTTCTCTCCTGGGTTATGAGGACTTGTCTTGCCTGCTAATATCTGAAAGAAAGAAACTTTTCAGACCTAATTTTAACCATTACAGAGCAAAGCAGCTCAGGTGAACACAGGGCAACCTTGCCTGAGTGCCTCTAAGGCACACCAGAACTTGTATTCCTTTTGAAACTACTAAAATCAACTTTGCCCTGGGGTAGCCACACAGGCTGCAAGACAATTATAAGCAATACCCATAATTCAGAGGGAGGTATCAAGGTCTGGAAAGCCCCAAAACGTATTCAATAAACTGGATTACTCTACAGCTTCTTCTATTCCTACAGACCATTTCTCCACAGGATGGGAGGTAATGGTCAGCTTCCATCAGTGCTCTCAGAGCACTCTCAGATTTCTCAGAGGGGAAAAACCCCTCTCTTTGAGCTGTGTGGCTGCTGCACTGCTGTGAGGGCAGATCCTTAGCTGGGAAAGGGCAGAACCCAATTCTGGAAAACTACACAGAGCATGGTGAGAACCCTTTCTGAGTGAATAGCAAATAACTGTGTGGTGAAAGGGTTTGAATGCGTTTACTCCAAGTGAGTTTATAACTCTCTCTTGCTACAGAAATTCACAAAGTGAGCAGCACTTAAAAAATTTAGTAAAAATATGTCCCAATTAACTTCTTTTTTTTGAGAAATATTTATCTCGTACACAAAAATCTGTCTGATAGCAGTAAGATAAACTGGTTGAAATTAATTAAAAACAATACCTGTTGATTAGATTACCATTTCTATCTATGCCAGTTAAGGATTTTTTAGATCATCCATTTTACTACAGACATCTGGATTTAACAAAGCCATTGTTAGAGGCGTTAAAATACTTTTTACCTTTCATAAAAATATGTTTTAATAATAAATCATACTCAAGGATACAAAGAGTACACATGGAATAAAGCCTTTTGCATCCTGGATCCCACAGTTTTTCCTGTGATCGCCTGTTCACAACACTGATGTTGCTCTAGAAAAAAACTCAACCAATAAAGCTCATACCTTTTTCAGTGTAAGCCTATTTTAGCTCTTTTTACAGAGCACAAAAAACCAGGGTGAACATTTTGTGTCTGAACTGATAGGTCAGAGTAGTGACTGGTATCCAACTAAATGGCAAAGGAAATGATGCATAAAGAAGAAAATTGTAATACAGCCATGGATCACTTCTGACACTTTCAATTAAGGTTTTGTTTAGTTAAGCACTTCCAAGTTTTAATGAGTGGTTTTGCAAAATATTAATTAAAAGATTTCCACTTCCTTTAAGTTGCCTGACTTCACAAAAAAAAACTCCCCAAACCCTAAAACATTGTATTTGTATTTGACTGTTTTCATACATTTTACTTTCAAATAACTGCACTCCAGAGTAATACTAAACTCTGATGCTGAATTCTTTGCAAACTAAGCACTCAACACAGTTTACTCTTCCTTTTATTAGGAACATTTGCATGTCAAGATTCTTAAATTTGCATTATTAACACAGTGATTTTTTAATAATTCTATTTCATGAAGGAAGGATTATTCCATCTATAGAAATGCATCTAGTAAGAATTGAAAATCAACTTCAAAACTGAAAATCTCTCCATTATTAAAGCATAACATAAGTAAACCCCTAGGGTGAACTTTAGCTTGTTAGTTTTGTCTGGTAATGCTCTCCTTCCTGCTATTTACTAAGAAGGTGTGTTGCTAAGATAGAGGAAAAAAATCAAGGTATTTGTTCATACTCATTTTACAGCAGTGCTTGCAAAAACACTGCATCTCTGAATGTGCTACTGTGAAAACTTACATCTTTCCTTCCAAAATAATTTTCATTCCTGCTACTCTTGAATTTATCAGTTACCTTCCCAGTGAAACCCCAGCTGGTGGAGGGAGTGCAAAGGTAAAACACATTTTTATTTTTATTTATTCTTGGATGCATCAGACAGGTAGAATCCTTTCCCAATCAAAGACTGGTTTGATGAGAGCCACCAGGAATGAGAATCAGCACAAATCACAGAGCTTGAGATAACTTTGCTTCAGAAAAGAAAAACAAATCAATCCAAAAACCCCTGCAAACAGCAGGCGTGACAATCCAGTATCATCCTGCACACTCAATTCATTTCCTTACTTTGGAACCCACAAGTATTTGCAGTATTAGCCAAAACACCAGAAAAAGCTCTATAATTCAAAATGTGCAATTGCTGTATTTCAATGGCAGTTTTTGCATGAAAGAAAACAACACAAGTGGCAGACAACCACTCCTAGGGCATTTCACAATTCCAGTGTTTACAAACATCATTTCTTTCAACAAAGCTTAATGTCTCTTTTCAACTTGCTCAGGAAATTTGCCCAGGTTTCACTCCCCTCATAACACAGGAGATTTGAGTCATAACATAAATATTCCAACAGTTTTGCACTTCCTATTAGGCAGCAATACATTTCTGCACCATTCAAAACAAAAGTAATAGAGGATCTATTCTCACAAAAAATGAAGTATGCTTTAAAAACAGTGACTTTGCTTTTATTCATTACAATAAAAAACTTCAATATAGTTTAAATAGTGACCTACATTATCATACTTTCAATTTCAACTTCTTTTAATATTTCTCCAACACAGCTTGGAGAATGTGCTTGTTGAAAAAGCAGGAACGTGCAGTTTATGAGTTACATCCCATTGATAAATCTCAGTCATAGTGAAGTGCTAAATTACTTTGCAAAATCATAGATGTTAATATCTAGTGGGCAATAAATTTGATTTCTCAAGAAGCCTGTTCCCATGTGCATCCATTTATGGTGTGATGGACACTACTCTGGTCTATCCTCTAAATCAGAATTAAATACACGAGCTAAGAGCCAAGGAGAAAAGGCCTTCTCTCCCTGTTCAACAGCTTGATGCTGGTGGCATCACAGCTCATAGGGACAGACAGCATGATTCATATTCCAGAGGCTCTGAGTACTTTTGGGGAAAAGACAGAATGGTATCAGGAATAAAAAAAAAATTTAAAAAAAAAAAGAGGAAAAGGTTTGCAGCTTTCACTTTGGAAAACAAAAGTTTTTCACAGGAGATAGGGCCACTGTCTCTGTTTCTATTTTCATTCTCAGGAACAAATATTACAGAATTAATTCCTCCCCTAACTTTCAGCCTCCTGCTTCCAAGGCTGATTCTGACAAGACATCTATGCTAGCTTAGAAAGCAGTCAGATGCAGTGGAAATCATCTTTTAAATCCACTAATTTTTTACAACCATGTCCAAGAACTTGCACTGTTTGGTGCTCTCTCTCCAAAACAGCCTTCCAAATCCACCACCAATACATTATTACCTTTGTGCTGTTAGAGAATTATTTAATCTCTGTAATAATGCCTTCACTCAGCTTTGAAAAATCATTAATGAAGGCAGCTATTCCAACACCAACCTCAGAAATGCCATTAAACCATACTAAACATTTATTCATGCATAAAGGTTGACATTGCAACTCTCATTACCACAGTGTGCTGCCTTGCTAGTCAATTTTTCTTAAAATTATTTAAAAATTTACTCACTTAACAGCTGTCTATACAGAGAGAGTTCACTATCACTTTTTATTCACTTCTCAATAAAATCCAAAATTCCAGCTACATGGTGTCATTTTGTATCCTTTTCCCTCCATTTAAGATAGATTCCCAGACTGAAATATCACAGCATATTTCCTGCTTCTGGGATGTATATTTAAAACAGCTTATTCACCATCAGTGCCAACATGCTGACATATCACAATATCTTTTGCATGAAAAACACTGCTTTGTCCCTTGCATTTATGCAACTAAGCAAGTTTAGGGGTTTTTTTTAAAGCAGGATTTTTCTTCCTTCCTATTTCTCACAGAAATCTATTCTAGAACTTATCCAGCACAGCAATTCTATTTTAGTTTGAGATGCTACTCAGAGACCACCAGGCTGAGCAATGCCACGCTTCAGGCAAGTGAAGAACAGCTAACACCAGCAGTGCAGGCTGGAGCCCTTGGAGACTGAATGAAACATTGCTTTCTAATAAGCCCTGTGTGCATAAATACAGCCACACCTTAACTATCTCCATTCTTGGAATAGAATAGTTTAAATAGGATTCCACCTATTATCATAACTGCTTCTTATATCCATTTCTGCTTGCCAAAATCCCCACAGCGACACCGAGCTCTGCTCTAAGCTGGGCTGCTGCTCCTGTTTGAAGAGGGTTTTTGAGGGACAAAGTCTCCTTTTGGAAAGGTCACTGGAGTGAGGCATCAGCCAAAATGTCAAAGCCAGCTGTGCCCAGCTCCTGGTTATCCCAGGCTTTGTGTATCAGGTTTCTGGCAGAGATTCAGCCACACTTTTTTCCATCATCCCACTCCTGAGGTGGCAGTGTCTCATCAGCTCTGGATGTGGTACAGAGCTCCAGGAAGAGCAGTCTGGCTGCTGACACCCAGGACAGAGTTCATCCAAAATAGGTGTGCAGCTCACTGAACTAGGGAATCAAAACTTTCTATGGCAGTCAGAGGTCTGACACCTCTGAGCTGTTTTCAGGTTCCCAACAGCTGAATTGCCATTCTGGAATCAGTAGTCCCCACCCCACACAATTTTTGTGGGAATTTGCATCTTGCTGTCAAAACAGGACAGCAAGGCTCTGCAACTGACTGGGAACAGGAGTCTCATCTGTCCCCTTCCTTGCCCTCTTGGAGAACCACAGCCCTTTGCTTTGGAAAATGAACAGTCCCACAGAATCATCAACACAGCTAACATGCCCAGTGTCTACCTTTTTTGTAGGTTTTTTTTTTCTTTTTTTTTTCCACAAAAGAACCACATTTGGAGCAAAAAGAATCATGAAACTGAAGTGGAACAGAGAGTTGCTTGCTATGGCAAAAATATAAAGAGAAAGTTAATCCACTCAACCAACATTAAGTTGCATATGGATTCTGGGCTGATACAAGGGACAGATGGCAAATAGCTGCCATTTGTCAATGACTTAAATTGTCACTGTAAGCTGACACGGCTCTCACACAAGTGTCAAGATTATTGTTCACTATTACAAAGTCTGAAGGAGTTGCCATGCTCAGACGAGCTCCAGACACAGCAGACACTTAGGAACAAAACCATTTCATCTGAAATGCACCTAACCAGCCTCCACTTGAATTGCCACTACTCCCTGTGCTGATTTCTCTCCATAGACAGACCCTCATTCCACTGGGAAAACTGCAACTGCAGTGATTTGGAGAAAGTCTCCAGGGCAAGGATGTACAGTCATTCCTCAGACCAGGGACTGTGGTCCTTCTGCACGCTGTGCATGGGGTGCATTAAGTCCAAAATAAGGTGAAAGTAGGCAGTGTTATTGCTAAGAGGCTAAAATGCATTCAAGTAAACACCACCTACAAAAATAAAGTTCATCAACCAGCTCTTCTCAGAGAAAACTTTCATACCTAGTTCAATTCTGCTCAGCAAATACTGGCTGACACAAAAACCCAGGAAAACATTGCCAAATTATGGGGAAAACTCCCAGTACCCCAAGCGTGGAAAAGGAGATATAACTTTCTTAAAATAATCTATTTTCTTTGTAAATAAGGAATACATTAAAGCAAAATTCGACACAGTTTTATTAAAAACATTCATTAGCTTTCTCTGAAGCAAAGACTTGAGCAAAGCTTATTTTCCCATTTATTAGACCAGCCAAGTTTTCACTTGTTTTGTACATGAGATTATGTCTAAACACCTCCCTTGATTTGTACAGCTCAAGAGGTCTCTGAGATCCACCCTCTGGAACACAATCCCTTATTCTGCTGCAAAATAAGCACATTCCAACCCCCAGCTTCACTCTGATGAGATGTGTGATTCCAACCAGCACTGCCCTCTGGTTCTAGTAAGATTTTCACTCCCCAGTGCACAGGGCAGCATCAACCAAGTGGCTGAACTAAGCAGGTGCTTTCACTTTGTCAGCTTCAGCTGGCCCAGAAAAAGGCAAATTCCTCTACAGCTTTGCCCACCCTGCACACAGTGAGCTCCTGAGCTCCTCTGACACAGGGCCCCATGTAAGGGAGCTGGAAAGCCTCACTTGACACAGGCAACACAGCAAACACCAGGAGAGATACAGGACACAGACACATCCACAAAATATTTGGCTCCAGCAGCTTTTTGATTAAGCAATAACGCAAAAATGCACCCATGGAATGTGAATTAAGGCCTGCTCAATTAAGGGGATGATCTCTTTAGATGGCAATTCGCAATTTCGCTCCTCTAGCTATGCCCTGGCAGACACAGCTGGCTGCACCTCACAAAGCTGAATTAGGCAGTTCATCTAAAAGGAGAGAAAATGAACACTGGCCAGCAGGGCTGCTTCTGATGAGAATCACCTCAGTGCTGATGAAAACCCACCTGAGTTAGACTCAAGTGTTTCAGATCCCAGCAGCAGAGTCTGAAGATGCGGATCTCGGCTAAGCGGCTCCCAGGACCTGCCCAGTTTCCTTTGCTCCCACCTTTGATGGGGCCTGCAGGCTCCTGGGTGTCCCAAGGAAAGCTCCTCTTGGAATGTGCAGCCTGCAGGAAGCTGGCTCCCACCCATGGGTGCCAGATGGCACCACCAAAGCAGGACAGCTGTACTGTAAGGAACTCCCACACTAAATGAATTCCTGCCTCAGCAGCGGAAACAGAGCCCAAGGAAGTGGGAAGGCAGCAGTGGTGGGACTGCACTGCCTGATCCTTTCTCTCTGTTGCACATTCCTGCTAAATCCACCAAGTGGTGGCTGTGCCTGGACTGAGAGGACTCACACAACCTTTCATGCTTCCCATACCTCACAGAGAACCACCAGCCCCAAAATCCAGTCTGTGCATTGTGCAGGTACAACTGCAAAGCCCCATCCCACCCGTTCTGCAGGGACGAGCCAGGCAGCCCACTTGCACATAGGAGAAGATTCCCCCAGTCACACATGGGGAATTTCCACATACTTTAGCCTGTAAAATGATGTTTTTAGGCATTTGAGTTACACCTGGATAAAACCAGTAAAATACAGCTACCAATGAACAGGCTAAAAGCAATTTACTAGTATAATAGAAAAGTGATGCAAGCTTTTATTTCACAAAATATATGTCAGTATGCAAGAGAAGCAAGGTCGCATCAGTACATTTTCAGAAATTATTAGGTCTGCTCTTTTCATGGTAACTAAGTATTGTTTAATAATGTTTAAACTGCAGTGCAAATATCAGTATTTCAAGATGAAAATATGCAAAACACAAGGAAAAAAGAGAAATCCAACCTTGCTTAAGGGACATCTTGTGCTAGATCATGGCTAAATAAGGCACACAGTGCATTATTTCCGAAGAATATCAGCCTTGAAGCCAGTAGGCAAATTTTATTCTGTCCACCAAGAGGATAGGTGGAGTATGGAACAAACAGAACCACTAAACTCTCTTTGTTCAGCTGAAGAAGCCTGTCCACAGAAAAGTTTGGAGGGGGGAAAAATGACCTGCTGAAGGATTAATGACAACTGGGGGAATAATCACCTTTTCCAGAGGGTTCTGATTGACTTACACTGTTTTTCCAAAGAAGTCAGTCACTGTGAGAGGCCAGGGGCAGGTACACAGGCAGTCCAACCGCACATCCTCAGCACACAGCATTAAAGCCAACCAAAACTCAGACTAGCAAAGCACAAGGGAGAAAATAAAGAGCTTTCCATAGATTGTTTGCTGCACCTTCAACTGAAAAACAAACAAAAAAAACCAAACAAGCTATAGAAAGATTCCATGTATTGCAATGGGGGTGGTCCTCTCCCTATTTACTTTTATTGCCTAGACATTTCTTACTGTGGGTTTTCAATCCCAAAATGCTTTCAGATTTACAAACAGATCCCTATCCACAGCACAAATCAATTATTCCACTACTTTGCTGGAGTTAAAAACACTTAAGAAATGCATCTTCTCTTCCAAAAAAAGGCAACACATTTGTGTATTTTCTGCACACCAAATAAATAAGCATTTGCTTTGTTTACATCCTTATCAGGAAAAAACACTGTCCTAAGTTTTTAAGTAGTGTGGCTTCAAATGTGACTCCTGACTGGACAGCAAATACCACATTAAGTGGTTCACAGGCTTTATGGATATATTTTTATTTGTGTATATAAAATCTATTTCTTGCATGGAAAAGAAATTGTCCTATTACTGTTAGAGTAAGCAGAACTTCAAATTTGATGTTTGTACACAACTCTAAATGCCATTTGAAAACTCGCTGCAGTGACAGTTAATGACCTTATATAATATTGTGACCTACCAAACTGATGAAAACAGCCCATTTTATGATTTTTTTTGATCTTTTCATTCATCCAACTCATTACATGGAAATACTGCAGTTATTCAAGGAAACACTGTCAGTTTGTTTGGTATGAAAAACATGATAGAGCTATAACTTGTGTATCTAAGAAAATAGAATTGTTCCATCTCCTGTATTGGCAGAGGAAAGAAAAAAAGTTACAATTTCACCAAAGTCACAATAATTTTAAACATTTACTTGGCTAAAATCCTGAAAAGGCATTCTTGCTGGCATGCCTTGGGGATACTGGATGCTAACACATCTCCATTATGAACTTACAAAGATTTCAACTTGATATATTTACTCAAAGATAATTACCCTCCCCACTCTAGGAATAACACTTTCTCCAAAGTTAAACTCGAGTGCATATATTCTTCCTAAGTGTGATATTATGTGCCTCACAGAAATGAAATGCTGAATACTTTTAAGTAGCCTTTTCAAGAAACTAACAGGTCTGGTGGAGGTCACAGCTTAGAGTAATCAAGATGTGCTCTAAGACATGAACCAAAAGAACTACTGCAAGGTGCTGAAGAAATTTCCCAAACAAGCAAGAAGCCCAAGCAAGAAGCCCCACTGAAAGTCAGTTACAATCCTGAAAAACAGAAGAGGTGTAGAAATACAGATTTTGCTGAAGAGCTTTAGCACACATACTGCTGCTGGGTGAGCATTCGAGTGTCCCTGTGCCTCTCACAGGGAGCTGCTGTCTCACAAGGCACTCCTGTGGCTGTCCTCTATCAACATTACTGCAACAGTGGATTTACTTACATCTTCCCACATTTAATTTTCCAGCTTCAGAGAGAGCAGAAGTGTCTTAAAAGTTTAAAATGATCAGATAGGTGGTTAACAATCCTTACACTCCAATAGACTAATTAATACACTGACTCTTTCCTTAGATTTCACCTCCAAGTTTGCAGCCTTCTTTCCCATGTGGACTGAAGAATGGGTTATAGGGAGATGCATACGCATAAAAATGCTCATATACATTCATCTAGCACCTTCACATAAATACTACACTAGTCAGCACATAAATGGGAGGGTGATTTGTGGAGTGAGGCCAATTCTCTACACTAATTTATGCAGCCTTATTACCCACTCCTGTTTGTTATTATAATATCCATGGCTCCCCACAGCAAGCTGAATTTGCTGTTACAAAGAATATAAAGCATGTGCTAATAGCACACAGAGCAAGGTAAGACGCAGGTCACGAGAAGGTCACAAGGAAGTAAAAACTGGGGAAAAAGATCAGAGTGTGCAAGCTCTTTTTGGTCTTAGATTCCATAATCAGCCATTTTCGAGAGCACAGTGTATGATATGTTGCTATCTACATCATCCAGTCCCCCCTGGAGTATCTCACACCACAGTAGGGAATAATCAAACCCTAAAGACTGTAGCCAAAGAAGTCCTCTGAGAGCAACATGTCTATTTGCTTAGATTCACTTAAGCATATCTAATTGATTTGCCTTCCCCCATTGCCCCTCTCTTAGATTAAATAGCAGCTGTATAAAAACCAAGGGTAGCTCTGACTCTGCACATCATGAGCTGTTCAAGGCTGCCAGGTAAGAGCAGCAGCAGCACCCAGACACATCTGGCTCAGAGGGATCAGGATCCAGGATCAAACAAGGATTTCTGTGTAGCTGAGGTGGTGACAGGCTAACCTGGAGTACCACAGCTGGTGAATGTTCTGGGCACCCCATCTTCCAGAGACACTTCACACGTCAGTTGTCTGGACAATCTTGTCCCAGAAAGAGAGGGAACACATGATTGTATCTCAGCACGCGAGATTCAGGGTGTGAGAAAAGCGCAGGGAGAACGCGGAACACGTGGGGAAGAACAAAGGGAAAACACAAGAAGGTGGTTGAGATAATGAGACATAAATCACACTGCAAGGAGGAAAACTGAGGGCACACAGGAAAACAAATGGAGACCTCAGGCACTGACCTGAGGCGCATCTTTTGCAACTGCAGCTGACTGCAGCCAGCTCTGTGAAACAGGATGTGATAGCTTTGGACCCCCTGTCACTGCCTGCAGTGGGGACAAGGCCAGTAACAATTCCGATGCCTCCAAAAATGACAAGTGGGGGCCATTCAGCCATAGCAACTGCAAGTAGAGAATTACTTTTGTTTAACCTTCTTTTTTTTTTCTTTTTAAAATTCTTATATTAA
>VXBR01002967.1:634516-644813 GCA_013400215.1 Cisticola juncidis | reverse complement strand
AAAAAAAAAAAAGTGAAGAAAAAAGTCTTTGAGGACACCCTTCCCCCCTCTAACAAACATTCTGGCAATCAAAACCCCTGCTGCTCTGACTAAACACTCATTAACGAATTGCTGGATTGCAGGAGACAAAAAATATTGCAGAAATAACTAACAGACCAATTTAATTTTGTTGGATTAAGAAAAAAGTATATATAGATGCAAAGGCATGCCTCTCAAAGAGCCATTATGCTTTCTGTAATTTCCTTCAAGGTTTTTTCTTTTATAAACTATTTACTTTTCAAGACTACTATGATCTACAAAAGTAATTGCACTGGAACCATTCTAATGGCTAGCCAGACATTAAGTTCACCACGAGTGAATTAATTCATTCTGCTTCTTCATGGAAGGACAACAAAGCAGTAACTTTAATTTATTATATTATTCTAACATTTAACTTACTAGGTACAATATAACTGATAACCTTACACTGACCCAAAATCCCCATTCCTACTATGCATTATACTTCAATTTCATGCCCAAAGGAATTTTTTAGGAGTTCTCTGTGCTTACAGGCTAAGGGCAGAGTCCCACTGCTCCTGAGATTGCACCTCCCACACAGGAGCTCTCTGACTTCAGCAACTTGCAGCTAATGCTGAAGTTAAAATTTAATCCAGATCAGGTCTGTTAATTCTGTAAGTTCTGCATCAAACACAATGATTTAATTATAGCAGTATCTAAGTTAGAACAGAAAGCATTAAGGAGTAAATTTAAATTAAAAAAACACTTCTGTCATTTACTTTGATCTTTAAAAATTAGTTGTCATCCTGAAATTACTCACTCTAAAGTTCAAACCTTTGCATCTTGCTATGCCTTCTATCTAATGAACATACAGTTACTCCTCATTCATTTAAACACAGGCAAAGGACAATAAGACCAGCTTTTACATTGTTTTGTTTTGTTTTTTATTACAAAATGGACCTCAAGTTTGATTTCAAGAGACATTGCTAGTCGTGGTGCCCAGGCCCTTGGTAACCTGGGACATCAACACAGCAAACAGAAACACTTGACAAAAATCAACCTTGATATCATAGGTTCACCCTGCAGAAAAAAGCTTCATAAACAATTCCTTGCATAGCAAGTACGTGGCTGTTCATGTGCCACTGGCCTGACACCATGGATTAGGAGAAAACAAGATTAGATGAAAAGCCTGACTTGGATTTATTTTTCGCTGCTAGCGTTCCAAAGCCAATGCCAGTGTGGCAAAGAGAAAACAAACTGAATTCTCTACTGAGCAATGTTTCTTCAGTAAAACTGATAACTAGATTTTGATCACTGGGTGTTTACATGGGGGGACGCACAAGCCAGAGAAAAAGAGCCACCTCACCTGATACAAAGCAGACTGTGGCCTTTGCCAATAGCCCCTCAGTAATTTCCATCAAGGAATCAGCTTTAACAGGTGATCACTCCTTCTCCTAAGAGGAACAGTTGGCAACACCTGCAAAGGTATTAACCCAGTACCTGCTTTAATGCCACAGATGTAATGATGCAGAACTAGCCTGAGCAAAAATAAAAATAAAAAGTAATCCAGTATCACTAGGTTGCTCTTCAGTTTGCAGGAATGTTGGTATTCCCACTGCACAGTCACCACTGGCAGTGAGACCCACCAAAATCTCTTCCTAGCAATTCAAAAACAACCCACTTGGCTTGTAGCACCTCTCATTCTAAGTGTGCGAAAATTAAAGTCAAAACCAAAGGAAGGAGAGTAAAAGAATGTTCATTTGCTATTATTGTTGTTTTTAACCTGACCTGGGGAAAAAAAAAATCCATTTCTGCTCCTTAGGTCTGCCATTAGATATCTCTTCTTCTTGCATGGTTTCATTGCTATCCATTTTTCCTCCTATTTAGTAAGCAACCAAATAGTGACAAGCTTTTGTACAGCATCTGAGGTTTCCTAAATGCCATGTTTATAAATATAACCGCAGATACAAATTATTCTTGCCACCTGTCCCTTAAAATGCTAGGCTGCCCTTTAAATGTTTATTTTACCTGAAGTTCATCCATGTTGTGGAAGTTAATGAGCCTCCTGAAACTGCATCATAAATATCTCCCTCTCTGCAGCTTTTCTTTTCTATAGGAAGTGTCTGGGGAACCTCTATAAAGATCAGCCAAATGTGGCAAGAGCCCCAACCTTTTGCCAATTTGTGCATCGTAAAAACAGAGTGAGATTCTTTGTAGCAGCTGTACACAAGGGCAGCTACCACACAGATTAACTGAGAAGTCACATTTCTCTCCCACGTTCAAAATACAAACAATAGTAAGAAAGTAGAAGGGCATTTTAATTCCAGACCATCTGCCTGTGGGCAGGAACCCAGGCTTGTACAGGGAGCTCTGACAAGCACACCTTTAGAATTCCAGCCTGCTCATCACCTGTGGCTGAAAATGAACCAGGTTTCAGGACTGTTCTGCAGAAGGCATCAAAAACCACATTAGGACTGTGTGTAAACCCTCTCTAGGTCAACTAATTGCCCTCACTTTCCTCAGTTCTGGAACAAAACCATGGAGACAGATTTTGCTTTTAGGTTTTATCTCTGCAGTCATATTCTTTTCAGTGCTATCACACGGGAATAATTACACTGGGATTTGGTTCAGTGGATAGGAATCTTGAGGTTGTTCTTTTTTTTTTTTTTTTTTGTGAAGAGCTGTCAAGGGAAACTAATTGTAAAGAACTGTTTTGGTAACTTGCTTTTAATGAGAATAATGATTACAGTTTTAGACCTTTGGGGCAGGGGGGTTGGTGGTTTTTTTGGTGGGGTTTTTTTTGGTTGGTTGGTTGGTTTTTTGTTGATTTGTTGGTTTTGGGGGGGGTTTTTTTCTGTTTGTTTGTTGGTTGGGGTTTTTTTGTTTAGTTTGTTTGTTTTTGCCTTTTTTTTTTTTTATTCAAGCTTTGCCACTTTGCCAGACATCTTTCCTGTAGGCTGCCTGAGAATATGGACACAATGCTCCCATCATGTGAGCAACCCCCTGGCATCAGAAACCTCCAAGAGGAGCACAGGACTAAGCTGCTGAAAGAAGCACTCATTAGCAACACTCCTTTTGGAAAGCAAGAGGAAAAGAGAGATAAAAGTTGAGGAAAAGAGAGATAAAAGTTAAAGAAAAGCTCAGACATTTCCACATAACTTGTGAAATAAAGATGAGCATAACATTAAGGGTCATTACACCAGTTAGGCTGCATATCACAAAACCAATGGTCAGGATGCACAGGTTCCCAGCTGTCTTTAACCAAGGAGAGGTTCCTGTTGCAGTTCCTTAAACCATAAAGTTCCATAAAGTTCCTGACTCCTGCAACACTGGGAGTCCCACACCTTTAACCCCACCCACCAAAGTGCGCAGCTCAGCCACTGAGCTGAGAACACAGAACAAAATAATAAAATCAGAAAGTCAGTTTCTTCCCCTCTACAAAGTATGAAACGAAGCAAACAGATTTGCTGAAGTGCAAATAGAGAAGGGAGACAGGAGATTTGCATAGTGACAGTGACAGGAATCTCTATCAATTTTAAAAGGCCATTTCGCAATAGTCCAAAGCTTCCTCTGCAGCCCCTGTATGAATTCATTCTGTAATACACAGAAAATAAAAGAGCAGGTGTGCATTTATGTGAAACAGGGGGAATAAAAATGCAGATAGCTTGACCTGTGAGATGTGATCACTGTCTATTTTTAAGAGCATTTACAGAAGGGCAATTGAGGATTCAATATTAAGTAAGTCTAGATGTGCACACTAAATTTGACAGCCCTACTTGTACAGTGGTAACTTCCATATCTACTCAGCCCAACCTAAACCAAAGACTGTTTATAATTTATTAGAAAAGAGATCAAAATAAAAGTAGTCCAACTTGCCATGCTACTCCTAGATCATCATTTGACTCTGAATTTGAACCATTTACCACAGACCACCATGAAATATCATTACAGTGTTTTAGGTCTAACCAGATTTGGTATGAAAGAAATCTCCATGCTGTGGTACATCCTGCACCTGCAAGATATCCAGGGAACTGCAAGGGAATTCTCACCAGGAAGATTACTGGGTACTCACCATTGGAAGTTTTCATGCTTAAGCCCACACGGTGCTGCTGGGTTGTGAAAAACGAGGTTTATTTTTTGGTAAAATTTAAAAAGTTTAATAAAAAGACAATAGGAGACAGAGATAATAAAGCAAAGGGTTAATGATAGTGTACTTGGCACTTAGCTAAGAGCATACTGACTATTTCTGGAGACATTCCTTAAACACTTTTACTATTACATTAGCCTGTAGCATATTCATAGTCCATTGTGCATATTCACACTTTTCTAGGAACTGTTTGCACGGCCATTCTCTGGGTCTACCTTTTCAGAGCATGCACGTTTCTTGACTGAGGTTTTTAGTCTGGTTTTTTTACCACTTTTAGTTTGGGCCCTGGTCTAGAATTTTTTTAGATGGCAGATGCTGATAATTGGCATGTTACTAGCAGGGTCCCCATCAAATGTTCACTGGATGTTATCCTAACTAAGCAGACAGTTCAAGTATACTGTATCAGCTATCACTACTCCACCTAATTTTGCTACTAGCAGAAATAAAAACTGTATCTACACAGCAAAGCTATTTTAACATCATACATATAGCATTTATCTTAATACTTACGAAAAGCCAACAATGTAAGATGTATTTCTGACATGGGTGAAGGACAGGTCCTGCACTGCTCCCCTTCTCCCTGGAGTCACCTCCCTGCAGTCCGTGACTGGATTGGATACAGGTGGCTACAATCTGCTCCCCAGCATTTAAATTACCTCTAATTGCTCACCTGAGCTTACCTGAGTTCCACCCTCAGTAACAAATACAGTTTCTATAGTTTCTAAGCTGAAAGCATAGACATTTCAGAACAACAAGCAGAAAAAGAGTATATTCCAAGCTGCAAAAAATTCACTCTTCCTCACAACACTTTGGCTAGATGTTTCTTGGTCCTTGATATTTGTGTAATCCTTGTTTCAGTCTAGATCTGGTTAGAAACTGTTAACAACAGAGAAATTTCATTTTTGAAAAATGCACTCTGCTCTTTTGTAAACTAAAAATAAGTTTTACTGTGAGAGACTCCACAAATAAATCCTGAAGACCTCTTAAAACCCCTCTCAAGTACATTTTGTAGGACTCGAGTAAGGGCACAATGCAGAAACAATCTGGTCTATCAGCCTCTGCTGTGAATAACAACACTCGAGTACTTCATCCCCTGCAGCTCTTGAGCATTTCCAGAGATCGTGGTCCCCAGGGTGTCCTTCCCACATCGCTCCCATCCCTTGCTAGGGGTCTGCCCACACTGTTTCTCGTGTTTGCATTCCATGTAACACGGTAATCCGGAAAAGCAACCAAAATGTGGAATGCACTAAAAAAGATTATACAAAGATGTATTTTGAGTAGGCACTTCACATTGCAAGCTGCTTTTTCTTAGTGGCAGCAACTCTTAGCTGATTTTTCCACTTCTAACACTGCTGCCAAATCACTGACAAGGACTTGCAGGAAAGGATAACCAAACAGAGAGAGAAAAAGCAAGGCATATGTTGAAATCATACCAGATCTTATTTCTTGTGACTTCCCAGACTGAGGAAGATATTTCAATAACACATAATTGTTCTAATAATTGTTCTACATTATTAAAAGAAGCCAGTTTTAAAGTGACATGAGGTATATGCACAATCTCAGAATGGGGCAGGCACCACAGGGGAGGATCATCTGGTCCCACCTCCCTGCCCAAGCAGGGCCATTCCAGAGCACAGGGCACAGGACTGTGTCCAGAAGGTTCTGGAGTATCTCCAGTGAGGGAACTCCACACCCTCTCTGGGCAGCCTGTTCCAGTGCATGATCAGTGCACAGTAACAAAGTTCTTCCTCATGTTCAGGTGGAACTTCCTGGGCATCACTTTCTGCCCTTGCCTGTTGTCCTATTGCTCAGCACCCCCAAACAGAGCCTGGGCCATGCTCTGCCACCCCTGCAGACATGGATGAGTACTGTGCACACTGCTGCCATTAGCATTGCTCAGAAAATTAGTTCTTAACCTCTTTAAAATGGGGAAGGGAAAGCCACAAAGCAAACCACATGTGGCACAAGGGTAACTAGTGAGACCAGAGAGAAGCAGTGACACGGATGAATGCTATTTATTCACTGTCTTCTAGGCCTGCCCAAAAAGCCCTTCAACAGCAGCCTCATTTCATAAGCCACTCACACAGCTGAAGTCAGCATAAGCACCCAGCTCTAGCTCAAAATGAAAGTCATTAAATATTTTACCAGATCAAGGCAGGCCAAGATCAAAGCTAATTATTTGCGCATCTTTATTTCAATCACCTATAACAAGTTACTTTCTGCAGTGCTGCTACCAGAGGTTACCCAGCCCATCCTGGGAGAAGAGCCATAGGTTTTGTTGAGAGGTTTGTCTGAAGGTGATCCAGTACATGGGTTTGAAGGTTTTCTAACATTTTCCAACATCTCACTTATCTCACCTGGGACATCAGATGACAGTCACTGGAGTGCCACAGTAATGTTTGGGATTTTTTCAAAGAACTGTGACATCCTTTCCTCTCAGGTTAACAAATCTACAGATGCCTTCCTTCCCAGGTCCCCATACTTAATGAAAACAGATCCCCAATGTGCAGGAGGAGAGGAAAGCTGGCACTGCAGCAGGAGCAGTGGGGAACATCTCTGAATGCAAAGCCTGCACTGCGCCTGTAACCCCCAGAATCACACATTCAGTGCTTCCCAGGCTTCCACCCTTTTTTTTTCCAGGAATGAAGGGCAGCACATTACTAATATCAGCCTAAGGCAAATGGAGTGACATCACCAGCATTCTCCTGCCAACCTGCCTGAATTCTAAATCACCCTACCTGTTACTTGTTTTGCTGTTATTTGTAAAATTTAATGTACATTTAGATGAAATATGTCTGAGGGCATCACACAGCAAAATCTCAAGCAGGCTGTGCCTCCTGCACAGGCATTCATCTTCCCAACAGGAAACCTTTTAGGTGCATGGAGCTTTATCTTCCCCTCTGTAGTGAAATCTCACCCAAAACCAACCAACACACCCACCACCAAAACAAAAATCAAGGAGTTTTACTGGTTTCTGGCTGATCTTTTTAGTAAATATATTTTCAATCTTTGTGTCAGAGTGCAGGTTACATGAAAACAGTATGTGAAGAAATGCAATTTTGAGAAACAATACTAAAAACCAAAGCCATAAAAAGCCATTTTAAATAACAGTCTAACAACACCTAGGAGAGACTGCATCTTAACATCATTTACTCTTCACTCCCAAGCCTTAAAGACATTTGAGACACACAGTTCTGACAGAGAAATTCAGAGTACTGAGTGTGTATTTAAGAGCCACTGAAACAAGAATATCATTTTTATGTAAAATAAAGCATCATCAAGAAAGTCACACTGACAAGTGAGTCACCCTCTTTTGCATGCCAATTTAGCTATCAATGCTACCATTGATTATATAAATATAGGCATAATGTTAAGAAATTCATTTAAGTTAGTGTCTTCTGTGCAAAATGTAGATAGGTGCAGGTCAGATGCACATGATACAGGGATGGAAGAGTGACCAGAAAAGCCTAGATAAAATTGTTTCTACCTTAGCTATTTTCACAAATTAATGTGAGCTAGATCAGCAATGTGCATTTTTACTGTCTGTTAGCCAGGGTATAGAATTTGTATAATATATCACTAATTCCAAGAAAAAGACCTGGCAGAAGAAATTCCTAGCTCTGGAAGTGTTTGTCCAGCTTGGTAAGGAGCAGAAGATCATGCTTTTGGAAGGGGGAATGGTGGGAATGGGCATGGAAAAACCACAGGTAGAATAAGACACTGGGACCATGCCTATCTCAGTAAATCCATGGGGTGAAAATGATTGAAGTTTCAGAAGGGAATGGAAAACATTATCATGCATGCTTGCCCTCCTCTTGTTGTTGGTGGCTGCTGCTCAAGACAGGACATCTCTCACTTGATCCAGTACTGTTTGGCAGTAAAAAGTGGTGTCACAGGAAAACAGACCAGAGAGATTCTACAAAGAGCACCACTGCCTACCAAAGGCACAACCCACATGGAAAACAACATTTGATTCAAATTCACTTTCACATCTAATGAAGCTTGGTGGCAACATGACAAACCTCAGCTGGCCTCAGTCTGTCCCATCTGAAGTGACAGGTAAGGTAGTGCTCTGTGGGCTAAAGGGATTGTTGAAAGGAATTGTGCACAAAGACCAATAATAAATAATAAAGTAGCCTCTAATTTTGTCTACATTCTTTCATGTCCTCCTGCCCATCCACTTGTTTGTTTCATCTGCATACCATGATTGCTTGCTGCAGTGCAAATCATCCAGGACAAGAACCCTGACTGACGTTTGCACAGGGCTCCACACAGCAGGGAGCACTGGGTGCCAGCCTCTGGCCCCTACCAAAACAGAAATGGTGGGAAGTAAGACAGGAGAGCAGCTGAGGGTATTGGCATGTCAGCAATGTTAATCCTCTGAGAGCAGCACTAGAGCTACAGTGAGCACAAGGAGCAGCAATGCTCCTTTAGCTCTGCCACAGGGCTACACAACTCAGCTTTTAGTCCTTTCTTAAAATTCACCTTCTCCTAAAGGCAATTTGTTCATGCTCTACAGCTTCACTTAGTCTACATTAACAAATATCAGCTGCATAGTAAAGGCCAAGTTTAGCTTTTCTTTTTAACTGAATGCTCATCATCTCCAGCAACATCCCCATTTTCCTCCTGTTTGCTTCTCTCTTCCCTATCTCTTGTTGATCCACTTTGGCTCTAGCCTAACTGAATACAGTAGATCCACCAAAAGGGCTCTCCTATTTCTGTTTGTAAAGCAAACTGAAGACCTGAGCCACTGTTAATTCATTTTAATTCATGTTAATGTACAGAAGGCACAGTAATAGGGCATCACTGTAACACATGGGGAGCTTTGCTGCCACTGGCTTCAAATGAGGGGTTTTTTCCTTTTGGTAGTCTTGTGTTCACAGCACTTCTAACTTCAATATTCCACAGTTTTTCTGCTCACAGAAAAGTCCAGGTTTAGTGTTCCCTCAGATCTTACTCTGGTTCAGCATTTTTGCATCCCAAGAAATAGGTACAAATATTAGCTAGGGAAGAACATTGTTTCATCTCTGATCAGAATGTTGAAAGATAATTTACATTAGAAACACTATGGTGGCCTCCCTTAAAGCACACCACAGGAAAGCTGTGTTTTCAGGGGCTAAGGAAAAGAAAATCATCTTCTTGCTGCATATCTTGGTTTCTGGGATAATATACTAAAGATTCAGAGTAATACTGTTCAAAATTTAGCTACTTTGACAATACTGTTGATGCCACATCTGTACTTGCTTTGGTGATATTCTTAGAAAGTTAGAGATGTTGCCAATTTGCCTAATTTCTTACATACCAGAGCAAAAATTAAGGACTATTTTAACCTCATCTGTCTTTGTGAAGCTACATCAATTCATACTGACTAAATTTGACTTACAACTCAGTACTGCTCTCTCATATAGCTAGCTCTTAGATTTCTGAACAGATTTTCTTATGAATATTTTCAAAATTTCATTAACTTTCTGGGCCTTATTATTCTTCACATCTCATCTCTGCTGTATCACTTGGATATTATCAAGCAGAATTAGATTCCAACAGCTTTACATTAATGTAACATCACAAAATGTTCCCTGAACTGGTGTTACTGACTCTTTTCTTCAGGTAGAATCAAACAAGAGTTGCAAAGCAGAGGGGAATTAGGCTCTCAGTCTCATTTCAACAACAAAAAAAAAATACATCATGTTCCCTTTGTCTTTCTGACTCTGAGATGTGTGTGTACCAGTAATCATTTGCAGCAGATCCCTCAGAAAACCATTCTCCAATCATCCAGCACACAAGGTCTGGAAAATAACATGGCTAAAGAGAACTAGTATGATTTGCCTTCCAAACACAATGTGCTCTTGTTTTTTCTTCACTCCCACTCCAGTTCCACACAAAACTTTTTCTTTCCAGCAGCATAAAAGTGAGTACATCTTCTTCTGTCATATATTGAATTTTTAGCATACTTCTAAATAATTAAGTGAGCAGAAAGGGGAATATTACATGGCCCATTCATTATTGCCAGTTTTTAACTTGCTCCTCCTGTTCTGAATATCCTCCTTACACCTGCCTGAAGTAAGTGCAAGAAACCACAGAAGGAAAAAATTGGTTCCTTTTCAGATCCCAAGTCTATCCTCTGCTATACAGTCATTTTGTAACACTTAAAAG
>VXBR01002967.1:524338-634476 GCA_013400215.1 Cisticola juncidis | reverse complement strand
TTAAAAAAAAAAAAAGAAAAGAAAAGAAAAGTATTTTAAAAGTAAAAGATGTTGTCTGCCTTGGAAAGCAAGAAGCACCCCCATGGTCAAACTAAGCAATATTCATTTATGAAAAGCTGGCTAATACAATGAGAAGACTTATGAAGGAAATGACAGACACAAAGCTTTCAAAGCAGTCTTATTAAAGCCCCAGAATGCCTCATGTTATCAGAGGGAAAAGGACAGCAAGAGGCTTAAAATCAGAAAAAAAGGTGAGTGGATTATAGATAACACTGACAACTAGAAGTTCATCAGTATTCCAAAAGAAAATTCCTCATCTTACTCCATTTAGTGCCACCCATGACAAAAGCAGTTAGAAATAAACCAAACTCTGCACACTAAGCTTTCATCCTCCCTCCCTCACCTTCCCTCTTCACAAAGGCAGAGCTCAGGGGAGACAAAGCAGTACCTGGACTGACTCTTGAGGCAGCAGGGGTTTGTTCCTCGGGAAGGATGCCCTTTCCAAGGGCATCTGGGACCACTGGAAGATGCTCATCCAACTTTTATTGGGACATCAGTCTCACAGCGGGGTTTGGGACAACTGTAAGATGGCAACAGTTACAATTTTCTTACAATATTACAATATTCTGGGGCAGGTATAAGGATACAAAACTCCGATATTCTTCGGAGGGCACACAATGAAGGTCTATTAAAAGACACATCCCTTCATACAGCACTTCAGTACAAAGAATGTGACTGGTCATTTCGAGCCTACGCCCTTTTGTGAACATCTTTGCCAGTAAACAATTCGGAAAAACACCAGGCATCAGAAAAAGAACATCTACAAGGATTGTTTGGGTTCTTCCTTATGATTTCTCAGGCCAGAGTGGGAGAGTCATGTACTTGGCTTTCCCACAGGCTCAAGCTCATGCCTGAAGACCTCTTATTTGACCACTGTCAGTTCCCACAACAGCTCACATCTTGCCCACAGCAGCCAAAGATCTCTTTGTCACAGGGCATTTTAAAAGTTTTCCAGCCAACAACATATTGCTAAAGCTTACAGACAATTGTTCCAGCCAATCACTGAATGCACAGGTACACCTCTTCAAACAGTGCTTGCTTGTATGCTTTCCATTAACATCACACTATACTCCTATTAAGCTTAAAACCTTCTACTATCTTGCTAGGCTCTTTTTTCTGCAGTCTTCAGGTCTATCCTAGCCAAACCTAAAACTCAAACTATTGTTTCATGTCCTTGCTTGCTGTATTATTGTAACTTCTCCTATTTTCAAGCTTTGTAGCTGCAGCTAATGCTAAGTTCTTCTGCTCCTGTTTCTGGGGCCTGCTTTCCCAGCTTTCTGAAAGTCTTCCCCTCTTTCTCTCTTTGGTATTTTCTCTGCAGGACCCATCCAGGCACCAGCCTGAGCAGGGAAACGAGGCCAGCAGCATTCTCTGAGTCCCTGTGTCAGCCCTGCTCCTGCTGTCCCCACCTGGCACGGGGCTTTGCACACTGAGGCACAAGGACACATCTCACCCTTGTCTGGCAAACCCTGTGGCTACTCTGTCACCAATCCCAGTGGCCAAAGGTCACACTCACATACAGAGAGATTAAAAAAAAAAAAAAACCCTGGGCATTTACACATCACTTAAGCAGCACAAAGCACTGCTACAAACAGGAACTGTGCTATGGAGTTGTGGATTTACAAACAGAATCCATTCGCCCTGTGTGTGTGGGTACACTGGGAAAAGAGTGAGTTCAACAAAATCCTTATGACAATGCCGAAGTCAAGAATGCATTTGGAGAATAATGAAGCCACAAAAAAAATTCCCAAGATCACAGTAATTGCATTTACTTGAAACAGCTGCTGCCAAGCTCCTCAGCTTGAAATTAAAAACTGATAATAAGAAATTATTATGAAACTCAGAATTTTCAGCAAGGAAAATTCTCATCATTTAGGGTAATTTTGTTATTAGGGTAATTTTAAGACTCATTTGTTGCCTAGAACATATTCTTGAGCAGTATTATTCCACATATTTTGTAATGTGAAAATATTGGAGGATAGCAACTTTTCTTAGCCTCCCATTTCCTCAGCAGCATCTTCTGTAGCTCAGCTATCTGTGCTGCAAGGCAAAACTGTGCACACGACCAAAGAATGTGGATCTCGCCACGCCTCGGCTCCCCACGCTTCTGTCTTCCAGCTGCTAAGGAATGAAACATCAGACCTCAGAACAAGAACTACAAAGTTGTTTTCAAACTCAGGGCTACCCCAGCAGGGTTTTTTTCATCCCCACAGCTCGTGTTTTATTCTGTCTGCATGTGGGCATTGAGTGCCTTTACTGACAGGAAGCAATTAGGACATATTTATACAACCAACAGGAGGTAATCTGCTTTAATTTTTTTTTGAAAGGGAAGGACAGGGATAACAGGTGAGGAAAGGAGTGAATACTGACCTTGTCAAAACTTTTTTTTTTTCTTCCCCAAAGCAATGAAAAAAAATTCTTTCAGAAAAATACAGGGTTGAGCCAACAAATATAGCATTTGCATAATAAGTCCCAGCAGGCTACACACTACAGAGTAAATTACTATTGGGAAATACTCCATATAGATGATAATTTTTCTGGATACTCTCTACAGAACAACTCAAGAGTAGAGATGCATAAAAGTTGCCATTATTCATAGAAATTATGTATACATCTCCACAGATGAAAGGAAAAGCAGGGAAATACATGACAAAAATGTGCTTCTTGTTGAAAAAAAAAATCTTTATATGAATATAACCTAATATCTGTATATTGCAACAATCATGCAACAAATGTATTAAAATTACAAGTAAATATTTAGAGATATACAATGTACAGGTGTATTATATACTAAATATAAATCTGTGTGTAATATGACGAATATTGATGTGAAAGTGAAGTGCAACAAACAGTTGTTTTCTAGGCAAAAGCCCAGCAGGTAAAAGGTACCAGGCCCCAAGAAGTCTTAAAAAAAGAAGCAGTACATTTTTTTCACACCATCACATTAGATTAGCAGTGTGAAAGCTGCAAATAGAGAAAAGGTTGAGTATGGAAATCAATAATCTTTGTCAAAACAATAAGGAGGGATTGTCAGGTTTATGGAATAGAGCTGCAGCTCCATGTATTAACTCAGACATTCTGCTGTCAGTGTCCAGCAAGACTCTAAACAAGGATTGACTTGTTTTCCTCAGCCCTGTCCAAGCCTGGCTGTATTTTACCTAACCCTGCTGTAAACCTTTGGGAAATATGCTTACAGCACCTCTTTCAGCAACTCAAAATCTGAGACAGTCAGCTTTTCAGCAAGTCAAAAGGATTACAGATTAATTCATCAGAATATCTAATAAATAAAAAAAGATCAAAAAAATAAACCACACATCCCTTCTTCAAGCCTCCAATGTGAATTTATAAATACTTTTCCTAACATGTATCACAAAACATCATCAAAGTTCAAGCTCAAAATACAGATTCAGCCACCACATGATAAAACTGCTCAGGAGTCCAGATGGAATTTTCTATTCCATTTTCTCCCTGAGCACTATCTGGACAGTAGGTGCTGCCTGGCACAGTCAGTTTAATTCTAATGACAATCTCATTCAACTCCAAAGACTTCTTAATGACTTCTGAAAAAATCTTTTATGCATGCAAATCTCAAGGATTTGAGTTTGAACACAGCTCCAAATTTACACTCATCATATCTGGGACGACTCTCATCTCTGGAACTGTGGAAGGAAGGAAAAAAGGGCCCTGTCACCCTTCCCACTGCCCCCTCAAAAATCCAACAAACCCAACTTGACATTTTCAATTAATCCCCTCTTTCCTCAGAAGCTGAAAAACCACCAGTCATAATCCAGTTGGGAGTTTACTACTAGTCTTCAAACAGAGACTATGGAAGCTTTTGGGAGCTCTCTAATCTTTAGTTGACAGTCAAATATTATTTGAGTGGAAAAATAAGCTGATTTTCATCTTACTAATTACTTACCAGAAATTTTGTCCAAAACCTAATGCCACTGGATGTCTGCTAAAATTTTTATGGAAGCTGAATAGTAATTTCTTTTTTTTTTTTGTACTGAAATTTTCATGTTCCAGAACTGAAAAAAGTTAAATAGTAATGTCTGGCAAGAAAAATATCACCTGTTTTGCACGAAGTTCCTTTTTTTGGTCTTTCAAATTCCACCATGCAGTATTTACAAATAAATACAGAAAGAAGAATCCAACATCCTGACTACTACTCCTTTGCAGATGTTGAAAACTAAAAAATGCCCTCATCATTTAAATTTTTTTTAAAAAAAATTACACATATCAAAGTCTATAAAATGCAAAAGAGCACAGATGGTTGGGATTGTCTTTGTAAAACTTTTTTTTTCCTCTTATTAAATACTTTTATCTAGCACAAAACTCAAATAATTTGTACAATATGTGCTAGAGGTTTTCACTCCCATTGAGATTTTGGTGTCATCAACCAATTCTTCTTTTCTAATATCCAAGTGCAGGTCTGGGAGGAGTTTTAATTTGACACACGGTGCAATTATGGCTTCCAAAGACCTCGGTTGTGCCTTCACTCTGTGATACACAATAAATAAAATTATAGAAGAACATACAGAATTTCCAGCTCTTTTTACTTATGCCACTGTTCTACTGCTTTTCACCATTTTCCAACCAACACAATGGTGAAAGAATGCAGCAGTGGGGAGCTAAGGGAAGGCTCCTAAGTGTGTAAAGACCCTGTGATAGGTGAGCCCCCTCCATCCTTCCTGGCAGCCACCCTGTGCTCACAGGAAATGCTTTCAGACAAAGCACATTGCAGTGGACTGTGCTTTCTTTCCCAGGCCAGCTCTGCCATATCCACATGGAGCTTCTGGAAACAGCAACAGCCAAGTTGCTCCAACAGCCAACCCCATCCCTTTGGCTTCCTCCTTGCACCCCAAACTGTCCCAGTGGGAGACAACTGCACCCCTGGCTACGGCTGAGCCTCTTCTCCTTCTTTTCCAGGTGACACCACCACAGGGAAATGACCGTAAAGCAGGGCAGACCCAAGCTGGAAAAGCAGAGTGAACAATTGCAGCCTCATTGTGTTAGGCACACATTTCAGACTGCAGCAAGACCCATGAGCTGTCAGTGCTCACTGTTCTGGATCGAGCTGCAAGGCTTAGCCTGGAATTGGGTTAGAGTTACATAAACCCTAATTCAGAAAGGATTTCAGCTCATCGTCTGCTTCAGCTAACACAATTACAGAAGCAGCTTTGTCAATACACTGAAAAGATTTATTCTTTGCAAATGTTCCTGTTGCACTTACAGTCAGAAGGGAATTAGGACAGAGACAAACCATGCCCACTGTAGGCAAAATTTCCAAAGGAAAAGAGCATTGGGGAGGAGTTTGGGTTCTTGTTGACATACCATGGATGGTGAGGAAGTGATCCCTCCCAAACCCATAATGGAAAAGAAAAAACACGTGCTGCTTCCCAAGAGATGTCAGCAACTGACCTGTTTACTGAAATAAAGGGGTTATGAAATATAACTTTGTCAAGTTTTTAGTCAAAGCTGCCATAAATTCTACAATAACTGGTCTTTCACCCTAAACCACGGAAGTGTTTCAAGCAACTGATTGATTTAAAAAGCATGAAGAACAAGGAACCCCTATGATATTCTCAGCTTGCATTGGTTTGCATGTCTCAGGAGCATGCAACTGAGCAAAAAGCACCAGAGGAAAAGTTCTGGACTGACACCATGATCTGCTGGCCAGCTCACCTTCTTTAACATCCACACATCTCCTGCCCCACAGAGAAGCTGTCCCATCACCACTGAGTGGGAGAAGGATCAATCTCAACTTCAGCACGTGTTACTGGACTTGGTATGACAAAACTCAACACCTCAGGTTCTCCATCTCTCACTTGGTCGAGGTGCTGTTCATTCCAAAAACTGGATTCTGCCTCTCCTGACTTACACAGACAAGAGAACAGGCAGGAGCTTTGGATAAACCTTTCAGAATTAGGTGAGATATAGTATCAAGCCAAATAACCCTGATACTCAATATATATAAATATTCAAATCTGTAATTCTCTTCTCTCCCACACAGGTTGTTTAAAAGTTGGTTTCAGTAGGAGAGGAGTACTTGTACTGTTTTATGGAAATATACAATTGACTCATACACACAGGGTTTGCCTGATGGAAGAGACACCTGGACAACAATTTTGTAAGCAGGTTCAGTTAAAAGTAAAAAAGCTATACCTGAAAATATAATTTATATCAATTCAAACTATAGGGGCTGAACCAGGATTCAAATTCCTCCAACCTTTGGCACATCTGAAACACACTGCATTGCTTTTTCTAGATCCTTCCATGTGCTGTTGGTGCTCTACAATTTTCCCACATTTGTGCAAGACACAGGTATTATTAACTAACATGGACTGCTGGTCAGGACAGGAGCTGCTCACAGCAGTTTGCCTTCGAGTTTCACATCTGTTACATTCCAATAACTGAGAGGCATGAAAAACAGCCTGGCATGTCTCTCATTTGGGGATGGGATGTGCTTCAGGAACACTCTCACTCTTACAAAATGCATTAACACATTCATGATGGGGTTCTTGAGGATTCTCTCTCAAAATGCAAAAGACGCCTTTTTTTTTTTTAATTGTAGGTGAATCAATATTCACATAGTAGACTTTGTAATTATAAACAAACTCTCTCACTCTCCACTCCTGGTCATAACACAGTGATGACCACAGAGACCTGCCTGTAGCACGCAGCAAAATCCTATTTAGTCATTACATCTTTCCTGCTCATTTCCAGCCAGGACCAGATTTAACAGACCTCTGAGCAGCCAGAAGACCTGAAGGGTCTGGAGAGATTCATGGAAACACAGAACTGAGAGAAGAGGCAGCAGCTAACCACAGGAATGGCACACCAGTGAGCCCTTCAGGATATCACATAAGAATTTAGCATTCTCTCATGAAACAGGGCAAAATTATACAGGTGGGGACTTCAGGCAGAGAGATCAAGGACTTCAAAATCTATGGCAGACTTTAAGAGTCCGTGGCAGAACGCAAATGCAAACCTGAACACAGCCTTTCTGTCATCTCCTGAACCTGTCTTTGGGGTTCTGGTTTTGGATCTTTGAAGTTCTTCAGAGGAAGGAGGAAGATTGCTTGGATACCTCTGAGAAAAACAGAACGACATGTAAGGCAGCTGTGGGAGTATTAGCAAATCCTAAGAGTAAAGATAAAACAAGAAAAAGTACACATTACTTTGAGCCTTAGAAGAGCCTGGATTTAACTCAGAGGAAAGAAGGCAGAGGGTTGCTAGTCACTGTAATGAAATGCTCCACTAACTGAACTGCAAAGCCATGAAAATTGGATTCTGTTCACACCAAATCACACTAAACGTGCATTTCACCACGGGAGGAAGTTCAGGTGCTTAATCTACTGAGCAATGCCATTTTTTGACATTATGTCTGTAAATTGTCTACTCAATTCTAACACATTTTCACTGCCTTGAAAGGTAGCACAAAAGGAGAGTAACACCTTGAAAAACTAATGTGCTCAAAACATATGAGTGAAATATCTTCAGAGAGGAACAAAGCTTTGACTCCATTTTAATTCTGATATTCCTCTACGACCTGGGGTTTCAGCCACAGAGACATATTCCAGCTATAAGATGCAGCTTATTAGTAGCAAACTACTCCAGTGCTAAAAAGGAAAATAAAAGAAATCTGTTAGTAGTAAGTTAGTAAGAAAACATAAGTAAGTATATTATATATATATTTATATATATATTTATATTTATATATTAATGTATAAACTTATTATAAGTAATAAGTTTAGTAACAAAAAACCACAAATCTTCAGATTAAAAAGATGAGAAAGTAAACTCTTCTTTCAGAAATAATGTTTGCCAGAATGCCACAATGTCAATGGGAGTTTTAGGATACCAGGACTTTTGGTGGAAGAATCCTTACAAGTGGGAGCTGATCACGATGGATGATGGAGTTCTGGGGCATGGCAGCCATTTAGTAAGCTACCAGAAGTCAGGTTTTCCCTTGATGTAGTGCAGCCTGTAGGATCAAGCTCTCTGAATTTACTCTCAGAAATGTTAGCCTCAGTGCTTGCTGGTGTCACAGCTATTTTGAAATAGGGATCAGCAGTGCCCAGAGATAACACCACTGCAGAATAAACACCTGCCAGCTGAACTGACAGCTCTTCAGAGAGGCCTCTGCACACCAATCCCACAGGAGCCAACAGCAGCCGAGTTAGGCTGGAGGTTCACAAATTAACCAAGTGAAGAGCTGCCTCTCTCAGCCTGAAGGCTCACTGTCAGCAAGGGTCAGGAAAGCAAATTATACACGGCCAAACTCCTGCAGTTTGCAAGTAGTTTTTCACATAAACTCAGTAAGAATCTCCAAATCCCATCCTAATTTTAATTAATGCATGCATCCTGTCAGTCATACCAGTATACAAACACCAGTCAGGATACAGCACCACAGTATTATTGCTACATCAGCAGCCTCCACAATCCCCACGGCCTTCCTGACCCAAACACAAATGTGGTGTCACTTGGTTGATCCCAGTGGTGTGACATCACAGCCAAGCTAAGCAGTGACAACTATGGATTTCCTGTATCAATCTCAAAATATAGCAGCCTGTGAGTCTACAGAGGTGCATAACCCAAATTAATAACCTTTTAGTGGTATTGAGTAAATTGGTGCAAAACAGTCACATTCCCATGCAGTGAATCCAATGAAGTTCTGAACTTCTCTGTAGCATTTTTAATTAAATAAATAGTGACATCAAATTAAAAAAAAAAAATCTCTTTGAACTAAATGAGCAAATCTTCCACATAATCACAACATGGAAGTGACAGGAATTAGGCAGCACTCCTATCCTCTAATCCTCTTTGTTAATCAGTTCCTTCACCACAGGTAAAATGAGGCCCCACTTCTTCAACCAACTCTTTTCTGAGCCACCACTCAGTATCTACTTAAATATCTACTCAAAGCTATTAAGTTTTACAATGGCAAAAGGGTTAGAGGGCAGCAGAGAAGTCAACTGCAAGGTCCTGGGGCAAAAATCAAGTATTCCAGAAATTACTACCAAAGTAAGATGAATGTACAAAGAAATCATTTCTTTAAGGCAAATAAATGCCATTTTGTGTATCTTTTGAAACAAATCAAGCTTTTAAATTTCATACTGCCTCTTCTGTTTCTTCATTAGTCCCTCATGTCATTTAGATTGTAAAAAAACATTAGATTGAGTCCAACCTAACACTGCCAAGTCCACAACTAAACCATCTATGGATGCAAAAAGAGATAAATCCAGTCAGAGCAGTGATACTGGGCCTGGGACACGGTAAAGAGGAGCAAAACAGGAAATAAAGGATTTCTTACTATGGAAACAAGCAAAAGATGATGCAGAGCAGAAATTTCTCAGGAAAGATGTTTTTAAAACCCCAATTCATTTTCTTGGGTTCCTCTATGACACAGACATTTAAACACAGGAAAATGGTTAACAATAACAACAACCAAAAAGAAAGACTGAGCAGCCTGAAACTCCCCTCCCTCTCAGTGTTCAGCCCACCAGGTGGCAAAAGAAATTCCTCATCATGCATCAGGAATCCCAGCCAACATGGTGGTGAAACAAGGAGCTACTCAGGGGCAGCAGTGTTTTGTCACTCTGCTTATGGAGCCAAGTGTGATCTTGTTGCTGACTTCATTTAATCTGGCAACATAAAAAAAAGCATGACTGGAAAAGTCCAGAGCCTCCCTTGTTATTTCTGCCCACCCATAAGGATGGAAATGACCTGCAACACCACCCAAAAAGTACTAAACAGGGCTGCCCTGGGAGGGAATGTGCAAGAGCCTTATGTGACCAAAGCAGAAGCTGAATATTGAGGTTCACTCCATTATCCTGAGGCACTTCAGCACAGCTACAGTGGTGCACAGCCACCCCTTGATGAAAATAAATGCCAAAGCATGGTTCTTCCTAGGGGAGACAGGGAGTATCTTATCCAGCTGTTTAAACTCACCCATGGTACATGATGGTTAACTCCTCTTTGCTCTCTCATCTTCTGCTCTGCAGGTTTGTTGATTCTGGTTTATCAGGGCTCAAAAGAAATGCTGGACAATGTTGGCAAAACACGTAGCTGTTTTAGAAACCTGAGGTAATTTCATTAATAACAGCTTACATTTATTCATAAAAGTATATAAGCAGAACAAAGTCCTCAATAGAAAAACAAATGTTGCTGTGCTATTACTGGCTACTTTTTTATGGCTCGGTTACAGCAGTCAAAAATCTCCAGTGCAAGGGTGTAACAACAGCAACAACAAAAACCTTACACAGCAAAAACATTCTGTGCTTCTAATAGGTTGCTATGGAAACATTTTTCAACATAGAAGCAGCTTCACACACCCAAGCAGAAGATTGGTTGCTCAGACATTAGTTCAAGAAGCTTCTTCCATTTACAGCATGGTAATAGGCTAAAGCCCTAATTAAAAAAATTCCCCCAAAACCTCTTTTAAGTTAGTATAAACAAATACAAATCTAAACTGACAACTGGGAAAATGAAGCAGGTGAAGTCATAAGTTACATCCCAGAAGAAACAGAATTTCACCAGTTAGAGAAGTTCTGCAGTTTGGTAGGAATCTATGAAGTTCACAAAAAAGAATTTCTCAGCTCAGTGTGAAATGTGCATTTCAAGGTTAGGTTCTCAACAAAAAAAAAAAAGGAAAATCAGATAACTCACCTTGGCGTGTATCATTTCTTTGACTTAGAGTACTTCAGCGAGGCTCAGGTACATGCAGAAGATTTAGAAGGCAATATCAAAACAAGCCCACTTCAGCACGATTATGGTTTCACAACACAGGATAGCTCAAAGGTGGAGGGATGTGACAGCAATTAAATGTATCAACCCCAGCCTGCAGAGCCTCAGATTCAATTTGCAGCACTTTTACAGACACCCTGAGGCACTCCTCTGCCCCCATCCATCCCTGCTCCCCTCAGAAAGGCTGCAGTGAACAGCACATTCCCATTCCAGGGGGAAGGCTGTGAGGATAAACACGCTGCAGACATGTGAGACATCCAGACATCCTAAGAGTGGGAGCAAACACATCCCTGGTGCTGGCAGCAGTCCATGCTGTGCACACACAGCTCCTTCCCTCCCCACACCTCTAACAGCTGAGCAACACCACGGCTCAAAAAACAGGGCACAATTCCACATGGTCCAAGTTTCCAGCATCACCTGAATTCATCTGGGTGGTTCCACTGCAGGGGAATAACCCAAACTCACAATTATTCCTGAGAGAGCCATGTTCCTCTCCTCCAGAACTCCTGTTTGCCATGCTCCTCTGCCAGCACTTGCTACCCCCACAGAGCCCGGGTTTCTCAGCACTGGAGACATCTTCTGTGTCCCCACCCCTGCTGAAGGCAGAGGGACTTCCACAGCAGTCAGGGACCATTACTGCTTCAGCTGCTGCCTGCAAATCTGCCCTTCCAGAACACAGCCCTGTCTCCTCTCAGCTAACCTGTGATGGAGCAAGCATAGCTGCACTTGCTGCTGACAGATGCAAAGAAAGCTTTGTCACCCACAAGTGACACAAATCCTCCTGCATTGTCCCTTCAGTCAGTCTGCAAGCTTATGGCAGTGAACATTTAAAACCTGTTAGAGGCTTTCTAGGAATTACCCAACAAGAACAAGGTCAAAACCCTTTTCAAGGATCCTGTCTTACCTACAAAGTGAAAGCTATTTGCTTTGATGACACCTTTCCACCCTAAATTTACTTTCACTGGTGGTGTGGAATGATTATATAATGGAAAAAAATACCAAGATTTAAATGGAAAACAAAAAACCAACCCAAAAAAACACCCCACTCATATACTTACAGAATCTATGGACATTTTGAAAGCCACTCACAGATATCTGATGATACAGCTACTATGAAGCCTATTACATTGGATTTTTTTATTCACCTACTTTTTCTCATTAGAAACTGAAAACCTGCACAAAGAGAAAAAACTTCATCAAATTTCAACACAGATTCAGAAAAGGAAGTAAAGCTTTTGGAAAAGTCAAATATCGACTTTCTTTTTCAAAATAATGCAGACAAGTGCGAGATTTAAATTTGCTTGTGAAAGGGTCTCAGAGGCAATACATTGATGATTCCCTAACAACTGGCACATTTCAAATCCAAACACTAGAAAAATCTGTATGCAATGTCCTAATTACACAGAGCAGCCACCCCAGTGATCCCTGAAACCAAAGGGCTTTGGCAAATGAAAATGCACATG
The DNA here is from genome assembly GCA_013400215.1 of Cisticola juncidis. Classification (NCBI taxonomy): domain Eukaryota; kingdom Metazoa; phylum Chordata; class Aves; order Passeriformes; family Cisticolidae; genus Cisticola; species Cisticola juncidis. The sequence goes on along the minus strand of VXBR01002967.1, from coordinate 622,204 downwards.
GATGCAGGAGGGCAGAAGGGAGATCAGGCCTTCTCTTTGGGAGCCCTGAACTCTGCTCTGCCCCAGCCCTGCTCTCCTCTGAGCTTTCAATTCAGGCCAGTGCTTGCAAAAGTTTGAATGTGACTGTCAGAGGAGCTGCCCATCACTATGGATGTCACTGCTGCCATCAAACATCTCCAAAAGTCACAACTCAAACTCAACTTGCCTCAAAGAACTCCACAACTAAACCACAACAACCTGAAACATCTGATTCACCACAGGAAGAACTGCAAAAGGTGTTACAGATCTGATTTATAAACAGTATTGTTCCACACCTTTTTTTTTTTTTGCTAATTGTCACTTCCCTACAAGGAACTTAAAAGCTTTCTTGCTAATAACTAGCAAACGCACAAGTCAGTGGCAGAACTGACCCATCTAAGGTCTGATCCAGCACTTGTTGAGCTACACAGCATTTTTTTTCATTCTTGAATAAAAATTCTTGATGACCAAAATTCAGTGTAAGCTAGAAACTTTTGAAAGGTAATTTAAGCAGAGATCATGCAGCAGAAAAACTCATGCATGAGACTGTTCAGCAGTGTCAAAGAGCAGTTCTCTTTTTAAAGCTCCAATGTATTCATTTTTAAGGAGCAGAAGTCTTGGTGATTTAACAGGCATTATGCCCTCCAAAGGCTACATCTCTACCAGAGCTGGCTGAAAAAATGAGGAGCCTTAAATAAATTCCAATTACATGAAATGAACCACTAGGTCTTCTCAGCTTTATCATTTTCCCTCAAGATGTTGCCTAATATCTCAGTGAATTCAAAGACACGTCTAAAAAAAAAAAAAGGTACAGTACACATTTTTGACAAATAACTGAATTAACATGTCCTTAAGCATCTGTATCTTGAAATTTGTTGCTGGTTGAGAAGAAACTAAAAAGATCTTCCTAGCACTGGCAAACTCCAATACGTGCTCTCTTGCAGCAATCAAGACCAGACAAAGGGATCACTTCCAATGGGAGACATCACTACTTTAAAACTTCGTTCCAGGCCTCTGTGTTAATTCCTACAAAAGATTTTTTTCATAAACTTTCCATATATCTCACAGGCAAACCCTGCTGTTTGTTTTATGACCAACAAAAAGAAACCAAACCCCAATCTCAGAGTCTTGCAAGTTAAATTCCTTTCAGATACTGAGCAGCTTTTCCATCTAAGCTGTCTCTTTCCACCTTTCACATAATGGAGTTGGTACTAATAACTATAAATGGTTCATAGAGCAATTGTTTATTCTTTAAACACGGTTCATACTCACAAATAAAATTTGTTTTCACCCCAGACTGACTGTTAGGCTGAGATAGTATTTTTCATTGAATAAAAAATTCTGATTCATTCAAATGAAGAACGACTAAAATGTTTGACACTACAGCTGTCAGCAGCTCCTGGATGCAGCACAAACATTTGTCTAGTCCTAATTCTTTAACTGTCCTAATTTTAAAAAGATTATTCTGGCCGAATTAAGGGAAACTTTGAAACAAAATAATGTTTCATATAAAAATTCTGGAGAGCAGATGCAGTAAGAGTGATATGTTATGCTTCTGTTCACTGTAGCTTTTTTACAAACTGCCACTGCAGATCTGTCCCCTGAGATCAGGAGGATGCTCCACTTTCCAGCCTCTTTTGCTGAGACTCAGGGTTTACTTTTGATACAGCAAGATTTGAAGCTGGACTGCAGGTGAAAAAGATCTCCCACTGAGAGGTGGATTAGTCCTGGAGGTTTGAATCACGACCACCCAAAGCTTCACTCCCTCTGCTCCAGAGCTGCATCAGGGACAGACTCTCACATCCCAGATCCATCTCCCCACCTCCCTTCCAGAAAGGTCCCACCTGATGCCATCATAGTGGAAAATAGATCTGTACACCTGTAAGTACTTTGAGTAACAAGTTTCAGCACTCACAGTAAAATATGGAATGATTCCACGGACTAATTTTATACAGTACAGACAACCTAATTTGTTAATTTCCCCCTTCAATTTAGTCCATAGCTCCGAGCTGAACAAAATTATCTGCTAAGCATTTAAATTTAACAGTTTCACTCTACTGCCTGTAGAGAAGGGTTAGGTGAAAATACAAATTTTATGAGGTGATGACCAGATGTAAGGAAACTGAGAGGAGGCTGAACATACAGTGACATATTCAGAAGTACATATCTAAATTTAGGGAATTCCAAACTGAAGATCTACTGCACAATTCTCTTCTTCCCCCTGTTAATTATTCAGAGATGATAGACAGGACAGTGTAATGTTGGCCTTAATTTACATGTGACTTAACAGAAACTTATACTCCTAAATTCAGTGTTCACACATGACAGAAAGGGATCCTCAACTCAGACTTCATACTACCCTGAATTTCTTTCTTCTATTTACAATTCAAATCACTTCACCTACATTTGATCCGCAATTATTTCTTTTAATTGTTCACTGCTTAATAAATTCAAGATCATTCTGTTTTGAATGTTCATAAATAAAATATTAATGTAGCCTATACAACAGGAAGTATTTGTGAGGTTTAGTGCTGCACAATGTCCCAGTTACACAAAAAATGGTGCTCATATTTATATGCAATTTCCTTTCACTTCATGAAAAGAGGCTTCTTTAAAACTACAAATTAAAAGATCAGTCTTTGGGGATGATAGTGATACTTTAATTGCAAGACCAGACTCTAAGAAGACCATGCACAAAGACAGGAAAAGGCAGGGCTCAAAGAAAACTCTTTGCTGAGTCTTGGCTGTTATTAAAGTAAGAGCCTGGAGCCTTGGATATAATCTAGATATTGCAGCATGTAGAGATTTAACTGATTTGCACTCTAGCAATACCAAATATTGGCAGACACTAACTGAGGACATTTGTTTTATTACAAGATTAGGACCCAAGTTTTATTTTTGTGCAGACAGTCTTAGCTGCCAGAAGAAGAGTGCCAATTCAATTAGTAAGAACAGTGGTGACATTTTGCAATCAAATTTCCTTAAAAAAAAAAATATAGTCATATCTTTCTTCCCCTTGGCTTCATTAATAATCAATACCATAAAAAATATTCACATCCCTCAGGCTTTGAATTATTTCCTTAGGGAAGCCACATCCTCCCCAAGCCCGTTCTGCAAATGGGAAGGATTGTACAGTCTGCAAAAACTGTAGCATCAAAATAAACCTGATTTTCTCAGCTTATCCCTTCTTGCAGGTACAAGCACTTGTTTAATTAAGTGAGGGGTCTGGAAAGGGCAGGGATTTCGAGCTAGCACTGTTTTTACTTTGTCCATAGGGGCATTCATTATATTTGAACATCAGCTGGAAGCTCAGAATTTGTACTTGTTTTTCAGATGTTGCTGGGATAAAAATTTCAAGGGCTTCTCATCCAGGAATATCTCCAGGCATTGACAGTTAGCCAGCAGGACTTACCGGAAGGGTGAAGAACAAAAGCAGGAGGAAAAGGGCAGAAGACATTAATCTACAAAAATCCCACGAGACAAGGTCAGTACATCGGTCACTGCCTGTCTGAGGTGAGAGATTCAATAAAGGCAGAGCCCTGCAAATCTCCTGATGAATCTTGGCAACATCTTTAATTTCAGTAACAACTTTTACGGCTGGCAGAAGGTAAAACACTTGGTGATAAGCGGCTCTTGGAAAGTCCCAGACAACTGCAGGTGCCAGCCTCAAAACAACCAGAAATAGCTGCTGCCTTGAAACCTCAACCAAATTTTGGCAGCTCAACAAGCTTTTCCTAGAAAAGCCCCAGCTGTGCAGATTAACTTTTTAACACGAACTGTTTACTTCTATCACAATATTCTCAGAAGTCCCTGTCACATTTTGGAACAATTTTATTCTGTCATGTATGGCCACATAGGTGAAGAGTAGCTATTCTTCCTTAATGCCATATGCAAAGGGTATAATATATTTCTGGACAAAAACCCCTTTACTACCACTTTCTTCCACACAGAGCTCAGAAAGAGCTTGTGCTCCAGCCCCACCAAACCAAGGAGTTCAACAAATGCTCCTTATCAGAAGTAGAATTTAAACAATACAGTCCACTCCTAACCATCATGATTGATCTAATGGTGTTCAGAGCTTGGAACACCATGAACTAATTCTGTACTGAAGAAAAAAATGTCAAAGGCTGCAAACTCACAACAATTTTAGACAGAGCTTTGGATGGTAACCACTGGACAATCACCTGGCCACATACAAAAAACTCACAAAAGAGACTTAAAATTAATTTGAATTAATTCATTCTGCGATGTCCATAAATAAATAATCTTATTAAATAATGAATAAATCCTATGACTAGAAAAAATTCCTTTATGAGATAATACATGTTGTTTCACACACAGCTTAAGCACCCCAATTAGCATCTTCAATATAATGAGCAGCAACTGTTTAACTCTTTGTATATACAACCACAGTTAATTGGATAGAACCAACCAGCTTTAATTTGCCTGATGCCTCAAATTACATGTCCACTTAACTTCAAGGTGCACAACATGACAGAATCTGCTGCTTGCTTTTTTTTTTCTTTGCCTTGAACGTTCCCTTTATATGATGAGTCATTCTAGAAGTAAATAAATAAACTGAATAAAATTAATTTGACACAGAAAAAACTTTAAAAAGTATCCTCAGGGAAATAAGAAGAAAAATATGAAAGGTAACTAATAAAAAAAGCACTGAGGTGAGACCTGCATGAGCTTCAGACTCTCTCCTGTCATAAACACATCACAGTCTGTAACATTGGCAAGGCAAGGCAGGTAACAAGTTGTGACAACCAGCATAACATTATGCTATTCTAAAGCACAGGGCTATTTATATTCATCTTGCCATTACCCAGTCCAGCTCATTAGGTTGTTTTGTCTGCAGATGAAGAACACACATATATACCCATGGAATTGCATCAAACCCAGGATTCCTAAATGGCAGCCTAGCACTGGACCGACCAGAACTGCCCCTCCTGGACTGCACTGATTTTAATTAAAGCCAGCAGAGAGAAGCCCAGAGAGGCTGGGAAGGGACTGGTGCAGCACAAGGCAGGAGGGGCAGGGCAGGGATGGCTCTGGCAGCCTGGCCAGGCTGGGGCTGGTTAGTCCAGGCACAGGGCAGCACAGCCTCTGGTACCAAATACCCTGAGCACAGCGTGTCCTCAGCTATTGAGACTCACATTTATCCTTCACTTGATCTCAAGAGAGCTGGAGACTATTTAAAGAATTTTAAACTATGCTATCACAGCTGCTTCTAGTTCATCTTTGTTTTGTGGGGGTTTATCCTCCCTAAAAACCAATATGCATATTCAAATGCTGGCATATGGCACTGGCTTGAAGAACAGATGCCCTTTTGGATCTCCAGTGGCTAAGGGATGACACACAAAATATTAAAACGACCTCAAGAGAGGTTCAGGTTACCTGTGAAACAGTTCCAACTTTTTTTTTTTTTTCCACAAATCTTGGACTTTAGATAAAGCCTTTAAAAATAAAAGCATTCAATCATCTTCACATTCCTTCTAACTGGCAGCATTTGAAAGTGTTCTTTTTGCTCCCATTTTTATTATTTTCCCTGCTTTCACTTTTTAATGAAATGAAGAAATCCTTTCGTGTTTGTGAAAGCCACCAGATCAGCAGCCCCAGAGAACCAAGTGTAATTAAATTGTTTTCAGAGTGTGTGGCTCCCTTTTCCCATTACATAAACAGAGGCTGGCAACCACCCACATAACAGCCAACATCCACTTCCCACTGAAGCCAAGGGTCTCAATCCCTTGTGCTTTCCATTTTCACTTCTCCCATGCTACCAGAGAAGGTAATTTCCTCACCAGCAGAAATTATCCCCCTGGTTTGGGAAGTGCTCTTCAGCTCCAAGCCACAAAGTGCAGCAGGTCCTGCTGCAGCACAGGCAAAACCCTTCCTGTTCCAGTAACTTCCACAGTAAAGAACAAAGCACAACAAATCCTTCCTGTCCACGACTCCTTCTTTATAATACTGGGATTGCTTTTAAGATGAACTGTAAGCCAACTGCAGGCTTGTAACAGAGTATGCTGAGCTGACCCTGGCACTACTGCAATACTTCAGGATGAAGAGGAAAAAAGAAATCAGAACTTGTGCCTTTCACATGATGTGTTATCTCTGTGATGCTGCACTGAAATCTGCACAAAACAAAAGAGCCCAGTCTCATATTCCCAGTCCCCAGTGGAAGCAGCAGCCTAAAGGAAAAGCTAGAACTGAAGCACTGCTATAAATTGGTTTTAGTACTCATAATGGCTTGTCGCTCAAAATTCCCAAATGGCAGCAAAAATAATTTCCTGAGTTTGTAAATATAAATTAATATCTCCAGTCTGCACAGTAATACCTTGTTTGCTAGCCTCCTGCCTTCTCTATTAGCTTCTGACTGAGATTCTGCAGCATTGCTACAACTGTGCACAATACATCCCAAATCTAGTGTTTTATTTAAATGGACACGAGTATCCCAAGTAAAAGGCTCAGTACAATGAAGATTTAACTACCAGTGAAATAAGGGATTATTACAAATGCAACCAAACAAACAGCCAGTATGTCAGTGTATTTATGTATATATTCACTAATACAACAGACAGTGATGTTTGTGATGATAAACAGTGATGATAAACATCTTGGGACTGAATTTATTTTAACAGTGTATTTTAATCTCATATATGGCTGACACAGCCAACCTAAAAGGGCTCAATAAGAGGAGCTAATGTCCAACATGACACAATAAAATATTGGTTTAGCAGAGAAGGGAAACCAGGGTTTTTTGCTTGCTCAAAGACATAGCTTAAAATTGGCCAACCTCACATAATTAACTCTATTGATTTCTAGAGATTTAGACTGACAAACCTTTAAAGTGGGGTTGATCTCATCTGACTGTAAGCACTTACAGGGTGGATGTCTGCACGTGGGTGAGTCAGATTAAGCTCCTTTTACAGCAGGGATCTGGGTTATTACCTTTACTGTTGGTGGAGAAAAGAGCAGGTGCTTCCATGGAGCAATGAAAAGAAATGTTCTAGGCTGGGTTGAGCTGAGCTTCTTCCTTTACAGGGAGCCTTGACAACAACTTAATCAGCTAAATACCTTCCCACTCTCTATAATGGTCACAACAGGGAAAGGAAGTGAAAACCAGGGTGCTACTCAAGGTTTAAGGCAAAACAATTAAATACAGTGCAGAGTCCTTTCTCATTATGAACAAGGGCACCTCTGAGCAGGAAGAAAGATAAGCAGAGCTCACAGTAGACCTGTGAACATCTTTATTGAAAGTATCCACTTTGTCATTCTGCAGAAGAAAGATTGTTGTTGCTGCTTCAGTTCCTGTAAAGCACTGATTTAAAATGAGCAATTTTAAATTTATCATGCAAGATAGTTACCCAAGTGAAGCAAAATATTCAAATGTTAGTGAGGCACAAAGTCACCCAAACTGCCAGTCAAAATGATATCAGAATTAATTTGAAACTGTTAAGAATATGCTTCCTTTAAAATTAAGCTCTTGGTTTTTCTTTTTGAATTTCTTTGAAAACAATTTTTTTTTAAATTTCTATTACTTTTTCCCATCTTCTATGCTTTCAAGCAAAATCAAACCCTTGAGGACAGCATTCAGCAGACTTGCACAAGGAATTAGCAAGAGACCCAAGTACATTTAATTGCCACTGGAGCATTATTACAAAACTTGGCCTAAGGCAGGTTTCAGTGTCACAGAAACTTCCAGGAAGAAATGTAAGAGACCACAGAGGAACAGGAGACCCTCTGCAACACTGAGACTTCCTTGTCTTCCCTCTTTCTGGGCAAGACCAGAAGATACAGAAATTGAGGTAATTACTCAGTTTAATTACTGATGATCTTAATTTGGCACTTGCCAGCAACAGCAGATGCTCATGAACGCCATGCACACCAGTAATCAAGAGGGAAATGTTAAATGCACGTCATGCCCAGAACACTGCCCTGTGCTCTGTCCCCCAGCTGCAAACAACGACCCTGCCACACACATTTGAGGCAGAAATGCAATGTAGAGGTCAACTCCAGGCTAAGCATACCTTTGAAAATAAATCCTGCCCTTTGTCAAGTCAAAGAGAGCAGACTCTTGGCCAAGTGTGTGGATTTGGTGTGGGTTTGGTTATTTTTTCCCCTTAAGTTGTGATCAACTGAAAAACCTCAGGCAAAATTCTAGAAGTTATCACAGCAGAGCTATTGAATCAGTAAATGTACTAGGAAGAAAGCAAGCTTCTAGCATGTTTTTCTCTCTTTTGTTGTACAAATACATTTGTGTGGGGGTTTTGTTCCCCCCTTACTCCTCTCAGCTGCAAAAGTAAATAAAGATATAGAAAAGCTGCACGGAAATTCTCTCTCAAGATGGTTATTTCATAAAAATGTTTTTCAAAGTTTACCCTGGACTTTTTGCGCAAGGGAATAAATGCATTTTTCCCAAGGTGAGCAACGAACATTTGCCCTTCTCCATCGTAACTGGCACACAGGGATAAACTGAACTCATAATTTGACAGCCATAATAAATTTTAATGTTCTGCACACACATTTTCTTACTCTTATATGACTGAGCAAAACAAACAAACATTTAAGAAGAAAATACCACACGTACAGGTAACAATCTGGAATATACAGAATAAAGCACTTGGGCTTTTCTGTACTCGTAAAAACTCAATAGAAACTGCTCCAGCCATAGTTTTCAAAAATTGGTCAAGAAACAGGCTACAGATTGGTCTGGAAAAACAGCAGGGTCAGGGTGGAATTAATTTCTATCAAAATGCATAGTGAAGCAGATTATCCCAGTGTCAGTCATGCTGACTGTGGCTTTACTGATCAAGCCAGTAGGATTGCAGGAGTCATTAGGATTAAGAAAAGAGTAAAGTACTCTGCAATCCAGAAAATATAATATTTTGTCTGGAGAACTTCCAGCCCCAAGACAAGGTAAAAAAATAATTAGGTTACTTTTAGAAGGCAATTGGGAGCTTAATTTAAGGCAGCACATATTCTCAAGATCAGAAAAATCAAACATGCAAATCTTGGATGCTTCTATTCTAAAGAGTCATTATGGGAAAATCTATGCGTGGAAGAGGAAATGGATGTTCAGAATGTGCATTTCCATTATCAAACTCCTGTCTCAGTAAAGCCTCTTCATTAAAATTGCTGAGCACCTGTAACTCAGTGAAACTTAGGGGTAGGGAATTTGCCTTGGAATCCTTTTCTGACCTGTCCAGAAGCATTTCTGGGGTAAACCTGCAGAACAAAGCGCTGGCATCCCTGACTTTGTTTGTACCTTAAGGCACGCAATAAAATCAGCCAGAAGAATCAATAGCTCAGAACATTCTATTAGAAGGGAAGTGTTCATGGCACTGAGGCCATTAGCACAAGCTTAATGAAATTAAGATATTAACAGGGTAAATGGCAACCCAGCTCTTCCATAGGTTGTACTGCAGCTCTGAGTTAACACCAGCTTAGTCAGGCAAAGGCACCAGGGCTTCAGGGCTTCCAGAGGCAGGGGGAGGAAGGGAAGAGGTTTTGCTTTTAAACACACATTAGAAACTGGAGATTCCTGGAGAGAGATGTATTAATAATTAAACAGAGCTTCTGGGTTGAAAAACCAATCAATAGCATACATTAAGATCAGATATTCCTTAAATTGCCAAATGTGAGGTTTCACAGGTTTTGTACTCACACATAAGATTTTCTAATTATATCCCTCATATCTGTCATTACCAAATTAATGCTAACTCAAGGATTTTTAAACTGTAGTTCCTTAGAGTGTTGTGTCTAAAGCTTGTAATAATTCACAAAGTATCCCCAGTTACCTAGCAGAATTCTCTTTATTGTTCTAGGGAAAGATTTAAGTGATTACATTGGTTTGAGGGTTGTGGTTTGGTTTTGTTATTTGAGGGGTTTTTTGTAATCTATGTGCAAAGAATTTCATGAAAGTGAAATTTTAAAAGAAAAACTATTGCCTTCTGTCAATAAGTTGCTAGGCAGCTCTTACTAAGGCATGAATTAAAATGGGTTTCACTGTGAAAATATCAGCTCACCATAATGGACAGCAATTCTTGTTCGTGTACAGCACTACTGCAGCTCTTAATGGCTTTGTTGCCTCTACAGTAAATTTTCAGACTTCATTTGCAGAATGAGGGAATTCTCCTAACAAGGAATGAAACATTTGCTACAGCACTAAATTACATTACAGAAAACCACAGAAAATATATGCTTTACAAAGCAACCATACTGTATTCATCAAATGAAATAAGATTTGCTTCAGAGACAGGTTTCAGTCATTGTCCAGACAATCCATAACTCTACAAAAGCCTGCTAGCTGAACTTTTGCCAAGGTAATACAAGATACAGAGCTGACAGCATCAGAAACTGATGGACTATCAGAGTTTTCCTTAATAGGCCAAACTACACATTATTTTTTTTTCTTTCTGAACTGGACATGGTAACCCTGCAAATATGCCTGCCCTGCCACCTTGAAATAGCAGACAATTTCAAAAAGGGGGATTGAAACTACACCTGCACCATAAAAATCTGGTCCCAAAAAGAAACCCAGCACCTTCCTTGCACATCTTTATTTCTTCTTTATGAATTTAAAGTATAAGGTAGCATTCCCCGTGCAGTGCAAAGCAAGAACAGGAATTGCATCCAAACTAGTGACAGAAACAAGCACCCCAAGGGCCCCAGTTCCACTGTGTACAAAACTGTCACAAGGTCAGCTGGTATTTTACCGAAGCAGTTAGCATATAAATTGAGCCTAAACAAAAGGAGATAAGTATGTCCTTTGGCAAAGAAGATCGCCAACAAAAACAGCAAAAGAATTTCCATTATGGAAGAAAAAAAAAGATCTTATTAAAAATGTAACAACATTTACCTTCCTGCTGCAAGCATTCTTTTAGCCATTCTGTTTATTGCATATGGTCCCAAACAGTGTCAAGTTTCTGTGGTTTGTTTCAGAAAAATATTCACACACAGGCTGATTACTATAGATCCCAAAACCAATTTGCCATGTAATTGTAATGACTGATTGAAATTGACAAGCCTCCTTCTACAACAGTAAACACTGAAGCTTTTGTTTAGGGACATTAATCAGCTCAGCAAGCTCAACCTGTCACCTGTGCCAGAATGGAAGAAAAATCCTCCCCACCTGCTGGCAGAACAGCCCCCAGTAACATCCAAAGGAGGCAGGACCATTCCCTTCTACAGTGACTCTGGATCCCAGCTATTCCAACAGGTAGGTTTCCACCAGACCCTCACCTTTCCTGTACCTGATCATCCCATTAGCAATAATGATCCTGCTCCAATGGCTGTGGAGGTCCAAATGGAAGTCTGGGAGAGCTCTCTGCAAACTGAGAACTGCAAATCCAGGAAAATATTATAATTCCCTACAGACTGGCTCAGGGGCCTGTCTTCACCTTAACAGAGTGTGAAGACAGTGCTGGCTGCTCTGAGAATATATTACATCTCAGAAAGCTGACTTTAATTTAAGAACAGTTAGAAAACAGGTGTCAGGGAGTAGTACACCAAAATTGTTAACTCAGCTTGGTCATCAGCAGATCTTACTGACATTCCTAGCTCTTGCTGCTCAGTGGCAAAGAACTTTACTGATTTGTTTTCAAGTTCAGGCTCCTGTAGAAGGGCAAATGATTATGTAAAAATCAACTGGCTAACCAAAGTGATGAAACCAGTGCTCTGAGAAATGCCAAAATGCCACCTGCAGCTGTAAAAAGCTGATTTCTTACAGGAGGATACCACACATGCCCAGCAAACAGGAAAAAACTTCAGATAGTGACAGAAATTATCCTCCATGAATTCAGACATTGAAAGCCTTATCTGTCCCACTGGGAAGGTGTATGTTTTGACATTGCCAAGCTTGTAATAAATAAGCCTGAATCGTGCCAAAAGCTCAGCCCTTCCCACTGAGTGAGGCTCCCAAGCTCTGCAAGTGTGCACGTGCAACCTGGCAATTTCCCATACAGTTTTCACTTATTTTTACATCCTCTGATCCGTGCAAATGGGACAGTTGGCTCCTGAAATGAAGACTGGGGTGGTGAACACCCATCTTGGTTCCCAGAGATGCTGAATTCCAACAGCCACTCGAGTTCCTGCTCACAGCCTCTGAAAGCCCACATGATCCCACCAAGCTGAGCAAATGGACAGTCAGCTCAGATGCCCCTCTGTATCTGGAAATAGCAGAGCACATGAGACTTTCTGTCTCATTTACTAATACTGCTGCTAATTTTGCTGTGGCCCAGTTTCTCGCCCATCTGCAATCGGAATTCAGTTTAGCTGATGGAAAAGGAAACGTGCTGCAGCACAGGCCAGGATCAGGCAGTCACCTCAGCAGAATGAGCAGCCCCATTTCTGCTCAGAAATTCTTCTCAAAAGCTTAGGAAGGACCCAGGACATGATTAAATAAATCAGGTCACTGAGCACAAGAGCAGATAACGCCAGTTTTCCTTTGGACTTAGTTCTGGGGTTAATGTGAGTGCTTTTGAAAATTTTGCAATGTTCAGGAAAATTACTGGGAGCAGGTGAGTGTTCTTTCCCATGCACACCGACAGTGAGAATTCATAAATTCAGCTTTTCAACTGGCACAAGAGAGTACCTACAATGTCTGCCTCTATTAGTTGGAGGAGACTTATATGGATATAGTTATTTCCAAGATTTTTAACCTCTGATTACATCAATTTGACTGCTGGATTCCAAAGTCACTAGAAAGGTAGATGGATTGCTTTCTTAATAATTCAGGTTCAGAAATAAAAAATAGAAAGCTTATGAGATAACACAGCAGGTATCTGATTCCTCCTTTTAATGCCAACATTACTGGTAATAATTTTAGGCAATTACATCATAATAAAAACCTACTGTGTGAATTCCTCCGAATTTCTATTAGCTGGTGTTTTACCTCCAGCTCCCTATGTGAAAACTCTGAGGTATGCCTCAAGCAATTTCATTTTGTTTTTTGAAAGGTAACACACACTAAAGGAGATTAAGCAGTGGAGGCTCCAAAGTAACTTACATAATAAAAAAAAATTCAAAACATATCTAAGAGACCTATAGAAATAGGACAAGTTTTTAAAAAACATTTTACTGAAATTCTGCTCCTCTGACAGCTCTGTGTTCTGTAATCATTTCTAATTTGAAGTTTTTTACTCACACTCACGATTTGACTGCATTTTTTGTGTCAGGTAAGAGGCAGTGCCTAAAAAATGTCAGGCCAATCAAGACACAATTTAAAATATACATATCAACAAACAAAGTCATTCAAGAAACTAGCCACACTGAACAACTGGAAACAACTTGCATTCAGACCCTGGAGCTTTTCTTATAATTCTATATTGGGCTCCAAGGCATTCAAAGAATGGCATTCTTGAGGAAGTAGAAAGGAAGCATGCTGGCCAACTGGCTGCTTCCACATTTCTGGAAAAGAAGTTATAACAAGAACATAAGGAGACTAACCTTACCATCCATGGCTTTTTAGTAAAGTGGATCAAGTTGCTGGAGAAATTAATTTTCATTCCCCCTTATGCTATTTTGCATTGTAACTACACATTGAAATTTAGCTACTTACAGAGTTTAGCACTGATCCTTTTAGCAGTCACTTCATTTTCAAAAATCTCTGTCCAAGAGACAGGCAGCATGGAACTCCTGCACATTTCTACCAGACATCCCATGCCTCACTTATCTTTTCCTAACTATTTTTTTCTCCACATTCCGCAAGTCCACTAGCTGAAGACTCCTAACTTATTACAACACAGGTGCACAAGGTTTAAATAATAAGGGTAAGGGAGGGTGGGGGGAACCACTCCAAGAAAACAGAAGATATTAATTAAGGGGTGTCTTGTTTTGAATTGGCCCTTCTAGGTAAATTGCTTGAACAAATCCTTCTTGTTGGATGATAATTGAATGAGTATGGGGAATTTTGACAGTTCCAGGTGTCAAGAAGTTGTGAGAAAATAACATCTGTTCTCATCAAATAGCAGAAAGGCAAATTCAGAGTCACTCTTAATAAATGTGTGGCATAAATGTTGAACAGAGAGCAAAAGAGATACATTAAAAATATTTTTAAAGCAAAACGATGCTTTTTTCTTAGCTGAATATAGCAAAGGTAAATTGCTACATCCTACATTGTTGTTTTATCATTTTTTCCCTGTCATCCCTCTCACTATCACAGGTTGCCATTGTGGCTAAACCCCTCCCATTGTCTGCACCACATTCACTGTGAAAACAGCCAGACAGTGCCATGGCACTCACTGACACACAAGAACAGCCTGACTGCCAGCTCAGCACCAGTCTTAAAAATAGCCAGGCACCAGGGAACACATCATGTTTGCCACTGCCTGGAATTTGACACGGTCTTTTACATCATCACTCCTGCAGTAATTACTTTCTCTTCTATGCCAGTGAATACTTTGATTCTTCTTTCCCTTGCCCATCTTCATGCCTCAGACTCAGAGCTTACACGGTGATAAGAAAAAAAGAAATGCACAGATGTGAGGCAAGGAAGAGCTCCTGTACCTGATCCCGTGGGTAACCCGGGGCACAATCCGGGGGCAGCAGAGGGGACAGAGAGAGCTTTCCCTGCTTTCCACACTGCCCTGCACAGATCCCTCTGCTCCCTGCCCAGCCCCACCATCCCTCAGATCCATGACAGCAGCATGGCCATGGCAGCAATTTGTGTGGGTCCAACAGAGATCAAGTTTTAGAGCGAGGACTTTGAGTGCAATCACACTGAGAGCTCAGTCCAGGGGCTCTCTGTTACATTCTTTCCACGGGAAGAATGCAGTCTAAAAATAATAATTTATTATCTATCAGCATTTTAAGGTTTTTAAGGTAAGGAAAATAATCTTATGACAGAACAGCCACTCCCAGGACTTCCTTGTTCTTACTTTCAAATGAAAACCTTGTATCTTTTTTTCTTAGTAACAGAAAGGGTGTAAATGCACACTGCCTCCAGAGATGACTTTACTATTAAAAAGTTGGTCATAATTGGATAATTAGAAAAGATAATCCAATTGCTAGAGAAGCAAATATTCAGAATTATCTTCCACTGAATCTGAGCTAACACACAGAACATTGAATAACTCTTTCTCTCTGTTCCTTCTTTCCCTAAGATTGATACACAATTTTTTTAAAGAAAGCTACATGACATTCTTACCTGGCAAAGCCAGTCACAAAAGTCAAGTTAAATGCACAAAGTTTTTGTCTTAACGTGCCAAGAAACATTCCCCATGGCTGACCCAACACTTCAAACACTCTTAGAGCTCTTGTTCCTGTAAGCATTCTGTTCCTAACTTCAGGACAGCCACTCACAGCCTGAAAGTTGCTCACACAAAGGTCTTTGTAAAAAACAGTGATCAGAAAGTCACTGGTGAGAAGAACTCGGTATAATCCAAAACAATATCAACCCCAGATTTGTGTTTACCACCTCATTATTTTAGCAGGGCTTGGGGATTACTCTGTAGCCTACACTTAACCCATGGAGTTAGTGACTCCAGCAGGTATTTATCTCTCTGCTGAAGGCACACAGAGGCTGCCTATCCATCAATCCCTGAGACAGGGATGCAGGTGGTGAGCACACAGCCACGTGGGACAGTGTTTGTAATTGCACTTTTGCAGCACAGCTCCTCGTGCCTCTCTGCTTTTCTGCACAGACAACATCTCTCTCCCCATAGTGTGAAGACAATCCTGGTATATCACAAGGTATTGCCACCTTTTGCCAGATCATAACAGAAACTTTTGTTTTCCTCTTCATCTCAGAACACAAAGAGAAATGGTCTTTGAAATATATTTAGGCTAAACATTTTTTTTCAATGTTAATTTTCAGGAATGTTGCCAATCCACTTTTAGCAGATGGTTTGCTATTTAATGTCTCTAGGCAAGCAGAAAAGCTTTAATCAATAGAATCAAAAGGAATGTTGAGAAATTACATGCAATTTTCCAAAATCAAAGGCATTTCCTACATATTGTCAAGCAGACAAAATATATTGACATGTTGTTACTGCAAGGAGCTGAGGAATGTTTCCCACATTACAACACTGAATTTCCTTTTACGTGTTCTCAAGCCTCCAGGTTACCTCACAACAAGGAATTTTACCCCGTCATAAATTTAGAAATTCTCCAAAAGCATCTTAGTTAAGTAAAACAGAATCCAGGGCTGAGCAATTAAAAACCTACCCTCAAGAGCTGGCAGTGCCCACATGAAAAGCTTTACCTCTGCTTATTTCTAACACGAAATCAATGGTGTGGCTCCCCATTGTCTCAGGGGCTCAGTATTCCACCTGCATCTGCAGTCATCCAGGAAAAGAGACAAAATGGGCTAGAAATCAGCCTAGCCACCAGCTATCACTCACTTACTGCAGAGAGCACTGACAACTGTTTGAAAACCTGATTCCAGCACTCTTCAGGCAATGCTTCCATCCTCTGCACTTCCAGGCAGAGATATTTTGCAAACACATTCCCATGTGCTTATCTAACCAAGCTTTTGCATTACCACTTACAAACCCTTCCCTGTAAGCCCCTGTCAGGGAATGGTGGAGCAGCTTCCCACCTTCCAGACAAGACATATGGATCCTTAGCTGAACCAGATTTCTAGAGAGAAGTGTGTACTGGTTTGAAAGCAAAACCAGTGAGACTCCAAGTCAGAAATACAATTTCATAGAGAGAGAAGAAACAAACAACAAAAGGGTAAAAATAAAATAAAATAAGATAAATGCAACAGCACAAAGGACCACTGACAGAGTCAGAATGCAAACCTGACACCCTGTTGGTCAGGGTGTTGGAAGCAGCCTGAAGTAAGTCCTCCCAGAGTGACTGATGTGGCTCCATTGAAGTTGAGGTGATCCTCAAGAAAGGGTCCAGTCATCCTCTGGGAATCCAGTGCAAACAGGCTCCCCTGGTGTTTGGGATTGCTGGTGTTATCCCAGTGGAAAGGCTTTGGCTCCTCCCACTGGACGGAGCATCTCCCAATGGAATGAGGTGATGTTCTCAGTCCTGTGAGAGCCTTCAATGGTCCCTTCACAGGGGATGTCCCTGGGAGGAGGATGGGTGGAGGAAGAGATAAGGAGGCCCTGCCTTATCTGGTGTTATCAGGTGTCCATTAACAGAAGGGATCCGCCCTCTCCCCCCCCCCAGACTTACAAGAGATAAGGAACAATATCTCCCAACCAGCTTCAACAGATGAAAATAGAATACACATTTTTGATTACATTTTTTCAACAAGGTGTCATATGGAAAATATTTTAGATATAGTTAATATTTCCATATTCATATATCTAAAATTTTGTCTCAGTACTCCAATGAGAGAAGTAGAATCAGCGCTGTGAAGGTGATTTTAACAAATATGATGTCTTTTTATGTAAGAAAGACAAACTGTGCTGAAAACTCATGTGATGATAGAATTGCACTTATAGGAAGTATAACAATGAACCAATGAGATTTAAATGTTTCTATACTGAAAGCATTCCTGTTACAATGACAGCAAGTAGGAATGATGTATCCAAATATAAGTCTTCTGTTGTCATTTTGTTGCAGTTCTTTCTGGTCTTGCTGCTTTTAGTCCCTAAATTCATCCATTTTCTCAGTATTGCATACAAGTTTACACAACCCTTTAGAACTTCTGTTTGGGTTTTTCTACTGCTGGTTTGTTTGGTTTATGCCAAACAGTTTGAAATTCATTTTAAGCTTGTACAGCTTTACAGCCACATGAAAACATTAGCTAAACAGAAGCTTGAAATACCTCGTTCTGTTACATCCAAGTTTAATGATGTCATAATCCTTTATGGCTGATGTCATGTTGTAAAGTCACAGAGTTCTAACTGTGAAAAAGCAGGATCCAAACAACAACACACAATTATAACCCTGGAGACAAAGAGCAGCACAATTTTGGTTCCAGGCCCAGTATTTTGCTTATGATAGTATGTAAAAAAAAAAAAAATTTCTTACTTCATTAAAGGCGCTACACATATTTTATAAGATCCATATGAACTAAATCAAATAGATTTAAGTCTTCCATTTTTGAATGCTAGATTTGGGTTTAATTAACAAGCAAATACTTGTACCAATCTACTAGACGTGAAATTGGTTTTGAGAGTGACAGGAAAGCAAAAGGCTTTCAGAAGAGAATCAAAAATGGAGCATTGCTTCTTTCCACTCCATGGAAACTCACAAGCACTAGTTTCAATAAAACCAGTGGAGAATCCAGAGTTTCCACTCAGTAACTGCAATTTCATATCAACTGGAAAAGGATAAAACATCCAGGTATTCTTGAGCAGCCTGTAGTTTTTGCTGTACTTTTCTCCTCCTTGACCCTCTTTGTCCCCCAAACTGTTAAATGTAAACACATCTTCTAATCAGAAGTTCCACAGAAATTCCAGCATACTACTCCCACACCCTTCACTTGAGTAACTTAAAATATTCCTGTTAGCACAAGTGGAAGAAGGAAAGGCTGGCATAATATGATCATTCCATCTACAGCTGGTTAAATTACAAATACCTCAGAGAAAGACAAATACACAGAACAAAGTTATTTTAAAAATGATTCTGTGCTTAGTTCTGCAAGTGCTTTTTATTCTGTGCACAGAGAAATCCCAGAAGACTTTTTCTCCAACCATAATTTCAATGCAATGAAATGATAATCCTGTAATGGATGAGTACAGACTCACTGAGTCTGCAGTGCTTGAAAAGTTTATCTGACAGTTTTAAAGGTAAAAGTTTAACATGCCTCCAGCATGCCAAATCTTCTTGCAAAGCCTCTGGCAAGTCATGACTTGACGCAGAAAGAAAAGCTTCAAAGCAATATGAATCCACCATGAAAGCAGGGACAGGTAATTCTCTGCATTAGTTGGATGATTCATGAAAGAGATCTTTAGCTAGATTCAGATTACATATGAGCAAGTAACACAGTCTAAAAAATCTGTATTACCTCCCTAAAATGAAGACTAGAATGATCATTTATCTATGAAGAAAAAAAAAACCCACCAGAAATACTATCTTTTTCTTACACTCCTCAGAAAGCTGCTTATAGAAATCCTATTTTCTCAGAGATCACCTGTGACAGCTGTAATAAAAGGAAAACTCAAACATTCACATTTAAAATATGGGGCTTGATTCAGGAGATGGGAAATGTCAAAACCCAAACTACAACAGGATTTCCACACCCTTACTGGCATTGCTAACACAAGGTCACTGAACTCCTGAATTTCCAGCATACAAGCAGAGATTTAGGCAGCTGCGTGGTATTTAAGATGTGCTAATTAAAATGTGCATGTTGGGAGGGTTACCTAATCTCTTACTTCAGGGCTCACGTCAGCCTCAAATTTATGTCACTGGACAACAGATGTGGCTGCTGCAGGACACCTCAACATCTGGCTGCTGCAGGACACCTCAACATCTGGCTGCTGCAGGGCTCCCACTCCCTGGGCTCCTCCTGGGGGGAGAAGGGGCCTTGTGTCTGATTCTCTGGGCAGTCAAAGCTGGCACCAGCAGTCAGTAAAAGTGGGGCCATGGCAGTTCTCTCCATCCGCCTCCTCTGCCTTGCTCCTGCACACCTTATCCTTAGGGATGAAGGCTCCAAGTCAGGGCTTCCACTACACGTCCACATGGCACTGATCACAGGACAGCTGGGATTCCTGCCAGCTGCCACAGCGTTGTTGCCATAGAAATAATACATTTTTAAAATCTCATGTGTTTAAAACACACTTGAAGTAGCGACTGTAGCAAGAAACTCTCACAGACTGGAGAAGGCACACTGGCATTTTAAAGGCAGAACACTTCAAGGTGGCAGCTTGGACCTTCTACCTTCATATTCTGAAATGGAAATCAGAATATTCTCATTTGTTAATTTTCAAAGGCAAGCAAAGGAGATGCTGGAGGACTGTAATAATGACCATCATGGCTTCAGCTCGTAAACATCTCTGCCCTTCCCTCAGAAAACTGAGGATATCGTGTTAGAAACAGCACTTTAGTTACAAAACACCAGTTGAGCAGAGAAAAGCTGTGGAGAAAACAGAAATAAAATGTTGTTTCACAGGGAGCACATCTGCATTGCACAAGTGTAGGACAGATTTAGGTATAGATAACAGCAGCATGAAGTCAAAGCATTAAGCTTCATATACTTGAGAATTCCAGTGTCTGTGCAAAATATCCACACTAATCCAACACCTTGGTACTGGGCTGTTCATCAGGTTGCTAAAAGGAAGCAGCCCAGAGTTTTTAGAGGCTGCAGATCTTGCACTGCAAGGCCAAGGGCAGCACAGAAAGATACCTCCAGAGATGATTAAAAGGGAAATAATACAGCAGATGAATGAAAAGAGATCTGCCTCGGAGGAATGAAGTTAGTTCTCACAATACAAAGATAGTTTTCACTTTTGCATTAGACAGAAATAAAAGTTCATTAATTTTGTTAATTGTGGACCAGAAAATCACCTCATTGCTCTGGACTCAGGGACAACTCCAAGGCACCACAGAGCCCAGCCTCCAATCCCCAGGCCATGTGTGGCTGACAGCATAATCATATGGCTTCAAGAAACGAGGACAGCCATTAACCAGCCACAGAGCATTCATGTCCCCTTGTGTCCCTTTCCACATTCCATGTATCAATAGCACATAATCAAGTTCCTGGGCTGTTCCAAAGACAATTAAGGATCCTGCACCACCCTCAGGAGGCAGCTAAGCCATCATCACAACTGCCCCTCTGTCTCAAGGTTTGAGCCAATATTTGCCTTTTTAACTCACCATAGATTTTCTGTACACATCCTGTCTCTAACACTCAGATGGGTAACACTGGCTTACCCCACCACTCCACAGCTTGTGCACACTTTCACAATGTAACACTGAGGACCCAGAACTCAAGTAAACTGCTTCTGTGACTTGCCACAGGCAAGGGAGCAATGCTAGAAGAAGAGAGACAAAAACTGCCCCACGTGATGCTGTGAGAGAGCAAGAGTCCAGGACAAGCTGGTCTCACACATTACACACAATTCCCAGCAGCTGTATGTAGGTCTTGCTTCATGTTCCTTTTCAGATGTGTTTACCTTTATTCTGGTCATACAGACAAAAATCACTTCAAGCTGGCAGGAAAGAGCTCAGCTGGAACCCCTGCACAGCTGCAGGCTGCTGGTGCCAACCTGAGCAGCCCAAAGTGACCCCAGAGTGGCACAAATGAAGTGCTGAGTGCAGAACCTGAAGCTGAACAGCTCTCTCCATCCCTGCTCAGCCCATCCATCCTTTGCTCAGACACTGCACTAAAAACCCTCCTCCTTCCACTGAGGCTGTTCCATTATGCAGAGAAAACAAATGTCAACAGAAATTATCTTTTTCAGAGAAACAGGCATACTTTTCTAGTTTAACAATGAGGGATTTTATGGTGGGCACGGAAGTCACAGCTCTGTTCCTCATTATTTTTTTCACCTTTTGTTGAAGACTTCATTCATGTGAATTTCAGAAATTGTCATGATTGAAGGAAATGGAATCCAGGTCAATTCCCTTCCCAACTACAAAGCTATCATTCACTCTCACTCTGTAGCCAAGTAAAACTTTTCTTGTTTCTGTCAAAATGAACAATCTCAAATAGATCTGCCATGCCATTCCCAGTGTATAAACTTGAAGAAACAGAGCAATCTAGACGACAATCAGAGAAATAGAAAACAAAAAAAAAAAGGAGAAACCTCACTCTGAAGAAAACAACTTTAATCATGAAAGGAATCATTCAATATCCAGCAATGAAACCCAGTTACCTTAATAATCCAAACTACCACTCCTCAGTTTTGCCCACTGCATCCTAATCCCAGTGACATAAATCCTCATTGGAAGAACCAGCAAGAATATAATTAGAAGGGAGTTAAAGATATTAAAAGCACCAAAAAGTTAACCTTAATAACAGTAAGAATGTACTATCAAGGTTAGTCAACATAATCAATTACATTGAGTCTTCAGTAGATTGTCCTTGAAATATCTACACCTCCAGTGTTGCTTGAAAATTACAGCAAATTAAGTCTTCCAGCTGAAATAACTCTATTAAAGGTTCTTTAGTGTGCTCATCCCTAAGCATGGAAGAACATGAAAGTTAAATTCCAATTAATCTGCACTGACATGTAGCCATCTAGAATGACTTGAAAAGTCACAGTCTAAAGAGGAAAAATAATGGGATTAATCCTGCCTGTCTTACATATGCAAGAAGTTGCTTCCATTGCAATTAGGTGCATTGTGACAGCAGATCTCTGTGCTTGTACAGAGACAGGGAATACAGAGCCCTCTGCAGTGGAGCAGGAGCTGAGTGTTCCCAGGGCTGCTGCCTGGTGCTCATTTGTTTCTCAGTGGAATAAATATGCTGCAGAGAGTGATAAACATGCCTAATTGCTTTTGATCTTGAGGGAAATAAACTGGGGGATTTAGCCATTAATTATTCCCAAAAGGAAAGTACCTCAGGAGTAAGAGACATGGTGGAGTGGCCATTTGAATCCTGGTGAGCTGACTTTATAGAACCCATCTAGGGTTACTTAGCCAGGCTACAAAGGACAGAAGACATCCTTCTTTGTGTTTGAGATCAAGAAATAAAGGGTAGATAAGAAATACAACTTTTACTTATTCAAATTTTCCCAGGCTCAAATGAAGAGAGTGAGTTGACCTTGTTCCCAAACTCAAAATATGCAGAGAGAACAAATCATTTCACCCTAACACCTGACACAGGGACTGAGTGACTCTCATACTGAGACCTCTCCCTTGTCCAGCTGACCACAGAGGGAGATCAGATATCCAACTGCAGGACAGCTAATATTAGCTCAAGTAAATCCACACAGCAAATCATTCTAAGCAGCAGAATGAAAGATAATGTAAACAACTCTTCTATCACAAATTTTCCCAAGTGCACACAGTGCCTGATATTCCACTGATAAGAAGAGACGCAGCAGCTTGCAAGGATAGAGGACCAAAGTCCTGGCAGGACACAGATGTCTTAGCAACCATCCACAACCTTAACTAAAAATTCAGCTAATTTACAGAGATGAACTGTGTGTTACCACTTCAATTTAGATCTAGCCTACATCCTAACTGTTCAGTAATTCTGTTTAGGTCCAAGGGGTTGGGAGGAAGAATGGGGCGGGGGCAAGGAAGCAAGTTCATGGTATAGACTTCACAGTCTATAATCTTTTAAGATCCTTCTGCAACAAAAACATCATCTGATTAAAACCAGGAAGGCTTAAAACTGCTAAAATGACATTTCATAATACGACAGACAGGATGATGTGCAGCAGTGTTTTGAGTGATATGGGTTTAATCACAGCTTAGCTTTTCAAGCCAAATTAAACTGTGAAGTATGATGGCCTAAAGTGAGGCTGCAGAAAACAGTACATTTCTCCCTTTTGGCTGGTGTTTTTCACTTTGTCACTGATACAAACTAAGTATCAGATTAAGAGCAGCCATTCCACTCCCCTCATCTTCCAACTGCAAATATAACTTAGGGCAAGTTTTTGGTGTCAGAGCCAATGCATGGTGCATTATTAAGATGAAGGATATGTTGTGATCTGTCTGAAGCACTCTCGTATTGATTTTAATAACGTGAGAGTGTTTGGGGGTTTTGAGCCAGTTTGGTTTTGTGAGCTCAACAGAACACAGGGTTTTTTATCCCATTTAACACTTGTTAACCTCAGCCCTCTAAAGCATACTTTCTGGGAATACAGCTCAGTGCTGCTACATGGTCCATGTGCCACACACCTCTGTCAGGCATGACAAGAGCTGCATTTTGCATCAAGCCACCCATCTGGTCTTTTACTCAGTTTCTTTCATACACACACAATTAACCTCCAAAAAGACACCATCCTGTTTGCAAACTCCAAGGGAGGTGGGAAGTAAAAGTTTCTCTCAGTGGGCTGCCTGCTAGCATGGAGCATGTACCTCCTACTGAAGATTTGGGCTGGGGAGCATTCAGATGTAATTAATACCAAAATCCCACAACACAGTGCCACAGGGAGTCCTGCAGGTCACCATCACTACAAGAAGGTAGAGTCACTTGACCAAAACCATCTTGTGAGCTGTGTCTGGCCACAAGCCAGGCGCTCAGGATTCCCAGGTTTCAGTCAGCTCAAGTTTCAGCATGGAGCTTCAGCTCCACAGGATCCTTCTTTCTGTGGCTGGGGGTTTCCCTGCCCATACAGCTCCTTCCAAACACAAGGCACATCAGCTTTCATTCCCTCTGAACCTCTCTTAGCTGGGAATCTCTCTTCAGTCTGATGATTTTCTTGCCATGACAACATCTTTTTAAAAATACATACTTTAAAAGGGGTTTTATATGAAGGCAGGTCTTATTTCTTCTCATTTCCAGGACACTTAATAAAATGTTACAAGATTGCAATTTGTATGCTACAGGAATTCCCAGATGGCATCTAATCAAACAATTCAATCAGAAAGCAAATTAAAATGAAATATTAGCGCTAGCCCATGTGTAAAATGCAGCAGCTAAAGCTCTCTGGCATTTGCAGGATATCCTATGGAATGTAATTCTATTACCCGTGCTAATTTCATGCCTGTTCAGCATTGCAGAACATCTGAGCTATTGAGACCTCTCTCCAACACAAAAAAGAAGAGGTCCAAGGAAAAGTTTAATAGCAAACTACAGATAGCTTATAACCATATCTGGAACCATTACAGCAGCTGCTTTACTCAATTTCTGGCAACAGCTCTCAAAAATATAATTTCTTATAGCTGACCTTCAAGTTCAAATCAAACCCAGTCAAATCTGGGATGTTTCTTTGAATAACTTCAATGAGTTTTGCACCATGACCCAGAATTCACAG
Source organism: Cisticola juncidis (assembly GCA_013400215.1). NCBI lineage: Eukaryota > Metazoa > Chordata > Aves > Passeriformes > Cisticolidae > Cisticola > Cisticola juncidis. The sequence goes on along the minus strand of VXBR01002967.1, from coordinate 597,407 downwards.
CACCTCACAGTTCTAGGCAGAATCTGATTGAAGTAATACCCTATTCTGCAGTATCTGCCATAGGAACTCCTGTGAGAAACCCAGTTATAATTGTTTGGCAAATAAAAGTACAGAAAATCCAGTCTGAGCTAAGGATCTGTGATTTTCATTTTACTTGTTTATTCATCTTAAAGACTAAGTAGTTTCAAAGAGTTTCAAGAAGCTTGTTGAGCTTTTTTTTTTTTTTTTAACTCCTAATATTTTCGTACTTATTTAGTACCAAACTGTTCACTTAGTTAATTTTGAAAAACCCTCTTCAACTTTAAAAGAAGCATTATTTGAGGAAAAAAAATCTGGTTTAGCTAATGGATAGTCACCCCCCCCCAAAAAAAAGCTCATGTTCTAATCCATGCAATACTCTCCCCTGATTTAAGTGCACCTTTCCTCTACAACTCTAAGAACTCGTGAGGGAAGGCACCAATACGGTTACTTTCCTTGAAAACACTTGCCAGTTTCCTTGAAAATAAACAAGGCCAGCTGAGTTTCACACCAACAAACCTGAAGGAGTTATGCTCCAGCCAATTAACTTTGTGTTGGTCGCTCTCAGCCAGAGCATTTTGGAAAATCCCTGCCTTCATATATGCTTCCACAGTGCACTCCACTGGCATACAGACAAGAATACATTTCCTTTTTAAAATCCATTTCAGGAATCAAGAAAAACTTAAGGACTGCATGAATTTAAAACTTGAAGAAGCTGCTGTAACCACTCTCCAGGGCAGAAAGGGGGAAAAAATATAAAAAGTAGCCTTTTACTCCTTTGAGCAAGATGACAAGACTATCTGAGAAATGAGTGCATATACAAAATGAATGATGATATGCCATATTTAGAAAGATATTAACACAAGTCAAAGCAAAGTAGCTGGGCTTTAATAGCACTACAAAGTTACGTGTATTGGCAAGGAGGGAAACCCAGCTCATACAGGATTACCCACCCTGCTCACTCCATTTGCTTCATATTCCCACAAGACCAGTTGGTCAAAGCTGCCTGGAAGTGAGCAAGATTTTTTGCACTGGGGATAGGTATCCTTCACCACATGGTCTACTTTTCTTTTTCAGGTTTAGGAGAGACTAGAACTGGGGTTTGAGCATTTGGTGGAGGCTATGAAGAAGCAGAGAAAGATGGTTCCTCTAGATTTTGTCCAGGTTCTCACCTACCCCCAAGCCTCCTTACCATCCAATTCACTTGGCAGGCTGAGACAGTGATGGTGTGATGTCATGCAGATGATGAAAAGATAAAGCAAGACACTGAAGATCCCCCAGCAAAGCAAAAGTCATGTGAAATCCCAAACTCACGGGAAATAATCATGTTCTCCCCCAGTGCCTTCCCACTTGAACCCTTCTCCCAGGGCACCCACTAAACGGCGGTCAAGTTAAAAGGCATTGCACAAAAAGAGACTGCCCCGGTTATAATCCCGAGAGGCTGGCGGCACTACAGCGGCACTAAGGGAAAACCTTCATCATCCCAAGGGAACACAGGGACTCAGCACGGATTAGCAGAGTCAGGCTCAGAAGGGGGAGGAGAACAAGGATTCCACCAGCAGCAAACCATTTTAAAAAATAATAAATAGCAATAGAGAAAAAAAAGAAAAAGAAAGACGAAAACGGCAAGACGGACAGCGGGTCTCGGCTGCGAGGCACAGACACGACACACGGACACAGCCGACACACAGCGGAGGGGATGGAGCGGCACACGCAGAGGGGAGCGGAGGGCGAGCGAGCGGGGGCGAGGTGGTACCTTGGATGTGCTGCTTGATGACATTTTCCAAATGGTCCAGCCTTTCTATAATCCTTAAAGTGTCCCCTTTGTCTTCCTCTAACTTTTTTTCTGAGATCGGCTCCTGCACTTTCACGTAAACACTGGCAATGTAGTTGGTGACCCAGCCCACGTACAGCAGGCAGACGATGTTAGTCATTCCACTCAAAATCACGCAAGTGGACACTAAAGTTTTGGTTTTCCTGGTGCACACCATCCTGAGATCCCTCCATATAGCTCCAAAAATCCTGTGATCCAGAAAACAAAAATAAGCTGCGACGAAAAGCAATCCTTTCCCCCCTCTCCCCGAAACGGAGACCACTCCGAAGTCAGTAAATTTCCATGCAAAAAATAAAAAGTTCTGTAATCCGCAGAACAAAAAATACTTGTCGCCTACCTAGAAGGAGAGGTGGGGGGCGGGGAGGGCTGACAATTAGAATCCCGGCTCGGAGCACACGCGAAAAGAGCCNCGGGGCGGGGACGCGGCGGGACCCACCTGCTCCTCGCCCCACACCGAGCCGACCTCCCTCCCTCGCTGCCGAGGGATCCCCGGCCCGGAGAGGCGGAGGCGACAGCCGCCGGTGCCTTTGGCTGCGCCTCGGGGCCGCTGGCACCCACAGGCGTCCATCTGCCTGAGGGGTGGGAGCGGAGACGTGCCCCGGGCTCCGCGGGGCTCCGGGCTCGCTGCCACCACCCACGGCCGCGATGTGCTGGGGTTTGAGGCTCCTGGCTGCCCGCTGAGGCTGGGAACACCGGATGGTTGCCGGCATCCGCAGCGGCGAGCCCCGGATCCATCCGTGCATCGCCTCCCCCACCGCCCGAGGGACACGCTCTAGCCGAGAACATCCAGAATTAGCTCCGGTATCAGGGGCAGGATCGGGAACTCGCTGTTTAGTTCGGCATACTCGTGCTGCTTTCCTCTCTTCGCCTCGCATTTTGCATTATTTTTGAAAACACAGTCAAAAGGCAAGTTCCCCTCAATATGAAATCTCACTGATTTGAGAGAAGGCACATGATGAATCTTTTCCATTCCTTTTAAATAGGGGCTTTTGTACTATATGAGATCATTTTCTTTTGATAGTCTCAAGACAGAAACGTAACCGGCGCCTCCAGTATTAGAAACAACGAGGCACGTGTTAATTAACATTCTAAAATTATTTTAAATGCTTACCCAATGGAAGCAAGAATACCAAACGCTGTGGATTGACTGTAACCACGCTCCAGAACTGATGGTGCTGCCAGGGTTTGCCAGCGTGCAGAGAGCCCAGCAATGTACCAGGACTCACTGCTCTGAAGCATAAACATGAGCGTTCAAACCCTTCAGCGGCTCGAATGTACATTGCAACATCTTAAGAGAAGTAAAAGCAGATGATTTGTCTTAAGGGTTGTTATTTTAAAATTAATTGCAAGCAAGACCCGGTATTCAAGAGAGAAGGCAGGCAACTGCCCTGCCAGAAGGCAGAATGACTTCTTCCTCTTCATCAGTTAGTACTCCATAGAAACAGTGAAAATGATGAGTACTCAGACACATACAAACCAGCAGCAACAGAAGCTGCAGTCAACTCTGCCAACAAAACTGAAAAAACAAACTGCTCCCTCTGTCTCCTGAGCCTCTCTGAAAACTGACTGAAATCCTGGCCAGTTTAAAAGTGCTACCCCTGTGGTAACGCTACAAGAGGTGAGCCCAAGACAGCTCCCTTGGAAATCAGAATATATAGCACAAGGTATTTGAATGAGAAAACAGTATTTGTATTTTAAGAAAAAATATTTTCAATAATACAGGGAAGTTTGCTGGACAAAGCAGTCAATGAACAAGTTCAAGCTTTGTAAAAGACAAAACACTGACGCAATACATTAGAACAGTTCCACCCTGTAAGTCACTTAATCCACTTGGTCTGCAATGAATGTTTGTCCACACCATCATTTATTGTCCTATTTCCTATCTTTGTGTAACACTTCAGTATTACAGCTTTGCTTCTGGTAGCAACTGAGAGCAGGGAAGTGCTGTGGCTGAAGCCTTTAATAATACTGTTACCTAGGCTTCATTTAATCTTTGTAAACTCAGCCTGCAGTCACAAAATACGATTTCTTCAGCAATTCAAGCAGCATCCAGGACTTAGCCTGGGACTTCTCAATTTAAAGCACAATTTATCTGAAATCAGTCCAGGTAAGGAATGAGTAACAAGCATTAATAAATCACAATTTCCATGGAAATATATAAAATACTAAGCACTACCTGTTTTTATAAACAAATAGGAACAGTACTTGTTACTAATGACTTTAGGGACATCCATAAGTGACACAAGCATTTGGAAAAAGATGGATATGTGTCTCACAGCCTTAATAGGCTGCTCATAACAGTACATAATTAATTAACTTACAGTAACTATTAAGAGTTCTTTAGCCTTTTGTTACCATCAGCTCTCTGATCATGATTAAAATATACTTTCATTTATAACCACATTCTCCTACTGCCAAAGCTGCACTCCTGTCTCCTAACTTGAGCCTTGATTTTACTGAAGCTACTCTTAAAACTTACTTCATAGCAAAACCTCCTGATGCTTTGATACACAAAACAAAATACACTTGCTTTCATGCCTCTGGTAATAATATTCTAGACAGGTCCCTTTAAAAGTCTTCTTTCATGGGTTTATACAAAGTTGGATGTATCCAAGTGTATGCCATTTAGAAATTGGTTGGTTTTGTCACTTTGATTTATTGTTTAGTATTACAATCCAGATGAGACCCTTTCATGCAACATATTACATAAATACATAAGCAGCCCACTTTAATAATTTGATGGGAACAAAAACAGGAAAAAGGAACAATAGGAGAATAGAAATGCTGCCAGCATCACATTATAGTCAGGGAGAAAATTAGGTGGTAAAATCCTTAAATGTTTCTTTTTTGAACATTTAAATTATAGGGGAGCACAAGGTCTATGAAATGTTTTCTCTTAAATCAAAGTAGTGTTTTCTGCTTCAGGTGTTTAAACTTGAGGCAGTACAATGTATGGTGCAGGTTATTAAAATATGTGTCATGATTTTATCCTTGCCCTGATACTGCTGTGCTATGTCATGCTATGCAAATTATTTCATGTAATTATTTCACATTTCATAAAACATTTATGTATTACAGGCTTTAATGTGGATTTCCCCCAACTACACCGCTGTAATAGGGCACCATTTTGAATGGTGCTGAGGAAATATTAACCTCACAATCTAGTAAATAATGCAAGATAAGTGGCAGCTGTAAAGTGACCTATAAGAAATTCAGTTAGTATTTCTTACTTATCATTACAGTTCATGGAAGGGAAATGTTTAAGAACTGTATTTTTATTGCTGCATTTTGATGCAGGTTAAAACATTTTTATGTGTAAGATGACACTTGAGACATTAGAACCAAAAATACTTCCCCCATTTTATAAGAACAAGTTTCTTACACCTAATTAGAAATCAGTGGAAAGGCTTAGCTTTTAAACTTTATTTTTATCATATTCTATTCAGATTCTTAGCTGAAATCCTATTAGTTTGTGGAGATATCATCTTCATTATTATCTAGTCTGAGGAGATTTCCTTCCATTATTTCTTCCCTCTTGCCCATGATTATCACATCTTTTTTTTTCTTTTGGAAAGGTGATAAAAAATTCCAAAGGCACTCACTAAGCGACACAGCATTTTACATTGTGGAGAGAGACGACTAAATAAATTCAGGAAAGTCTGAATCACTCTGAGAATGTAATTTTTCTGGAAGCTCTGATGTCTGAGCTTGCACACACAAATCAAGACCTGTACATCTCAAGCAGAGATTACCCCTTCTGCAGATGAGATCTTCCCAACAATTCAAAATGTAAAACTGGGATTTTAGCTCCTCGAAAGAGGCCACTTTCTCTGTGTTGAAGATAAAGGTCAGGTGTTCAGTCCCCAGGGAAGTGATCTGATGATCTTCGGTATCTATTGTCCAAAAGTCATCACTAGCACTAATTTTAAACCAATCTTAAACTTCTAATAAACCATAAAAAGACATATGCAAGAGTGGCAGAGATGCTTCTGCTTTTTCTGGAGGTAGGTTTTGGAGTAGGGATTTGGTAAGTCAGTGTTGTATGATAATGAATAGGAACTGAATGCGAAACAAAAAGAAAGGAAGAAAAACTGGAAAAAAGCTGAATGAATGATAAGTAGGATGGAGGAAGACAAGAGAAAAATAAAAACTGCTTTTCTTATTATGCTGGGACACATTCTCATCATCCTTATTCCTCTGGCATTTTCTCTTTGTCTCTCTCTTGCCTTCTTTGGGTCCATATCAGCTCTGTCCCTTTGCTATTATTCCCTGTCATCTTTTCCATTCCTCATTTAAAAATCACCACTTTTAAGTTGACGCTAGTTCTGTGACACATCACCCTTCATGACATTTTGAGCAATCACCAGTTCGTTTAGGTCATGCAGGAGTCCTCATTTTTCACCACTTTGCAAAGACAGCAAAGCACCAACTACAGCAAAACTCAGCTCCACATGGCCACTGCAGCCTCCCAGGGAGCAGAGTGAATTTGAGTCAAACACACAGACATCCAGTGGCATTCACTAACTAACATCCATGAATCCCAGAAGCATTCAGCTTGGAAAAGACCTCTGAGATTATCCATTCCAGCCTTGGACTGAACAGCATCAAGTCAGCTAGGCCACGGCACCAAGTGCCATGTCCAGTTCTTTCTTGAACACCTGCAGGGATCCCATCACCTCCCTGGGCAGCCCCTTCCACAGTCTGATCACCCTCTCTGGGAAGAAATTCCTCCTGATGTCCAACCTGAACCACCTCTGATCCAGCTTGAGGCCGTGTGCTCTCACACTGTCACTGTTTCCTGGGAGAAGAGGCTGATCCCCACCTGGCTCCCCATTCCTGCCAGGCAGTTCTAAAGAGGGATGAGGTCCCCCCTGAGTCTCCTTTTCTCCAGGCTGAACACCCCCAGCTCCCTCAGCTGCTCCTCAAAGGACTCCCCAGACCCTCCCAGCTCCGTTTCCCTTCTCTGGACTCGCTCCAGCCCCTCAATGCCCTTCCTGAACTGGGGCCCAGAACTGGACACAGCACTCGAGGCGTGGCCTCACCAGTGCCCAGGACAGGGGACAGTCACTGCCCTGCTCCTGCTGGGCACACCATTGATGAGCCAGGCCAGGGTGTCACTGCCTCCTTGGCCACTTTCAGCTGCTGTCAGTCAGCACCACCAGATCCTTTTCCACTGGACCCTTCCCAGCCCTCCTCCTGCAGCCCGTAGCAATGCATGGAGTTGTTGTGACCCAAGGACAGGACCTGGTTCTTGGACTTGTTGAACCTCACACTACTGGCCTTGGCCCATCCCTCCAGCCTGTCCAGATCCCTCTGCAGTGCCTTCTTCTTCCAGCAGATCAACACTCCCACCCAGCTTAGTGTCATCCACAAACTCACTGAGGGAGCCCTCAATGCTCATGACCAGATCATCAATAAGGATATTAAACAGGACCTGCTCCAAGACCAAGCCCTGGGGAACCCCACAGGTGACTGTCCCCAGCTGGATGTGGCACCATGCACCAGCACACTCTGGACCTGGCTGTCCAGAAAGTTCTTAACCCAGCCAGGAGTTCACCTGTCCAAGCCATGGGCTCCATCATTTCAAAACCATTCACTGAGCACTGAAAGGAAGAAATTTAACATAACAGAAGATACAGAAACAAGAGAGTGCTGATATTGTTCCAAGGGAAAGCTGAACTGTATCCTGTCTTCTGCACTGAGCTCTCACTGCACATGAAGCAATGAGAAAACATCTTATGCAAAGGAGCAGAACAGAGCCAGAAGGAAAATTGAAACATCTAGTGGACAGTTAGATTAAAAAGCAAGACTAAGGACACAGGGGTGTGTGTTGTCTTCTCCATCACCAGACTCATGGCACAGAAGCCATTTGCCATCTCCCTGATGCAGTTCCTATAAAATCTACATCTGTATTTTCTGTTTCCAGATAGCATTTTCCATTCTCAGTGTTTGCCAGGCACAGAGTTCTCAGTTAATCCATCTCAAGTGACTCATGTGTGACCAGCAATTCACCAGCAGGAGTAAAAGATGCAACATATGGTCCTTTGTGAGGGGCATGTCTACAGCATCTCAGAGAAGCATTAGGTTCTGTTCTCCTCAAAGCTGTCATATGTCTACACCCTACTCCTCCAATGGCAACCTTGTCCCTAAGCAACTTCAAGTCTCTTCATTTTGAGGTGTTAAACCTTGGAAACATTTGAAACAGATTTCCAGAGATCGTAGCCCACTCAATGTCTGAATCTTTTTATATTCAGTTAAAAAAAAAAAAAAAAAGAAAAGAAAAAAAGGGACTAAATGGAAATCAATTTTTGTCATCTAGAAATCTTGGCTTTCTCAAGCAATTCCTCAATGCTGTTTTTTTCTATCTTTAACTATAGTAATACAAATCATTATACTACGTCAAATAAAAACCGAGGCAGCCAAATATCCTATTTCCAAATACTGTCTAGCTCTGAACATTGAAGGACAAGAGTAGTCCTCTTGCCAGGCTTTTCCTGGAAAAGCTTCAGCAAACTTAATGGCTTAAAGACTGTCAGTGTCAGTGGTTGCAAGTGATTGCTTACACTAGCTGTGCAAGCAATCACAAATTCACAAAGTTCTGAACTGGTACTTTCTCATATTCCAAAGAAACACAAACATATTGTGCAGGCCTATTACAGACCCCCTTCTTAGATGCTCTTTGTCAGTGTGAGTCTCATATATGCAGTCCCTTCTCACATGACAGGAGCTCCACACTTCAATTAATTTTTTGCAATTTTGCTGTTTCATCAACTTGTCATTCAGGGTCATGGCTTCTCCCACCTGTTGCAGGTGGCTTTAGAAGTTACCAAGGCTATGGTACCCTCACTATTTACATGCTTGTCTGATCACATCTACGTGTGCTGAACAGTGCAGATTCCAACCTCCCCTGCTCATGACCATCTTCTCTTTGGAAAGTGATGATTTCTTCCTATTCTTTGTCCTTTCTGTCTTAATCAGTTTTTAATGCATGAATGGAGCTTCTCCTTAAGCATAATGGAGAACAAACTCCTAGGAAGGCTTTGCAGCCCAAGTACCAATTAAATCCAGCATCAACTGTCATCATTATCCATGTTCTCTGATGTCTCAAAAAAATCTGTAAATAGGTGGAAAGTGACTTCCTTCAATTGCTCATTAGAGAATTACTTTTCTAGACAGAAATCTCTTAAAAGAAGCATAAAAATCTGCAATACTCCTTTTCCTCCCGTCCCTGCAAGACAGGGAGTGATTATTTCTCCCAAATTCTTTCTTTTCTGAAAGGTTGGATCTTCACAGTGTTTCAGAGGAATTGACACTGAAGCATTCAAGAGCATTATGCCAGAGTAAAGAGAATGATAATTCAGAGTAATGAAACCACTACTGAGGATTAGAAGGGTAGAACCTCAGAAGTGACTGTAAACTCAAAACAGAGATCAGAGAAAATGGAACATATAAGTTATTGTCCTTTTTAATTCAAATTAGTGGTTAGAAAGAATTAAATAACCTTCTGTAGGTTCAGTTTATTGTTCAACCACAAATTATAAAAAACTGTATAATTCTGCTTTACTGGTTTAATGTAAAGTAGGACAGCAGCATGAGGGAGGGAATGCATGACCAGCACCAATGCCAGGCACTGGGACATTCTCAACCATAGCTGTGCTAAAGCCCCTTGTTTCTCTCCTAAGTTTTTGAGGAATGCTTTTACTCTGCAGTTGTAGTTTTTCGAGTTTAAGGAAGCTGATGGTTTTTTAGGCAAGGGGGTCCTAGTAGTGTTGGGATGCAAATCCCTCTGGCCCCTATTCACACAGGCACAGAAGTACTCAGAAATGTGAGGGCTGAATTAAAACCTTCAGGGAAACTAAATTACATAAATCCATGCTGACATGAGGGAGTAATGCAAGTTCGGTTTTAAATAAGTAGAGAATATTCTAAGTGCCTAAAGCAAATAAGAGACTGTATTACTAACCCACAGCTTTCACTCTAATGGTCACATTACAAGATTACAGAAATGCCGAGGGCTGCAAGGAAGAACTTTTGTTTAAAAGTGATTTCACCCTTCCTTGTATTGTCTTTTCTAGTGAAGTCCAAGAGTAAACAGGACTCACATGGTCACTGTTGCAAATGGTTTGTTCATTGCCAATTTCACTATCGGATGCCAGAAAAATACCAAATTGTTTATTTCCTTTTTGGTCTTAGCCTGCACACTAAGATAAATACTTATTTTTATAAAATCACCTACTTTTATACAGCTCAAGACAGGAAAGGGCATGAATTTCTATTTGCCCAAGTTCAACACACAGCTGTGTTCAGTGAACACAGAATAACAACCACCAGGCAGCAACACTTCAAAATCATCTAAAAAAACAAGAAGCTGAAATGCCCTGTGTAGATATTCCTGTTTACCTTCCTGTTCTTTATGCTGTTTGCTTTATAATGGCTGGAACAGTCTCTTCTGCCCCACAGAAAACTTGTGTCCTGAGTCTAGAACAGAATGTGTGAGCTCAAGGAAACTTCTGGAATTCTTGCCGTTATTGAAATACTGAACACCACATGTTTAAATGATCAAGTCAACTGCAGGGTGGCTTTCTTATGGAAATTTCATGAATAAAAATATTCAGAGGCCCTTGCTGATCCCAGTTGAACTCACACAGTTCAAAAAAGTCACAAGGCCACACGCGCAATCTGTTTAAATTGTACACAGCTCTTCCTCCTTGAACACCTCAGTTGCACATTTTCACCTACCCAGTTTTATGACCCTGGTTTTGCACATTTTCACCTACCCAGTTTTATGACCCTGGTTTTTCTAGATAATTTCCTCTATAGGATTACATTTCACTGGCCTCTGGCCAAAAACATTTGGACTAGAAGAGATGAAATCTTCAGCCATCAACAGGATAGTGTAGCTGACATACATCTTCAGGCAACTGCAGTCTGACCTCCGTGAACAGCGCTGTGCTAAGCACAAATTTCACTAAACATCACTCTGGATGCTGTTTCTACCTAGTTGTTGATAAAAAAGTGCAATATAGACTGTAAAGTGTGGGGATTGCAGCAGACACTGTTTCTCTGTAGATTGTAAATAATACAGTTATTTTAGCAACAGAAATTCTGCCCAAGGCTCATGTTATTTACAGCAACCTCACACTTCCCCCTGCAGGGCCTGCCTCAACAAGCTTCTCTTTCTTTCACCAGGGCATTAGAAAGGTTCTGCTGTAAATATTTCAGAAACAAAGTTTTTAGCTCTGAGAATTGATGTCAGTTTTTGGCGGGTCCTCCTCCCCCCCTCTGGACTTCTCAGCTGAAGTCTCTCAGGAAAAAATGATACAGAAGCAGGATTCACATACTGATTGTGAAACACCATGAAAACAACATTGTAACCTTTTGCAGTGAAATTGATAGAGCAAAGGGTAGACTGAAGGTGCAGGGTTTTGGGGAAAGAGAGGAAAACAACTCAACCTGTAAGCAAAGGGAAAAAACAAGGTACAATAAAAATGATATATTTAGTGTTATGCGTTCACCTGTGGCACAAGATACAACTCCATGCTTTAGTTTTTGCTCTAAGGGGAAGGAAGGACCACTGATAGGACTAAAGAGAAACACCTAATCTGATGTTTATTTCCTGGTGATATTCATTTATTTTGCTTCTTGCTGTAAAAGACTTGGGGGAGAAAAAACTAAAACCCAAACACATTTCAATGTAATTCTTCCCTCAGCTCAAGCAATTTTCACCAGTTTTAACTTAGATTTATCTATTACATGCCAAGCATTATTTCATTACAATTCTGTGTTCTGAGGATGACTCATCGGTCACATAATATTTCTGTGAATCTATGCAGATCTCAGTGATGCCAGGCTGCAGAGCACACTGCTAGCTTCTAAGAGCAGCACTAATTCTAGCTGCAGTTTTTGATTGTAGGAAAAACAGGTAGGCATAGTTTGGGAGTTATTGCCATTGGGATTTTCATTAATTTCATTTAATTTCCTGTTTGGTGTGAAAACTCTGAACAAGTTCACCATTTCTATCAGTAGAAGCTTTCATGCTTCTAAGTGCACTCTGATAATCAAATGGCATTGGAAGCACTCAGCACACAGCAAGAAGGCGAGTTTGGTGTTTTGAAATAGGACATCTGTTTGGGAACATGTTTTATGGCCAGTTTGTAGCAAAGAGAAGAACTCATGAAATAGCATTGATTCTCCTACTGTCCTAGCAACTTAAGATTTCTTCTTTTTCTCAGGAAAGTCAAACTGATACCATGTACCATCTTGAAAGTTCCATTTCAAGGTCCTTTTCACAAGGCCTGAACAGAAAAGTTCAATGTCCTTAAACCTTCAAGGGCAAAATAAATGCCAAGCCCCTAAGAAGATTGTTTTAAAAAGCGACCCAGTCCTCCTGGACTCATTTTTATAATTTTTTCCTTCATTCTTTCTTATTTTTTTGTTATTCAGAGTTATAGGAATTAACTTTACTTGATTTGTGGGGGAGGTGTTTGTTGTTTTTGTTCTTAAACCAAACTAACTTAATGGCTGTGACAAACACAAAAGAAGGAGTAAAAGTAAAGCGCCGTCAGCTCCCTTCATTAAAGTGCGTTTTCCACTTCACTGTGTCTGCTAAAAGAGCCCAAGAATATCTCTGCAATCCAGCAATGCTTCATTATTTTGTTTTGTTTAAATGAGGCAACACATGCCAATCCAGCAGCAAGAAAGAAGATTCTTTCTTTTCTGCAGTGAGGGTATGTGAGGCAAAAGCTTCCATTGGTTCTCAAATCCAAATTTTATCTCCAATGCTGTCACAGAAAGAGAAAACATCAGTTGTTGGTCAAAGGCTAGAGAATATTTGTACAAGAGGGAGCAGAAAAATATTTCAAACTAATTCATGTCTACCATAAAGAAGATTCCAATTTATACAAATCATGTATTTTTCAAAAATAGACACAAATATGACTAAAATAATTACATTATTTCTTTAAAAGCCATTACCTTTGGGCAACATCAGCACAAATAGAATCAATAACTCTTTGAGAAATAATAATTTCTTTCCTTTCAACAAAGATGAAAAGCATTAGTCTCTAATCTGACTTTAAAGTCTTTACCTAAAAACTAAATATGTTTCCCCTCCTCTCCAAGCTGTTGCACAAAAAGGCTTTTTTTGGGGGGGGGAAAAAAGCATTTTTATTTCAAGAAAAAAGAATCAGTATATTATTTGATTACCATTGTAACTTAGATTTCATTCTAATGATGTGGTACTTCTAATGTTGTGTTACTTCTAAATTCTTGACATTCTTAGAGTGGAATAAAAAGAAACCAGTCAAAAATCATATTTGCTTCCAGTAAAAAAGAAAGAATCTGTGGACTAATTTAGAAAAAAAAAAATCCAAGAGTCTGCTCACAACCCTGTAGGATATTCACAAGACCTTTTGAAACCATAGTAAATCTGTCACACTTTCAAGAACAGCACAAAGCAACATGATCAGAAAGGGGAAAACTCCCACACTTTCCTGTAGCTCAAAGCTGGAGCTTTTTGAAAAGAACTGAAACATTTACTTTCAACCTTTAGGCCAGATTTAATAAATACCCTAAATCAAGACATAAGACATCACATAATTCATATCCATCTTCATGAACTAAAAGTGAGAATCTTTATATCAGATCAGATAAAAAGTTCTTGCCCTGATGGAGAACATTACCAAATGAACACATCTTGTACTTCCTTGCTTTGTTTAATGGACAAGGAGCTGACTTATGGATTCCTTTGTCACAATTTATACTTTTTTGGAGTTCTCATGTCAACAGTGAAGGTTTCTATCACCTTTATAGACTCACATATATGAGAGACCATGAACTTGACTATTTCCTACATAAACAAATCTTTGTATTCCACTTATTATAGTAATGATACCCCAATAGTATTACCAAATGTTAGGTAACCTTTTATAGAAAAGAGAGCTCCAGCACCAAAAATCTAAAGTTTTAGAATTGGGGGGAAAAAAAAAGAAAAAAAAAAAGAACAGAAAAAGAAAATTGTGCTTAGAGATTCTGTTTTAAGTTATCTTCCAAAAAAGGGGAGGATTTCCCCTTGAAGTCCTCCTCTCTCATTCCCATTGTCCACTTTCCCCACCATCACCATAAAGAATTCCTGCAATGTTTTACAGGTTTTAACAAGTTCATTAGGCAGCTAAATCAGATTAAACCTAACTGTAATAAAATACTGTGCCAAGAGAAGACAAATAATAAAACCAGGGAAAACCTCTCAGACTCCGCAACTACTGTTATCTATTCTAATTAATAAAGTGGGAGAACCACTGAGTTTTCCACAAATGTCAAACTGTAACCTCTATCATCAACAGGAGAAATCTAGAACTCTGACTCAAATCTTGCTAGATGCCACAGCCAAAAGCTGGTTTTATTTTATTTCTTCCTTCTTGCTAAATAAATATCTAGCAGAGCTAAAAGGTAACACAGATGGAGGCTAAAGGAGGCTTAATATCACTAATACATGCATCACTGCTGCTGGGCTTTGCCTTTGCATCTCACTAGACTGCTTTCTTTGAATGAATCAGCACCAGAGACCAACAATTTCATTAACTGGTCAAAGCTGGCTGGGTTGGAACATGAAATATTTGGCAAAACTGTAAATTAGGGGGTGTATATTTACACATTTTTCTTTGAGGGAAGCAAAACTCATTCATAAAGAAACTTAATGGACAGTAAATTTTATTGCATCAGCTAAAGAAAAAAAAACCTCAGACCTAGTTACCTGACAGATCAAGTATGAAGAAGTGAGTTCTGCAATCACTAAGCTGGAAAAGTATTATTTAGGACATGTTTGTTCCCCACTGGTTATGAGATAGTGGAAAAAGGTGAAGACTTATCTTTCCCAGAGGGCAGTTCCCACTAACCACATGTAAACATGAAATCCATGAGCCTGTAAACACTGCTACTTTTCTCCCCCAGTTACAGCTGGAACTAGAAAGTTTTCTTATTGCAGATTAATATTACTGTCTGATAGCTAGAGAATTGAAATATTGTTCAACCTGAGGTTGCTCAGAAACACCATGAACCTATTTTAGTGAAATGCCCTTTTGGAGCAAGCCTTTCACATCACAGACAGGACATAAAAAGGTAAGAGTCACAATTTCCATCTTTCTTTTGTGACATGTACACCTTCCACAGCTATTACTCCCCCTCAAGTGCAAAAATCAGAACTTACAGAACTTTAGAAGTTTAACATTTAAGTTGCAAAATGAAAAGGAGCTTCTGTTTTTTATTGCATTTGGTGGTCTACACATTCAGACAACAATGCAGTCATTTTTACTTTTGTCTCCCCCAGAGAATCCTTGTGCTTTGAGCACCCACACTACAGAACAGGGCCAAAGGATCCAGAATATCCAGATCTTCATTCCTTGAACCAGTTTCAGACACACAGCAAGGACTGACCCTGGCTGATAAACCAGCTTAGCTAAACCCAGTTTTATTCACTTGCAAGAGAACCTCCTTATTTAAAAGAAATAAAGACTCCCTCTCCCCTTCCCGTTACAGTTCATTTTTGACAGGCATCACAGGCCCAAAAAGACAGTTAAGAATGTCAGGTTCACAGGACAAGAAAAAAAATACTTCTGTTCAATACTGTGAAGTCATTGTGATATGGAGATGACCTGTAACACAAGCAAAAAGTGCAAAGAGACTTTTCTGTAAGAGAAAATTTTCATTTTGCAGAGGAACACCTCAGTGGCTAGAGTAATATTAGTGTGCTAAAGGACAGGCTTCTATGACTTGCACTCTGCCAGTCCTGGTGAGTGATGTATAAATGCACTGATCACCAATGGAACATTTGTCCATGGTCCCATTAGAATAATTTCATGATTTGACTGGTTAGTGTTGTCATCTTAATATGATTTCAGAAAAAAATAATTATTTCTCTTCTGTAATTGTTAATACAAGGAGTCTTTGAGACACCTTCCTTGCAGACAATAATGGGATAAAACAGCACAACTTCCCTGCCCTCTGGAATGTGATTTTGTGTTTATGTATCTAAGGGGATCTGATACTAGCCACTAAGATTCAGTTTCATCTCTGAACATGCCAAAGAAAAACTAGCTTAGAGAAAATATTTGGAATTTATCCTCTGAAATAAAATGAAAAAAAAAAAAAAAACAACAAACAAATAAACAAACAATCACTCACTCAGTTTAGCACAGGATGGCATCAACACATATCCAGTGTGAATGCCTTTCTTAATTCCTGCCTGGCATTCAGAGTCCAGTGCAATGTGCACATCTGCCTTTTGTCATACAGAGGATGTCACCACACCAGTCTTTAGAAAGGCAAGAGACAGGACATGGCTCTGCTTTCCCAAAGGCTTCCATCCACAAGAACCATCTCTGCACTGTGCCACTGCTACACAAGGAAGGTTTCAGGCAAGCTGAAGTCTTGCCAGGACAGCCATTGGTGACAAACACAAAATCACCACGGGCTGCTCCCTCATCCCTCCCTCACTCTCTGAATTATTTAAGGTTTGGCATCACAACATGGTGATGACCAAGGTCTATGCATGCACCTTCCCTCATCATCAGGCAACACACAGTTAATTCACTGTGGTGAACTTAAACAAAAGCCACCTGTGCATAGGATAGGGTGGCTGGGATAGGAGAGGTTCACCAGGACATAGGATGCATCTGAGATACATTGACAGCCAAAGACAGTGAAGGAGTTTCACCTCCTCCAGGCTGGCAAAGGCTTATCAGAAGATTTTGCCTTTGAAGCCAGTAAATGGAAAAAAAAATTACTACTCAACAGCCAACCATTAAAAGACAATTACACACTGACAGGCAAGATGGTAGCATTTCATTGCCACTTTTATACAAAAATGAAGACAGAAACCCAAAGAAATTCTCTGTTATTATTTTAGCGCACCCTTTTATTAACAGACATTTTCTTCAGTAGGTATTAAATGTGATAAATGTCATATTCTCAAGTTACTTAGGGCTGCCTTTCCATCACTTTCAGACTAAGTTCAACTGATTGTTGGGCAGATGGTGCGAAAGAACACATAATGTGTTCTCAATCTGACTGACAGAGATTATAGGTTTAAAGCAGTGATTGAAGCACTTTGATGTACCATTTCCTCATCCTCCACCACCAGACAGGAAAGTTTCTTAGTTACACTGATGCTGTCTCCACAATAAATAGGGTTCCAATTATTATGCAAGCCACGGAAGTCTATTTTAAGAGTCTTTGCTTTTATTACAGTGCATATGGAGGAGGTTTTCTCCTGACACTTGAATAATCTGTCTTCACCTAGCAGGTGTGTTTTCCTTTCAGATTTTTTTTTAATAACCTCCTGAAAAATAATCAGGAGGATTGAAAGGGAACAAACTAGAATTCTGCTGACAGGCATATGTGCTGCGTTCAACAGCACCCAAGAAAGGTGCCATGCTAAAAAAAGCTCTAAAGCCACACTTAAGGCAGAGCAAGTGAATAAAGTGAGAACATCCAAGCATTTCCTTTCCAGGCCAGCACACAGCTCCCACCCTCTGCCCCTCCTTGTGCTAATGGTAACAGTGTAAGGGTTGAAGCAACCTGGGCATCACTCACCACCCTGGCTAGGAGCAGCTCCTGGCTACAGAGACCTTCTGAAGCCAGAGCAAAGCCAGGTGCAAGGCTCCCCTGCCTGGAGGAACACAGCTACCATCAGACAGATGTTCCTCCTTCAGGAATGCAGTGAGACAAATCCTGTCACAGGCAGTTCTTGTGCATTCTTCAGGCTCTTAGAAGCACCTGGCAGCTTTTTTCTGGCAAGCATCTTGGAAGTGAACAGGCTGCAGCTGAAGAAAGGTTTTTCAAGAAGCAAGCAACAGATGTAGGCAACACCCTGAGAGAGCACCCTTGACTACTGCTACCAAGTTTGGAGGCTGCTTCTTCAAAACACAACTCATTGAGTGGTCCTTTTGCAAGTCCAATGCAACTGGATGGTTCACACATGACAGAAGTTTGAGAGCAGAAAAAAAGCAAGGTAAGCTGAGAAAGCCCTGTAAAAAGATGAGCTTAGCTGAGGTAAATGAATATACCTCAGTCTTAAATGAATCTAAGCCAACTCCATGAGGATCATTTAAAATAATCTCACATTCAGCTTTATGACAACCTGTGACCTCCAGGCCTTGCATCAGTAGGTGGTTCAAGCAGGTTGAGTAAGGAGAGAAATCCATAAATGATTTGATTTTTCTATCCCAGAGATTTGGCCATGTGCCCAGTGAGCTCTCAATTATTTTAAGTCATTCAGCCACAGCAATGAAAATATCTCTTCATTAATAAAAACTAGGTGCTTAAGTGCCAGTTTAGAGTGTTAGGAAGGACAGCACATCTCCAGTTTGCTGACAGAAGAAAAATCTGGAATCCGGTCTTTGCTCCTCCTCTGAGCAAGATGATCTCATCAATACCCAGAACTACGAGACTGATGCTTCCTCCAATGCCTGGTGAGCATCACTGCCAGCAGACCTAACACAGATGGGCAGCAGTTCCCTGAGAACTTGGGCAAGAGCAGGAACCTCTCACAGGGAATCAAAGAATTTGGTCATGGTATTTTGTATCAGAGTGGGTGGTTAAAAGTCTGTAGATATCTTGCATATTGCAGACCTTCCTGCTTCTCTCAACCCTGCCTCCCTGCTTTGTGCCAGATTTCAAGTGACCAAATGCCAGTGGCAACATGGGATTCCTTCTCCTCAGGTTTGGGCACAATTTATTTGGCAAGTGACTGTGCAGCATCACAGAACAGTTAAGGTTGAAAAAGACCTCAGAGATGATCAGGGCCATCTGCTAATCCAGCACTCCCGTGTTTACCAGGTACACATCCACGTGTTTTTTGAGAACTTCCAGGGATGGTGATTCCACCACTTCCCTGGGCAGCCTGTTGCAATGCCTGACAAGCTGTGTGTTGAAGAAATGTTCCCTAATATCCAGCCTGAGCTTTCCCTAGCACAACTTGAGGCCATTTCCTCTCATCCTGTCACTTGTTACCTGGGAGAAGAGACCGACCCACCTGGCTCCATCCTCCTGTAGAAGGTGATAAGATGTCCCCTGAGCCTCCTTTTTTCCAGACTAAACCGGCCCAACTCCCTCAGCTGCTCCTCTGAATTGTAAAAGAGCAGGATACAAAATTAACCACCGTCCAGAGAGGCTCTTAGGCAATTCCTAGGTGCAGTGTTTGCATCTTGTGCCTTGTGACTTGAAGCCTGTTGTCCTCTATTTCACAGGAATGTACAACAATAAAAACATCCCCACCTTCCAAGGGGATGAAGCCAGCATGGAATGAACAGGCCACAGGGCTCCCAGATTTCAGTGCTCAGGGAAAGGCAAAGCCAGGCAAGTATTTAAGCAAAGAATACAATAACTCCGGGTTCTGAAGATTTAAGAAGTTTTACAGTATGAAAACCAGTTAAAACTAAGAATCTTAACACTCACTGCATTTTCATTGCTGAAATCATCATTATTATCATGAAATCATTCATCATGAGCTGAAATACATGACAGAAACAGCAGGTGCATCCTCCAGAAGGACTCATTAGCTGACACAAAGGTAAAACACAACTGCAGCTGAAACTTCCACTCGAGGAAACAGCACTGGTTACATAAAACACCCAGGCACCTGTAAGGGGGTCCACTTTAAGACTGCTTGCCCTAATAGGGAAGATTTCTATCCATTATTTTCTTCATTCTTTCAGACAACTGCCTTTTCCCTTAATGAAGAGAAGCTTCCCTTCACCTCCTGCTAAAAAGATCCCCAAAGATATGTTAATTTTTCTTTAATGTATTATCTTTTCCATCACCACAGCTGTCTTGTCTGCCTTTTTCTCAAGGACTGATGCAATTGCAAATACTTTCGTGCATCCCATGATAGATTTTATTAATGACATCAAAGGTTTCATGCTTTGCCTCATTATTAAGTTCTGTGCTGGTAGCAGATATTGCACTCCTTTGTGTAAGTTCTGTAATTTTTCTGAGTTTTGATAAGGCCATTAATCACAACACAGCTATGCTGATCCAGGCCACGCTGGTGTCCAAGACAACACTACAATAACCACTCTTTAATAACCATTCTCCCTTGCCTAACACCTGTAGAGGTTTTCTCTGCTTAGGCAGTAGTCTTTTTGATAAATATGGGAGAAGATCAGGACTAAACTGACATAATTGTGTTTCAGTAAAATTTCCTCAAATAACTAGGATAGGGCTGACCTTATGAGCTCAGCTTGTTATGTGGGATTTGACCTCACATCCTTGTGACTGCACTGCTAGCTGGAAACATTCAACATCTGTCAATATTTGGATTTAAATGATGCAAAGCACTTGAAAATTCATAGCCGAAAAGGAATATAAATAGCACTGAAATCTTTGCTCCTCGGTAGCCTGGCACTGAAAACCTTCTGCTGACTGCAAGCATTAGGTCTCCTTGCATTTGCTAACCAAAATCCTGGCTTCTTTCAAAATAGCTGCTGACAGGTCAACATCTAAAGAAATCACCCTGACAAAGAGCAGAACTGAGCAGCATTTGGCAGGCTGCTATCCTCCTTTCTCTCTTAATATTTTTAGGTTTTGCACCATTCCATTTGGGTGCTGAGAATTACTGAGATGTACACTTCAAAATCCTGTTTTCCATGACCCCACAGAGGTCACATACGTGCCTGTATGCACATCCATATACAAAGCACAGGCACTGTGTTACATGTGAACCTTTAAAAAATGAGAAATGCAGTACTGGGGGCAGGGAGGGCAGGGGGAGGAGAGAAGGCACATTCTGAATCCATTTCCTTCTTGTAGCCAAGGTTTGCGTCCTTTCCAACACCTGCAGCCACCTGCTTTATTTGGGATACCTGAAATCCTGAGGTCACCCATCCCAGGATAAAGCACACTCAGCACTTCAGAGGATTAAAGCCCAGCAGGTGTTCACTGCAGCAGGGTACAACAGGAGCTCCTTGCACTCCCCCTGCACACAGCCAGCCTTCTGCAGGAGAGCTCCTGCAAGTCTGACTCCTTCCCTGAGCTCACCAAGGGTTTGACATGCTGGGTCTGAGCAAATCTCTGTTTCACTTAGGACCTGTCCCCTGCAGCAGCCAACAGCAAATAACCCAGAGAGAGCAGGTATGGAGCACACCACAAAGGTTTTCTTTCTCCAAAATATTCTTCCAGCCTACAGAGATTTAGAGTTACCTGAGTTCCTGAGCCAAAGTCAGTGCTGTGATGTCCTCCAGCCCTGACTGAGTCTCCCAGAAATACAGGGAATTGTTAAAGCAACCTGGAAGGTGGACATGCCCCAAACCTTGACAAAGGAGCCAAGGAACATGCACAGAGTGGTTTTCCTCCTTAGTTCTGTTTCTTCCTCCCAACCTCCCACCATGTGATGCCTCTGGCCCTACCAGAGGACAGTCAGGAGACATCTCTGACCACCTCAGCCACCTCTCTTCCATTTTAGTCTGATTATCTCTTGTTCAGAGGACAAGGTCTAGGGCAGACACGGGGGAGGGTGAGGCTGTGTTGTGCTGGGCAGCAACAAAAGCCCCAGCAGGGAAAAGCTCAGCTTCTGGGGAACTGTGCAGACAGGACTGCCCTGGAACCTGGATTCCTCATGTCCTACCGTGAGGAAAACCAGCTCACCCCACCCATGGGTGGGTATAAATCACAGGTGATCTCAGGTGCTGCCTTACTAATAAAGTTAATGTTTGACCTTTTGGGGTGTGAAAGGGTCAGGGTTTGCAGGTACAGAGTCAGTTATGGCTTTGCAGCAAGACAAGAAGTGCTCTCACCATGTTCATCTATCACACAAGTCTGTAACAGTCAAGTGATTTTAGTGCTCTCTTATGGAATATTACAGCTAACTGTGCTTGGAAACAGGCAATATAATTTCCCAAGTTTCAATAAATTCTATTAGTTACCCCACATTTAATTTTCCTCAAGAAACTTGCTAATACCATCTTGTTTCAGAAGTCTCCAGATAGCCAGCTTTGGTTTTGTGAAGGGGAGGAAGAAAATATGTTTGTTTTGCTTTGTTGTACAACAAAGTTTACCCTT
Organism: Cisticola juncidis; assembly: GCA_013400215.1. Classification (NCBI taxonomy): domain Eukaryota; kingdom Metazoa; phylum Chordata; class Aves; order Passeriformes; family Cisticolidae; genus Cisticola; species Cisticola juncidis. Next base: position 575,503 of record VXBR01002967.1, on the reverse strand, counting down.
AAATTGCTTTTTAACTATTAATAGCACACCATATAATGCACCTTGTGTTTAATAGTACAACAATAGGTCTAGAGCTCCTTTCCTGGCTCTCTGATGGCTGTGATTCACTTCCCAGGCAGCCCAAAGTACATTAGCTATGTGACTGGAAACAGGATTAGGTGTTCTGCCCCTAAACGGATAAAAGCGTGTCCTTCATGCAGCATTTCATGAAGCTCTCTCTGGTAAAGGGCAGGTGACACTAGGACAGAATTAAGTTACACCAAGAGCAAGAGATCCAAAAGACAGGGACAGAAGTCACCGGGAACTCGATGCCAAAGACAACACCAGGAAAAAATTCTGATCCAAACATCCCCATTCTTTGTGTGGAACTTCAGTGGAACTATTAGGACAGAAGCCTATACATAACTGGATACAGTAACTGGAAAACAAACTTAAAAGGTGGTATGTGCAACTGTCCCAGAAATACAGGAAATTATTCCAGTAGCCTGGAATGTAGAGAAGGCCCAGCCCTTAACAACTGCTAGGTTAACAAGAATCAAGGCATGCTCTGTATTGTTATTCCTCTGGAATGTTAACCTTGTGAAGCCCTAACACATTTTGGAAATCTGCCCATCAGTTATGGAGCTCTGCTGTTTCACAACAGCAACATCTAAAATAGGAAGGAGAAAGCAAACCCTGAGCATATCTTTTATTCAGAGCAGTGTAAGTGCTGGTGATAGCAGAGCTCTCTTTCTGCAAACCACCAAAAACTGCACCAAACCAAGCAGAGACTACAATGACTGATCCTCCTCTCACTTCCCCTTCAGAATAATAAAACCTGTGTTGTTTAGAGGCATTTCTTAAACTTGAAAAAAGGGAAGGTTAAGAACAGATGTCAGGAACCTCTTCAGTTGCGAGACCCCATCCCCAGGCACCCACGCAATCCATGAATAAACCCAAGAGGATCATGCAGTGCCAGAACATGCAAGTCCTAGAACACACTTCTGTGAAAATGAGCCAGATTTATCTGAGCATAAGCTAGAATTAGAAAAATAGCAGATGGCAAATTGCAGCACCACTGAAATTCCAACAGCTTGTTTTGAAATGTTGAGTTAATTCTTAAAATAAGGCTTCAGAGTTGAAGTAAGATTCTCTCAAGATCAAGGAAACTTGGTTCAGACACAGGAACTCAGATTACTTTCAAAAATTGACTGGACATCATCAGCCAGCTGCAGTTTTCTACATTCTCCTCACTTCAGAGGGCTGTTCTAGGTGGTCCTTTGGCAGTTGTAACTGAGAACTTTTATTTTTAAGCTATTCTCACTTTAGCTATTCTCACCTGCCAGGCTTTCTCCTCCCTCACACGCTCCTTCCCAGCCCTGTCACAGCCCTGAAGTTGGTTGTGCCTCAGGTACAGTAAGCTCAGAACCTCGCGCCCACTCTGCTGTGGCTCCCTGCATTGGGCAGCAAATCCCCTCACAGAGACTAAGGCACATTAATTTGCCTTTTAGGTCACAGCTACATTAATGAAAAAGACTGGAAGCCTTGGGTTTAGTGTCCTTGGTACTCTGAATGAAGCCAAATTCCCTGCAGGCTTCCTGCTCATGCTGAAGCACTGATTCACACTGTGCAGCCAGTTTCTTCACTTTCCCGGGAGAAATAAACCAGGCTTGGGAGTGAGGGCAAGAACCTCCCTTTGCATACCTTTCTTGTCTCCTAAGCCTGTTCACGAATTAAACGTAAACAGGACAGAGTTCTTTTGTCCTCCAGGAAATGCTTTTCCCCCTGTGCTAACCCCAGACAAACCAGGATGCTCCAAGAGCCACCCTGGGCACGCCGCTATCCCGACGTCCTTGTGGAAGGACAAACAACGCAGGAAAGCCTTTGCTTTGAAGTTGCGAGCTAGGGCTTTCCATGGCTCAGGGGAAATGAAGCACCAGCGTTGTCAATCCCTCCCAAAGCAGCTTTCCCACAGCTTCAGGGGAAGAAAAACCCGGGGGATGAAAGGCGGGAGAGGAGCGCGGCCCCGGCCCGGCTGGCCGGGAGCGCAGAGCCCCGGCCCGCTGCGCCTCGCCCAGGGAAAAGGCGAGGCTACGAACGCAAGAACAACCTTGAAAAGCAAAACACTTCCCTCTAGAGACTGACCTCTAAACAACATTTAAAAGCAAAGCACTCCCTCTGGGGACCGAACCCCCTCATCACCTACCTGGGTGGGGCAGCGCCGTCTCTCCCGGGAAATCAGCGTGCCTCCATCATCCTGGGCCAAAAACACCCCTGGAAGCAACACCTCTGTTATAAGTAAATCGTTTCTAACACCTCCAGCAGCCGCCCTTCCCCTTGCCACGCTTCCACCTGGAGCAAAACCAAGCAGCAGCCGAGGCCAGCCCTTCTTCCAGAAGGTTCTGGCCAGGTGGGCACAGCCGCTCCCTGCCACAGGTGCTGGCACTCGGCTGGGCACAGCTCGCGATTCAACCAGCTGCGAGGGAAGGCAAAGCTCATATAAAATTGTCTAATAAGGTGATCTTTTTCCTAGTCCCATATCAGACTCCATAAATAATTATTTGTATGTGTATTTAATTTTTTTTTTTTAATGTTTCAGTGTAGAGGTGGATTTATCACAGTCAGTATTTCTTGAGGCACAGCTGTTGCAGCAGACAGTGATCAAGGCCAACATTAAAGTCAGGTCACAATTTACATTACAAACACTGATTTCTGGAATCTTACCACCCTTGAATAAAAATGTCCTGCAACCAGAAATAAAGCTCTGTGGGGGAAAAAAATTAGAAGAACTAAAAATAATTAAAGCACTAAAACAGTGACACGGTTTTGCGCCTATTACCACTGGTTTTATGAACCTATTTCCACTTTTCACCAGTCAGCAATCTGACCCTTTAAAAATCATATTTTCTCAGTGCAAAACAAAGTAGGCACATGCAAATGATGTCCAAGTGCCCATAAGAAGGGATGGCAGCTGCAGCCAAAGCCTCGTGGCCACCAGGACAGGACAGTTTGTACTGCTTAAACAAACATGCTAATGAAGGTTTGCTTTAGAAAAAATGAGAAACATTTGAGCACCCTGAACATTAAATCCTCATTTAATGAAGGGAAGTGTTGTGTTTCCTTCCAACACTCAGGCACAGTGCCACAGCTTCAACAAGCTGCTTAATTTTCTCTCTAATGCCTAAACCTATGTGATGGATATATGGTGGCATATCACCCTCAGCTGGGAATTGCCTGAACTTTATTGTTTTCTGTCACAGTGTGTATGCTCTTCCAATGTTTTAGTGATTGTAAAAGATCAGTAAAGAAGGACTCCTTTGAAAGTCTTTGAAAAGGAAAGAAAATCCACGAGGGAAATTCAAGCAACAGTAAACCTGAGACCTGTTGTGCAGCACAAAACATTTAATGAGCAGCAGAAGCAGCCTTTCAACTGTGACAGCTAATGAGAGATGCCACTGCAGGACCACTGCTGGAAGACATTTAAGAGAGAGCATCAGCAGAGTGAGTGCTCAGCTTTTGGGAAGCATTTTGTTCCCAGGGTCCCATCCTTGTGGATCAATAGAGTATTTATTGTTGGCAGTGATTATGAGTTACTGCTGATGCTGTTACACGGACACCTCAAAGGCATTTTCATCCGTCTTTCCCTCTAAATTAAACTTGGTGTGCAAAGGCTGTGGTCCAAATTCAGCAGGAACAAAACAGCACAGCACTTTCAATACATTAATGATGAACAGGGATCCTTGGGGCAGCTCCATCCCGTCCTTGAGGCCAGTGCTGGCCCAAGGGGCCTGCAAGATATTGCCACCCCTTCTCTGGTTTTCCTATCAGCATTTGTCAGCTGACCTAGCAGGAACTTGTTATTTGGTGGAGTTTCACCACAATGCAGTGTAAATGGTAGGAGTGGCTTACAGGAGATGAGTGGGATAGTAAACATTTCAACAGGAGAACACAGAAAACTTGAAATTGAATATTCCTGACCCTACTTGCTAATGCAGTCTCCTGAGAGACTCAGGTGCTGCCTTCAAAATGGATGGACAAGTGAATTAAGAGTGAAACAAGTCTGTGCTCCTCAGTGTCTGTTCCAGCTCCCTTGTGCTTCTGCGAGGCTGTGCCGCTGGGAAAGACAGGAAATTCTGTAATTTGTGAAACTCTCATCAGCTTTGATTTGGTAACAGTTCCTTGATGTTTAACTTACAAGCAGTTTTTCAGGTGAACAATGGCTGAAGCTTCAGTGAATTCTGACTGTGACTGGGTTAGGGGGCAGCTACAGTCTCACAGGAGAGAGCTCTCATGAAAAGCCTCCAAGTGCATGAACCTGTTCTCTCAGCTGCTGAATTTCTTCTGTTTTATCTCTTGCTGTCCTCAAGGTTGTTCAGCTCCTCTTAATCATGCTGCAATTCTCTTGCACAGTAACAATGTTTCCCAGCTGTATTCCAACAGGGGGTTTCATTAGCTAACTCTTCATTATTTCAGAGAGGTCATTAATGAAAGCCTCACGTGTTTGGCCCCAGGCAGGGTCCTTGAAGATCTCTACTCATAAAAACCCCTTCTAGCCTCATAACTCCTCCTAAGGAGGTGCCAGCCTCACCTTACATCCTCAAATCCTGAAGCTTTCTCATCATACCCAGTGTGTGATTTATCTTAATCTGCTAAGCACTAAATTAATAATGCATTGTGAGGTTATAATGAGCAAGACTTGCAGAAAGGTGTAGATTTCTTAAAATGCAGCATTTCTGTCCAAATGCAAGCAGGAAAAAAGATGATGGCCTAGGAAAATAACAGCTTGCCAGAGGACTAGAAGGGAAAACATTTGTATTAGATCAGAATCAGACAAAACAATGTGGACTGACCTGAAATGTAGTGGTCCCAGTGAAAGCCACAAATAGACTGTGATCCCAGCAACATCAAAGAGATAGCAAAAGTCTCATTATTAATTTATCAGGAAATAGTAAAGAAAAGAAACGGTTGTTTTTTTCTAAGAAACAGAAATCTTGATGCATCTCTACACTTTTAATAAAATACAACCATGGATGAGCATTAATTAACCAGTAATCTGCCTTAATCAAAGAGAATGTTTCATTATTACCCAAAATAAAACAAAAAGCTTCTTTAGACTTGTGTGGCACACCAAGTAATTAGCACAGCCACCCACCAACTCGGCCAGCTGAAAAAAGGAATATTCACCAGCCAGAACAGCCAGTGGAGGGAACATTTTTGGTCCAGCCACCACCTGGTTCTTGCAGCATGGAAAGGATGAATCACTGACCTGGCTTACCTGGAGCCCCTGAGGTGAGTAAGGCATCAGAACACTCAGAGAGTGACAATTATCAAAAGCATGGGATGCACCAATATGATTGAACAGCCACAGGAGCTGGCAGGGAGCCTGAGCTCCCAGTGCTGTTAGATCAGGATCTTCTTTCCTCCACTTTCTCCTCCGCTCTCATCATCGGTCACATCACTCTCATCAATGGTAACATTGGTCATGTTACAGTGCACAAATCTGTTTCCTCTCTCCAGTCAAGCATTCTGTCATATCCCCCTTGGCACCAAGCCTGATTTCTTGCCCCTTGTGCCTTCTTCTGTTCCCCTTCTCTGGTTTGTTTCATTTTTAAACTCCTGGCAGAGTTGTAAACTTCTTTTTTCTACACTATACTTAACATTAGGTCAGCTTGATAAAACACAATCCTTGTAGTCACAGGATTAGGGTTTCTTTCCAATCTGATGTCTAAAAGGTATCTGGCAAGTTTATTTGGGGCATATGATCCTGAAAAGCACTGTTTATGTTGGATAAATTAATAAGTAACCCAATCATACCTGTATGCAAAAACTACACTGGAAGCTTTCTTTGATCTGTTATTTCAAATACTATAAAAACATATATGCACCTGAGTACAAGAAAAAAACATGCAAATTACTATTCAAAAATTTTTAAAAGCTAAAAGATTATGAAGAATACCACTGAGTTAAGATTTCTTAAATATGTTTATATATTACTTGTGAGAGAAATTTACGGGGATATAAAAAGTACAGCCAAAAATTAATGAATTAGGAGATACCAGGATTAAAACTGCACAAATTCCTTATGATCTACAACTTTACTGCATGCACAGGTACTATTTCTTCTATGTGAGCCATGCTTTATTCAGATTTACGACAGATTGATTGCTCTCTTATTGACCCATTCTCCACTATTTGATTTTGTTCTTACTCATCCACTGGGCAAAAGCCAGCCCTGTACTCAGCACACTCTGTTCCATCACTGCTTTAAAAGAGCAGGGGTGCATTTTGGTGGGTGAATCTTGCTCCGTGTCCTCCCACTTCCAGCTGATTTCCCAGCAGAGAGGGCACGTCTGTCCTGGAGCAGGGTAAAGCAGATCTCAGTACCTCAGCAAACATCTGAGATCAGATCTGCATCCCACAGCAGAGAATGCTGCAGAGGGTACCACAGGCAGGTCAGATGAGCTCCATGCCCTGCCAAACCCCAAGACAGCTAATCAGAGGTGACATCTGTGGTGCCTGCAGTGCCAGAGAGGCTGAGCTGTGTCTGCTGGGCTGCTCTGACACGGGCATGGCCAGCGGGCTCTGCTCACACAGCTCTGCTTGCTGTAAGGAGTATGAAACCTACACATTTTAGCCCTAAAACTCCATGGCTGAGTTGATACTGTTGGTACCACAGAGAAAAATCTTCTGGGAAGGAAAAAAAAAGCGTTATTTAAGGAAGATATCAAAATTAGGGTGCTGTAATTAAAATGGCTTAGTGCACAAATGTATCTGGTGGGAGTGAGGCCACAGAGGTGACACTTCCCAAAAGAGCTCTAGAGCCAGACTGTTTATTGGTCTAAAACACATTAAAATTTACTGGATAGGCACTAGAGAGTAGCTAATTCAGTTGTCTGAATCAGGCCTTGAGTGACTGGCACCAGATACCCTTGACCAGCAATTTCTCCTGATATTACAACCTATGGTGTAATGTCAGACTGTTTTACTGGGAGATCTAAGAGGTCTTTTATTCATGCCATTTCTTAAATGAGGAACTTTTAACTTCTAAATAAACAAACATGCTTAAATGTCTGAAAGCCAATAGAAAATTACCATCTTTGGTGACCTGTGATGAATAAAATCAAATCAGGTTTTGCTCATCCTTGTCACATACAAGGGGTCACACCCCAGGATTTTTTACCTCAGTAAGACAAAGATAACTCTGAAATTCATTGGCAATGTCCTTATTTCACAAAAGTATACATGCTCCTTTGTTAAAAATGCTTTAGTTGGATAATAATAATAATAATAATAATAATAATAATAATAATAATGGTAATGGTAATAATAATAATGTCATGTTGGGTGTGTTGTATCCATGTTCAAGGTATTCATAAGGCCCTAAATAACAATCAGCATGTTTGTAGGTGTTGCACACTCCACTGTCTGCAAAAATGTAGTTTTAATTTATCAGATACAGTTTGGAAGTGGGTTCTGTTTGCAGGGAGGGCTGTGCTCTGGAGATCTCTGTGTGCCCAGAGCTAAGGGTCAGCCTGGAGCCTCCAGACAATCCTGTTTACTAATTCATGGAGTGTTTCACAGCGTGCCAGAAGGACACAACAGGAGTAGCCTCTCTTCTTGGTATTCTGCAGTGGTGGAGGATTATTGGATTTTCCTCAGTCGCCTGTCACGCCTTAATCATTTCTAGATCATTAATGATCTATAGATCCGTTTAGATAAGAATGATAATGCAGGCAATTGAAAAACATCCAGGCTTCCTGGAAGGCTTGTGGTCACAGTCACAAATGAATTCTCTGCTCAGCCCTCCCCTGAGGAGTAACTGCTGTTGGAAGAGCACATTTTGGAGTACCAGAGTTGGTGGCTTTGAAGATTCCCTTAGAACTGCAGTGTAATATTTGGTTGTTTGTTCAAACACTGCACAAATATGCTTCCTTTAAATTTATCATCTTTACTGAGATTCTGATCTCTGTTTAGGCTTTATGACCTCAGTCAACAGGCACCTCAGGTCAGTTCAGGTAACTAGAAGAGTGGCTGGCAAGCTCAGATTTCTATCATTTCTCATGACTCTCCAGTTCTAAGGGAGCTCTTTTTCTCCAATGCTTTATCTACGTGTTCAGTGATCTTAATCCTCATTGCCAGGTTGATCATCTCTTGAAGGATGGCACTCAGACTCACAGTCCATCATTTCCAGCATCCTCTCTAGAGCTATTTCTGTGCACAGGACAGACTTCTGCAATATTCCTGCTTTTGTCACACTGAAATAATTTGTACCTTTTAAAATTATTTTCCTTCCCCATCCTGTGCAAGGTGCTCCTCAATCTCTCTCTCTTAGCCCTCCTAATGTCCTGGTTATGTCTGATCTGCCATATGGAGTTTCCTGCTCTATTCTGAAGGACAAAACTCCCGTTACAAATGCCAATCCTTCCTACATGAAAATCACCCTAATTTTCTATTTAGTCCTGTAGGGCTTTTGCTGGACCACTCTGATACCTTTTCAAATTTCAGCACAGAGTTTGTCTTGAATGCTAATACAGGATTTCTCAAAAGTGTCTAGGCTTCTTGCTTTTTAGCCTGCTGCCTCCTTAATCATTTTTTCTTCCTTTTAACCACATGTTAGTATGCAGTTCCCTTTCTTTAAATTGAACACTTGTGTTCTGGATTTGTTTGTTTAGTCTCCTGCTGCAGGGTTAAACCTGATCATCCTGCAATTGCTATTAAATCAGCTCTCCCATGTGCTTCTCAAGCTGGTCCTGTGCATTACTCAGGACCAAAGCCAGGGCAGAGATTTTCTGGGATTGCAGATCGGTTGTTCAGGAAAGCAGCTCCAGACATTGTATTTCCACGTCCTGTCATAGGTGATGAGGCATTTATTCTGTTGGTAGCTGATACATCCCCATATTAACACCTGCCCTCACTTTGCAGGTGCTCTAAACTCTATCCTCTATCCCTGACTGAGAGTGGGGGCAATTATACAATCAATGCTTTTTTTTTTTTTTAATTACAGTGGGATTCTTCCAACCACAGAGATTTCAGACTGCCTTTTTTTTTCCAACAACAATAATTTCATTTGGTTACACTTGTATTTCGGACTTCAAAACCACTGCCAGCCTGCACATCCCACTCTGCCAGGTTGTATAAAGCTGATAGGCTGGGAACATCACACCCACCAACTACTCCCTTTCTGCAGGGTCTCTGGGGTGCCTTTCCCATCACATGGAGCCAGGCACCCTGGTTCTCCCATTGCATTTTCCATGCTCCCAGCACTGCCAAGCCTTGCCCATGGTGTGTTGCCCCTGCATTGAACACTCAGCTGCCATGGGAAGGAGCCTGATGTGCCTTCCCTGCTCCCTGCCCTCGTGGTGCTTTCTTTGCAGCTTTTCAGACATGCACTGAGCATTATCCAGGGGCTTTTTGGGGATCACAGCCCTCTGACAACTGTGCCCCTCTGCATCTGTCAGCTTCCTCACAGTTTGTAGCACATTTTTATATTTTCAGGGCCAGCAACCTGGCTGTCTTCTAGCCAAGGTTTTAACCCTTCCTTCCTGTTCCCTCTCTTCTGAAATATTCCCCATTTCCAAATGTACATAAATCTCTTATGCCAGTATCTAAACTAAATAATTTCTAACTGAATATTATTTTAATTTCTGTTCATGAACAGCAACTGATCATCATCTTCTTAAGAACTCCCCCTTCTATTACAGATTAGACTGCTACCAGAGCACAGAATTTCTGAAATGTTTTTATTTTATGAAAGGTTATTAACAGGCAGCTGCCAGATTATTAGCAGGCAGCTCAAGTATTACATTTATCCAGGCAATAATAGCATCAACACTGTAGTTCAAGCTTCTCCCATGCAGTCCTACTTATTTATTTCCATCAAGCCGAGGAGAAACTCCAACAGGGAAAAGGGATTGTAATGACTTTCATGAAGCCTCACTCGTGCCAAGCTGTTACAGATAATGATTCAGAGAGGGAGAAAAGGATATGGGGCAGCATGCACAAGCTGGGGAATAATGGGATGTTAAACCAGCAGTGCCTGGTTGCAAAGTTCAGATAAACACCAGGCAAACCCCATATTCCCCTTCAGCTTCACACCCTGCAGGGTGTGTACAGGAGAGGGTTCAGCTCTGCCCTCACTGGAGTGGCCTCACCTCGACTCCTGGGGGCAGTTTGGGGTGCCACAGTACAGAAAGGACATTAAGGTATTACAGAATGTCCAAAGGAGGCCACAAGGATGGAGAAGGGTCTGGAGGGGAAGCCTTGAGAGGAAAAGCTGAGGTCTCTGGGTTTGCTCAGCCTGGAGAAAAGAAGAGTGAGGGGAGACCTCGTGGTGCTCTTCCATATAGTCAAGAGGGGAAGGAGAGGGACAGGCACTGATCTCTTCACCAGCAACAAGACTCGAGGAAGTGGCCTGAAGTGGAAGAAAAAGAAGAGCATCCTATCCCAGAAATGGTCTATTAAGAGCAGAGCAGATACATTTTAACCTTCTGTACCCTTCATTCTCATTTGGACCCTGAATTCTGAACTCACAGGCACGCTCAGCAGAGGGAAGCCTGTTAAGGTATAGCATCTGTATTATACAAAAGCAGGCCACAAACAGTAATGGCATGGAGTCAGCAGCAATTTGAGTTTAAAACAAAAATCCTATCTCTGCAGCTCTTGAAAGAATGACCCCTCCTATGGCTAGAACAGGCAAGTTATTTTGCCTCCCTTCATTTTGTTTGGTGGAGTTGTTCACCAAACCACGTACAGTGGCATATTTATGGTGTGAAAGGTATCTGGCAAAAATCACCTCTTCAACATTCTGAAATGCCCAGGCACTTCCCAGAGCTGCTCAGTCACATGGAAACTGCCATGGGCTGGAGGAACACCAGGAATGAATAAATTCATGATCCAGATCTGCACCATTTGTGGTTTCCAGTATGTGTTGCAATATAAAAAGGATTTTCATAGCAGCCAGATACAATCAATGAGAACAGGTAAAGCAGAGCTGCAGAAAAGTGTTCTGAAAGAGAGGTCAGAGTTAATGATCTCAGCCTCATGTCAGAGAAATGTCATAAAGCCTTCATCACACCTGCAGCTGGCACTGCTATAAACTGAGAATCAGAATGGGAAAGGGTAAACAAAGCATTGATTGTACTGCCTGGTGTGACAGGCACATTACTCCTCACAGGATTATGCCACAGATTCCATGACAACAATAAGAACTCAGATATTTATAACTTTGAAAACAAGCCTCTGTCTCAACGCCACAATTTGCATTCACAGGCCAAGGACAATTTCAAAGAGTTTTGCAGGGAGGTACCTCAGGTGTCTGAGGGTTCAGATGTGCTTTGATTCATGCACGAGCTGCAATGGGACAATGTGGAAATTGTGGCCTTCTCCAGGCTGGTGGCTGCCAGCAGTGCTGGCTATGAAGCCTGGAGCCAGGAATGATCCCTTTGGAAGTGCTAGTTGTGCAGCAGGGAAACACTCACTGATGCAGAACACTAAAACACTCCCAGCCTGAGCCCCTTTCATCCCAGCACCACACATTTAATAAAAAAGGAGCTCTGTCATTTCTCAGCTCTGTATGGCCTGCACACAGCAGCTGTGCTTTGACTTCAGCATCACACCCATGCACCAGAAAGGAAGGATTTCCTTGGGCATGCACATATTGATTTTAAGAATGAAATTAATGTCTTAGACTTTAATGAGCTAAAGGTTTCAGTGCAGTTTTCAGTCATTCTGCAATATCCATCCAATGGGCAACTCTCACTCTCTCAAAATTAAGTCTGTCTGCCCAGGTCTCTTGCCTATCCCTCAAAATCCAAGCATGGATTGCATGCTGTCTGACCAGAAACTGCTAGTGGCATTAAGAACCACTGATATTCACCACCCCGGGCTTTTTCACATATTTCTTCCCAACATCTTTCTTTGCCCAGGCAAACACTATTTTTTTTTATCCACAATTTCCAGCAGCAGGATCCCCTTTCTTGCCCTTTGCCTCAGTCCCATCACCTTCTCTGTGTAGGCTCCAGCATTTCCACAGCTGGGAGGTGAGCTCAGGCCAGTTAAACATGCAGATATCTCAACTAATTTTCCAAAACTTTCATTTATCTGCACAGTACAGGTAGCACATAAGCTGAGGCCAGCACAAAGAAAGCACCAGAAACAAAGTAGTTGAGGCTGAATTCTTTCAGCCCAGAGAAATTATGACAAAGAGGTGGAACACTGTGGCCTAAATTTAATGAGAGCAAATACATATATATATATAGATCTTGTGGTTGGACAACGTCCTCACCTGTGGAACTGGTATCTCCAGTAATGCTGGCAAAGTAAAAGATTTCGTTTTCATAGTACAATAGATGGCAAAAGATGCAGTTCTCCACACACTGTGGTCTTCTGATAGTTTCACTGGTGATGTGGTTGCAAAGGTACATGAGATTGTTTAAAACATAATAGAATAGGGCTTCTTATGTTTGATATTCAGTGAAAAGGAACAATTATATAATTCACACCATACAGAGTCAGCTTAGGACAGAGCAGCTGAGAGAAGAGGCAGAACAGAAGAGGGTTTAAAAACAACTCTCTCTAAAGATGAATTTTGATGTAGTGAAATGAGACACATTCAGAATTCATAACCATTGAATCACAGAACACTTTGTGTTGGGAGGAACATTTAAAGCTCCTCTGGTCTACACCCCTGCAATGAGCAGGGACATCTTCCATTAGGTCAGGTGCTCAGAGCCCCTTCCAGCCTGGCCTTGAGTGTTTCCAGGGCTGTGGCATCCCAACCCACAGCAGTGTTTCATCAACCTCCTTGGACAAAACTTCCCGTGTCAGGCTCCAGTTAAAACTCTGTCCCCACAGTCCCTGTAAGCCCCCTGTAAGTACCAAAAGCTGCAACGAGGTCTGCCAAGAGCCTTCTCTTCCTCCAGGCTGAACAACCCCAACCCTCTCAGCCTTTCCTCACAGCAGAGGTGCTCCAGCCTCTGATCATTTTTGTGGCTCTCCTCTGGACCTGCTCCAGCAGCTCCACGTCTTTCCCATGCTGAGGAGCTTGTCCAGGTCCCTGTGGATGCCATCCTGTCCCTCAGGTGTTCCAGCTGCCCATCTCAGCTTGGTGCTGTCTCCAGACCTGCACTGCATCCCACTGGCTGTCCTTGGTGAATGTATCAAACATTCTGGTCCAGACTGATGGTTCATAGCTGGCTACTCTAAGTTAGGCAAAATTTTATTTTATGTTCCTGATTTTCAAAAGTGCTGGGAGTTTTACTGCTATCCCCAAAAGAGTTTCTCTAAATAAGGACAAAATTGAACTGGATCTGAAAGCCAAGCAAGGCTTGTTAACAAGTACAGCAGTACAAAACATCACTTTTTTCCACCCAGACCTGACCTTTCCTCCTTGAGGTGCATTTCTTCTCTTCCATCTTCCTCATTCATCAGTATGTACATACTGAATGCATCTTGAAACAGCTAAGTTTTTATCAGAATCTGCTTTCATCATACAAAGAGCAAATAAGCACAACCCCAGTGTCTTGAATGGCTGCCTGGACAAGGAAATTGCAGTTGGCACAGCCCAGCCTCCCTGGACACCGGGAGATGCTCCTGCTTGCCCTCTGCAATATCCCAGCTGCACTGCTGAACAGCACTCACCTGAAGATGTGGATTTGTCTAAGGCTGAACACCATGGGAATGGCACAGGAAAATACTAGGGAATGGAATTATATGGCAAATGCAAATGAAAGACCAGCAACCAAGTCTCTCACTGCAAAACCAGGAAAATAATTAGTCACTTGTTCCCTTCGGTGCTACTGCAGAAGGTACACAAAAGTTCTCACTAATTTCATTTAAATCCTGCATAGGCATGAAAGGATTCATCCTGGCATTATGATAAATGATGAAACATAAAATTAGCATAAACTTATTTATATGGGGAATGCTGCTGACAGAGTACATGCTTCTTCATTTTATTTTTTCACATTCCCTCTTTCCAAGACAATCATTCAGTTCTCCCATCAATTACACCCATACAAAAGAAGAATAACTTCAACAGAGCTTGTATAAATTTATCATCCTAACAAAGAGGCAATATGTATTAATAAGCTGATTTTGACAAGACCACTAGCTCAGAATAATAAAATTTAACCCCAAACTTATCTATATTGCCTAAGGAGAAGGCTACTAGTCTTAAGATAGATAGTAGAGTGTACATGATTCTTCCTACCTGTCTCTGCAAAATCACTTGTGTTAACAAAAGGAACCTGGCTGTGTTCACCCAGTTGAAGAGAACAAAAAGGGATCTTTGTTCTGCTGTATCTGGGCTGTCCCCTGTTTGGAACAAAGCTCCAACAAGAACTTTGCTTTCCCACCTCCTTTCTTACCCTGGCACTGCTCTGCAGTTCACAACTAAAGGTTGGAACTCTCCTGCATGGTGCAGTGAACTCTACCTACAGCATTCAGGTACCCTCACTACTGTCTGGTTTAGGAAAAAAAAAGGATCCATTACTGCTTAAACCAATGGTCACATAATAGAGCAACTTATGCACCACACACTGAAGTCTCAAGACAGTTCTGAAAAGAACTGCCATGGTACTTTTGTTTCAGAAGTAAGCATGCACTCAAGGAAAGGTGAGCAAATCCCAGAGTATGGCTGTCAGACAATTTAAACACTGGAAAAAAATACTCTGTGTAGCTCCCCAAAATATATGTTTTCTGTTCTCTTTCCTTTGGTAATTAAAATTTTAAAAGCTGAAGGGGTGGGGAAAAAAAAAAAAAGAGTATTTTACGTCTTGAACAATACTGCAGCTATTTTGTTTTACAGCAATGTAAAAAAAAAACACTAAGTTAAATATTGGATTAGCAAGTGACAGCTCTTCAAAACTATTCTCATTGAAGTTGCTCAGAGCACCAGAATCAGGTTTCACGCTTTAAAAATTAAGTTACAGGGAAAGCTTCCTCCCTCTTACCATATCCTTGAGGACCTGTGAATGCTGTTGTGGGTGGCAGTGTGTTGGCAAAGCAAATGTCAGCAAACTGCCTCCCCTCGCACAAGTGATTGATTTATCAGTTTAATAGAGCTGTAAATCGAGAAAAATGTTCCTCAAGCCTAAACAGTGAACCACAAGGAAATAATAGGCAACAAGCTGTGATGCAGAATTGAAAATATAAGTGCTTGTGAAATACAGCATATGTTACATTTTCCTGTCAGGAGCCCACAGAAAATCTGACCACTCTGATTTCCAGCTACAATTACTCTGCCCTTGAATTCTGGTGGCAGAGCCTTACAGCATTAATGTTGGCTGCCCTTGCTTTCATCTGCAGGGAGCACCCATGTGGGCTTTATTACATTTTGGTCAATTTAAAACAGAAAGAAGACAGCACAAAGGAGCTAAAAACAGCACCACAGTACACTGAAGCTAGCAAGAAACCTCCAGCCATAAAGCATAAACAATATTCTTTGCAATCGTTTAGTGGTTCTATATTTACAAAATGGAGAAAGTTTTTATGTCTGTAATTGTACAAGACATAAAGTGCTGGCAATGTGTATAATTCCCAAAAGATTGCTTAAGTACTGTTCTCACTCCATCTAAATACATCAATGTCACACCACCTGCCTTTTTTTGCCTTTGCAAAACACAGTTTCTGGCATATCCTGCCATTTCTGTCCAGAATTTCTCCTTCCTTCTTCCCATTTTTGCAAATTTCCCAGGACGTTTGCTGGTTAACTCTTCCGTGCTGTGAGCTGGAGCCAGCAGGCTGTGCTGGGAAAGGAGAGATGTTTTCAAGCAGCCTGCAACAGGAGAGCTGCCAGCTGCACTCAGTCCTGGGCCTGGGAACATCTGGGAGGGAGGAGAGGTCTCCTGGTCAGAAACTCAGCTCTCACTCGTGATTAATCATGTCCGTAACGCAAAAAACGGTTTATAGGAAAAACCTCAAAACCTCAGCCCTGGCCCGAGTACCTGCCATTCTGTTTTTAAGAGGTGTTACAATTGGATAATTCAAGCATTTTAAAAATAGAAGCTGAGGTGGGAAGAGTTCAGCTTTAGACAATTCTTCTGTTCCAACTACCCAAAAATGTGGGGGTTTGGTGCATTTTGTTCCTCCAGGTCTGCTTCAACACTGAGACAAATGCGGGTTTTTTTATTGCAAATAACAGTAGGTTCTCACTGAAGAAGGTAGGGGGTGTATTTCAACACAAAGACTCTTAAAAATAAAATTTTCTCCTTTTTTTTGTAGTTGAAACTAATTCTGTTGTGTAAAAAGCTTAGTCTTTATTTGAGAAGAAAAAGCATTTAGCTGAAAAATCTCCAGTTGTTCTAAGTCTGGCACAACTGGAACAGCAGACCTCTATTCCATCTTTCACTAAATACTGGCAAATGCAGCCAGCAGAACACCAAATACTCACAGAGGTTCAGCAACATCTCTGGAGGCCCTCAAACAAGTCAGGCACATCTGCAACCCTGTCTGCAGCCCAGGAGAAATAAAAAGACACCAATCACATGGGACTGGCCTTATAACTTTGGTTTTTTTGTTCCCCTGGCTACTTTTGTTTTAATAGCAGTGGTTGTCCTCCCTGTCCCTGTTGGAAGAGCTCGGTGCAGGGCAGCTTGTGCCCCATCTCCTGCTTCAAGGCAGGAGCAAGGAGACAAAAACTCCAGGGATATGTAGTGAGGGAAAAGTGGCTTTCCCCTGCCAGCACATCCCATCCAACAGCCCGTTTGAATCCTTCAGTGCCTTTTCCACGTTGGCCTGCTGTCTTGATTTGGAAAAGACAGGTGTCTGCTAGGGAAAGCTGGAGCTTCCCTTGGAATGGAGAATGCAAACCCCTCTCTCTGAATTATTATAATTTTGAAATTGAAGGGCTTTCGGGCAAAGATGTGGGAATATGAATAACAGTTTTTTACTGGGAATATTAAAAATAAAAGTGTAGTAGTACAAAAAAAGCAAACAAAAAAAGCCCCAAACAAACAAACAAAACCCTCCACAAAACAAAACCCCACTGACAGAGTCAGAACACAACCTGACATCCTGTTGGTCAGGGTGTTGGTAGCAGAGCAATCAAATCCTTCTGGAGTGACAGATGTGGTTCTGTTGGAGCAGAGATGATCCTGTAGAAGGGTGCAGTTTTCCTCTGAAGGTCCAGTGCTGGTGTAGATGGGTCTGGTTTTCCTCTGAGAATCCAGTGCAAACAGCCTGCCCTGAATCTCAGGTTTTTATCCAGGTAGGAATGCTGGGCTTCTCTCACTGGGTGGAGCATCTCCCATGGGATGATGTAATTTTATCAGTCATGGAGTGAGCCTTGATGGCCCATGAACAGCTGATATCCCCTGGAGGGAGGATGGGTCCTGGAAGAGATAAGAGCACTGCCCCAGCTGGTTTAACAGCTGGCCCATTAACAGAAGACAGCCACCCCCATCCCCCTAGAGTTATGAGGAACGGGTCATGGAAGAGATAAAGGAAAACACCTCCCCAGCCAGTTTCAGCGGGTGGGAATAGAACACATACTTTTGTTTACACCCTTCATTAGCTTTGGCATCTCCCCTGAACCTCTTGGAGGGCTGTAATATGCTCAGCTGTGGCCACTGCAGCCTTTTCACTGTGGTTCCAACCCCCTGTCCTTCCTACCACAATCTGCAGATATTTTTAGAAGATATTTAATTAGAAGTCTGAGCTCTGTGCTCACCAAAAATACAAGTCAAATAATACTGATCTGCTTCACAGGAGCTTCTTTTCAGTTCTGAACAAACAAATGCAAGAGCTTCCCAAGTCCCTATTACACCCATGGAAGTCAGCAGCTTTCTGTATTAAAGAGCAATCCAATGTATTTCAGGACTGCTAAAGTGCTTCTTTATTTTCTTTCTTTCTTTCTTTCTTTCTTTCTTTCTTTCTTTCTTTCTTTCTTTCTTTCTTTCTTTCTCTTTCTCTCTCTTTCTTTCTCTCTTTCTCTCTTTCTCTTTCTTTCTCTCTTTCTTTCTCTTTCTCTCTCTTTCTTTCTCTCTTTCTCTCTTTCTCTTTCTTTCTCTCTTTCTTTCTCTCTCTCTCTCTTTCTTTCTCTCTTTCTCTCTTTCTCTTTCTTTCTCTCTTTCTTTCTCTCTTTCTCTCTTTTCTCTTTCTCTTTTTCTCTCTCTTTCCTCTTCTCTCTTCTCTTCTCTTCTCTTCTCTTCTCTTCTCTTCTCTTCTCTTCTCTTCTCTTCTCTTCTCTTCTCTTCTCTTCTCTTCTCTTCTCTTCTCTTCTCTTCCTCACTTCCTCTCTTTCTCCCTTTCTCCTCTCTTTTTCTCTTTCTCTTTTTCTCTTTCTTTTTCTCTTTCTCTCTCTTTCTTTCTCTCTCTCTCTTTCTCTCTCTCTCTTTCTCTCTCTCTCTTTCTCTCTCTCTCTTTCTCTCTCTCTCTTTTTCTCTTTCTCTTTTTCTCTGTTCCTTTCTTCCTCACTTCCTTTCTTTCCTTTCTTTTCTCTCTTTCTTTCTCTTTTCCTCTCTCTCTTTCTCTCTCTTTCTTTCTCTATTTCTCTCTCTTTCTCTCTCTCTTTCTCTCTTTCTTGGATGGTCCAGGAACTTAGCCATGTGCACGATCTGTCTATTGGATTAAGTCTTTACATGTATTAAATATCACTGGAGGAGGAAACACTGCACCCTGGCACTTGTTGACTTTGCCTCAGTGTTTTCCTTCCCTTTCCTTTCTTCGTTAGAATTCAATCAGCAGGCTGTACCCCCAGCCTTTCTTTGTTAGAAAATAATTGGCAAAAAATTAGTTTTTACACAGGGGAGATAAATAGGATCAACTCCAGTGAGAAGACTACATCCCATGAAATTAAACTTATTTACTTGCTTCAGTCTTTTATAGTATTGTAGCAGCAAATTTTGAAGTGTTGGTACAGCAAATGATCTGCCAGGCAGGGAGCTGCTGACTCACAGGGCCACTTGGAACCAGCATCTCACTGTAACTTGTATTAAATCCCCTGGTTTCTCAGACTTTCATCTCAGGAGCACATTTAAAAGTAATTAGTTAATGAACTTGAATGGAAAGAGAAACCCAGGTAATTCTGAATTCATATTTACCTTTAAATTTAGCACTTTTTCAGAAAAATATAATTTTCCTGAATCAACTTACACACTGTTTAGCTCATCACAAACTTAAAATCACATTTTAGCTTGAAACATCAAACTCACTGAGCCAAGCCAATAAATAATGCTGTTCAGTATGGGCAATAAATAACCAATTTAGCTGCTTTCCAAATCCATTTACAAGTAATCATGCAGACATTGAGCAGTTTTATAACTGGTACCTAATGGCCACATAATAATATATTTATTAGAGCTAATAATTCCTGTTATGCTGGTAAATGGACGAGCATGGTTCATCACCATCCCTAATGGCCTCTTGATGAAATAAGAGGGAGGCTGTCAGGGAGGGACTGGTGCACCCCACGAACAAGGCTTCTCTAATGCACTCTCTTTTTCCTGGAGAATAATGCTCAGGCACAGATGCCAGGGGCTTGTCATGTCACATTATGACAGATTCATTCTCCCAAGTTGTGTCTGGAGAGTGCAGTGACTGCAGCAGGCTGGAACAGGGAGGAAACTGGAAACATTTATAACAGAGCACAAAAATAACGTGTTTATCCATCCATGTTATCCATCTTGAAAACTCTTTGTGCCGCTAGAATGTGCAAAATTAGCTTTCAGCTGTCAATTAAAGCAGCTCAGTTTGCAGTTACAGTTGGGTAAGAAATTGTTTGTATCCCAGCACCGGTGCCAAGCAGGAGAAGAGAGATTCTGAAACTCCCTTTGCGCTCCTCAGGCTGTGTTTTTCCCCCCAGACTCTGGCAAAGGCTTAGTTAGCCCCAGTAATTTTGTACTTTTGTACTTTACTTCCCAGCCCCTTTCCAGGCCCTGGGTAACACCTGTGGAACAGAGAATTCCAGCTACAACCTCATCTCACCCTTATTTTCCTACACTGCCATATGTTTCTCACGTCAGGGCTAGAATTAGGGCTGGTGTGAGCCACTGCATGGTTATCCTCTTCAGCCTTTGAAAAACAGCCGTGGGCAAGGATATATCTTGAGCTGTTTCCTCTCTCCAAGGTCCCTTTCATACTGCTAGAGCTGGCGATTTTGCACACAAGTCCCTTCTGTTCAATTTCTGGAGAATGTTCCTTGGTATTGATTGTGTCAAGATCTCATTTTCCCCCTACTGCTCACCGAAACTTCTTTAAAAATGCTGAGAAATCCTCCCCTCTTAAGCTTCTCTTCATTTATCACAAAGCAGAATAAAGAGCACTTTAAAAACAGAATTCACGGGCTTGTGTGAGTTTGGCTGATACATGGAGTGGAAAGGTGGGAAGGTGACATTTTGGGTTTTTACCTGCTATCCTCTGCTGTTCCAGCTGTGTGCACCCCAGGCAGAGCCTGTGACAGCCCTCCATGGCCCCAGAGCAGGACATGAGTGATATCCTGGTCCCTGAGAGCAGGAAAAGTGACTCAGCATCCTCTGATGCCACCAGAACCACCTCTGGTGACTGTGAAGGGAATTATCACAGCTTTTACTGACAAGGCACAGAGAAGATAGGAGGAAGATACAATACTGCATCAGTGCCAGCAGCAATAGAGATGGCTGGCCTAATCTGCCAGTAGCCTGAGGTAGGGAATGTCACTGAAAACTCACCTTAATCATATTGCATGTGGAGGCAAAGCCCTGTCAGCTGGCAGTCTCATTTATGGTTTCATGGCTCTAATCTAACGCTGAGGAAAAGCTTTATTAAGAGTAACTGGCAGTATCATTCCCTTCCTTGTCACCTCCTGAGCCTGAGTGGGTGCCTGTGACAAGCACACTGACACCATCTCATGTGGGACAGTGTTTACCAAGGAGGAGAGCTGCACCAGTGCTGCCCACACTTATCCTGCTTCCCCTCCAAGCAACCACTTCCAGGAACAACAGCATCAAGGCAAAATGAGGAGTTTAAGTCCTGTTAATCCCTTGCTGAAATAGCCCCAGTGAGGGGTCACAGCCCAGGGGCTGGCTCAGGCTGGCACCCTCCCTGCTCCGACAGGGAATGAACATTCCTCTCACCCAGCAGGACCAGGGTGGCAGCACTCAGCCTGGGCTCCCCGGCAGCTGCCCAGGTGGATTTTGGTATGGACCTGACCTGTCTTCTGTCTCCTCCTGTCCTCTTTGGTCACAAGTCTAAGAAATTCAGTGGAGAAATCTGAAGGTCATGATGTTCACCATGAAATGTTGCTTTTTATCTTCTTTTCTGCCAGAGCCAGGATTAAATGTGCAAGACGGTGTTTTGTGTTCTGACTCAGATGTTTATTAATCCTTATCTGTATTACAGTCTCACAAGCTATGAGTGCTACAGCACTTCTAGCTAGCAAACTAAAAATTGGCTCCCACATCTCTTTCTCTACAAGGCCTTTTAAGAATAAACTGTCCAATTATGAAATGACACCTAAATTACTTTGACTTTTAACCCAGTGACCAACCACCTGTGGCCCACAATGCCTATTTTTCTATCCAATTACAAAATACCACCCAGACCCATGAAGAAGAAGGTGAAAAAGGTGGACTGGCCTCCACCCTAAAACCTCCATCTTGCTTTATATATTTATATATATATATTACTATTTTCTGAAACCTCAAACTCATAGTTTTCCACCATGTGATATCACACACTTCTATTCAAACTACACACCCATCCATAATCCTAGTTCTATCATTCAATTCTGGAAGCCTTTTCCAAGGCCTCAGGTCCAATGCAGTGTTTTCTTGGGGGTCAGTGCCTGTCAGCACAGAAAGTAAAAAATTCTCAGGGCCCAGGGTTCCAACAGAGAAAGATGTCCTCGATGTTCCTTCCTGTTTTGGGAAGGTAAGTAGGAGGAAAGGTTCCCTGCCCCTTCTTTTTTCCCAGCTAAAAGACAAATAGGATTTTGGCTTCACAGTCTTTGCCAGTCAATGAATGGAGCAGGAACGCAGCTTTCCCAGGGCAGGGCTGGGTTTGCCCTAACTGCTCAAGCTAACATGATTTTGAGCTGAGCAGGGCACAGCTGAGCTGATTTTGGTGGGAGATCTGCCCAAGGGAAGAAGCTGTCTAAGCTAAAGTAGAATGAAGCCTTGGTTTACACATTCCATTTGAAACTACTTGTTGATTAACAGTGATTAAAAATGAACAGTGATTTAAATATCAGAAGCTTTTAAATAAAAATTACAATTAGATTAGCACTAATAAATATAGTTGACAGATGAACAAGGAAGAATATGAGTAGCATGGCAGACAAGGACCTATCCAAGTCCAAAATTTTGATGATGTGATAGTAAGATGGTGGTTTGTGACTAGCTTGTATTTTAACTAAAAGACTCCCCTTTTGTTTTAAAGAATAATGCTTCTTTAAAGGTGATTCCAGAGTCTCTCACCAGAAACGTGTTTCTTATGAGCTGAATTAATTTGTGCTGACCTTAACAAATACTCATCAGTCACCCAAAACATGTCCCCCAGAGAATCAAACAGCCAGCAAAACTTCACACAGCTCTAGAATTTATGTGTTTGGAGGATGCATTAAGTATTTCAAACAATTTCCAGGATGTTTTAGACCATAAAGTCTGCTTTCAACTATCATAGATCATTGGCTCTGCTTTACAAGAAACATTGTTTTACAGGTTTATAACTTGCCTCTAAAAATGTGCTCCAGGCTAAAGCTCAGTATAAAAGGTCTCAGCTAAAGGGTAATTTTTTTTCATTACAACTTTTTCCTGCTTTGTTTAGCTTTTAAGATTAGAGCTGCCTCCAAAAATCCCCTTTCACTGTAGGATTATCACCAGTACTAGGGGTTGATTTATGCTCCAAAGTGCAGGGAAGGGAAAGGTAATCCAGATGTAGAAAAAACACCACAAAACCATCAGCAAACACCCCCAAAATACTGGAACTGCGTCGTTTTACATGGTCAGGGGTTTAGATTTTTAAGGAAATGTGCTGGAACATGTTCCTAAAAAAGCTGTGACTCAGTGTGCACTTCAGACCATACAAAAGGATGTAACATAATGGATGTATTACCATTTCAGACTGGGGCATCTGCAACAGAGTGCTCCATCAATGCACCTCTGCACTGTTGAAAATTTGGGGTTCCTCAAGACCTGGAAAAGAACCAACTAAAGCTGTTTGGTCTGTCCATTTCATCCAATGCAAAGTCTCAGGGTCATCCCAGTCAGTGTCGCTTGGGCAAGCTCAGAAATAAGTTAACATTCTCAGAAGCAGAAAACATTCAGCCTAATGATAGTCAGTGAAGTCAGGTCCAGGGCAAGCAAAGTTCAGCAGCTTGAGCTCAGTTTTATGTTCAATTATTTGGCTCATAAAAGCCAAATGGGTGTTAATGCCTAGGGAACAGCAGGAGTTATTAATATGAAGTTATATGAAAGTACCATAAAGAAACAGCATTGGGATTTGTTGGTTTTTCCCCTAACAGCTGCAGAAGGAATGTTGCTGGGAGAAGGAGCTTTTTCCCCAGTCTTCAACAGAGAGAGTGAAATTGCTGTATTTTTGCTGAGTTTCTGGCCACGGTGAAACAGGGCAAGAAGACTCAGTGAAGAACCCTTGTGTGAGAGATCCTGGGCAGCCCCAGCTGTGCTCTGCCTGTAGCACCCACATCCATTTCCATTCACATCAGAGCCTTTGGGCCCTCTGTTCTTTCACTGCCTCCTTGTTCTTGGGCACACAGGGTAGAGTTGCAGTTCCTAGAAATATCAGAGATGCTGCTTCTGCATTAAGACACTCAGAGAAGACTGTGCTATTTCCAATGGTTATATAAATACTTCAAATCCTGGTCAGCTTCCTGCCCTAAAAGCCTCATGAGGGTATTTTATGCTTCTTTCAGAATCCTGTGGTCATAGGTGCTACACCTACAAGCTGCTTTTTATATCCCCTCCAGTAGTATTTCCCTGATGTTCACTGCTGGCCCTGAGAGACTGGGCAACCCATCCCACAGGAGCTGGGGGTGCTCAGCCTGGACAAGAAAACGCTCCAGGGAAACCTTGAAACATCTTCCAGTACTTAAAGGGGCTACAAGGAAGCTGGAGAGGGACTTTCCAAAAAGACAGGTGGTAGTAGAACTAGGAGGGATGGCTTCAAACTGAAAGAGGGCAGGGTTGGACTGGATGCTAGGAAGAAATTCTTCCCTGTGAGGGTGGTGAGGTCCTGGCACAGGATACCCAGAGAAGCTGTGGATGCGCCATCCCTGGAAGTGTTCACGGCCAGGTTGGATGGGGCTAGTGAGAGGTGGCAGTGTGTTGGAGACAGATGACCTTTAAAGCCCCTTCCAACCCAAACCATTCTATGAAAGAATTCTGTGATCATTTAAATATCAATTAAAAATGCAGACCAGCATGTTTCCATGCATCAGTGACAGAGTGCTTATGCCTAGGCAGATCAGCAATATTATGGAGAACATTGTGTACATCTTATTTTTCTCAGTACACTCCAAAAATCCCACAATCAAATCAGAATGTACCACAAAATCCTGTGGGTGGTGTACAAAAGAAACAACTTTTTAAAAACTTTCTGTAGCACCATGTTGTATGAACATGCAAAACAGCACCAGTGATGCTCCTTTTTCTTTTTGTATAATCCCCAAGCTTTAAATTGCTAATTATTGAAATGAACATATCAGCTAAAACAAGGCATTTGTTATCCATGAGTTGCTATCCACACAGGAATGACAACAAAGAGGTTTTCACAAGTGGTCTGTGCCACACCAGGCAGTACCTCAGGGTTTTCATCAGGAGGACAACATTTGTCTTTAGGTGCTCAAAAACTGCAAAAACAATATTAAGAGTTGAAGGCCACTGAAGTAGAGAAGGAGCTAGGATTTCCAGTGGCAACCCAGCTTCATTCCTAAGAGTGGAATTTACTGGTGATTGAGCCTTTTCCTGCTAAGTGAGGAGGGCATAATTCTAATACCTGGGATGAAGTTACAGCTCAGCCAAAACAGCTCAGCCCCACCATGGGTGAGAAGCACAAACTTGATGGTCTGTCAGAGGCAGTTCTGCAGAGCCACTGCTCCCCCAGCAACAGGGCTGAGAGAATGAAGGTGCCCAGACTGGAAAAATACCCTTAGTGCCTAATTCAGTTTGTAAATCTCATCAGGAAGGGGATGTGAGCACAGGCTCTGTTTGTGCTAACGTGAACCGAAACGCGCGCTGAAGAAATGACTCACAGGAGACTCAAGGACCTGGGAGAGATTGTAATGCTGCATCTAATTTTGGAAACACTTCATGATTTGTATCCTCTTTCAATGCCAATGGAAATAATGAAAGTTAATACCAGGTGCACCAGCGAGTCCTGGCAGTTGTGACCTTTAGGAGGGGGAACTGGGATTTACAGATGGCAAGATGCATTGCAAGCACATCACACCACACTGAGCTGCTGATTTCCAGGCTCACTAGGATTTACTGGGATACCCCAGCCCATACACTGATATTCCAGCACCAACAGGAAGGGAAGTTTTACCAGCAAACATCCCAGCCTGCAATTTTCACCAGTAATTCCTATTGTGTTAACCAGTATGATGTAAACTTGTAATATTTTTCCTCATGGGACTCATTAGCATTACACATTGCAAATCTAATCCTAAGGCTTTGTCCTTGCACACAAATGTAGTAGAAATATG
The DNA here is from genome assembly GCA_013400215.1 of Cisticola juncidis. Classification (NCBI taxonomy): domain Eukaryota; kingdom Metazoa; phylum Chordata; class Aves; order Passeriformes; family Cisticolidae; genus Cisticola; species Cisticola juncidis. The sequence continues at coordinate 549,888 of VXBR01002967.1, read as the reverse complement.
AACATGAGGCAGAAGTGGACCACCTGACACTGAAGACCAGTGAAAATTTTGCTTTTTCTGGAAAGCAAAATTAATTTAAGCACCAATCCAAGAAATTGCTTTTTTGCTGCTTCCTTTTGAATGTACTTACCTGAAGTAAGTTACTCAGAAGTCCACATCTCTTGTAATTCTCCTTTCCTCATAAATGTTAAAAATAAATCCTGGAGGCATCCCTATTCTGAGTTGAGACATCAGCTTTCACCATACACCTGAAGTACCTTTGTGCAGCTGCAGGTGTACATAGAAAAGCAACCCTCCATTTAGGAACTGGTGCTGACTGACTTCTGCAAACAATATGAACAATAAATCAGGGCTGGGCTGGATAAGCAATGCAGCACATGGAACCAGGCTTCTCTGAGGCCGTTTGAGAACTTTATCTGTCCCCATTTCATTTTGAAAGCTGTTGTTCTGGCTCTCTTAGCTTCATCTCTGGCCTTTCTGGAACCTGGAGATGGAGACATGCTTCAATTTTGGGGATTTTTTTTTTTTTTTTTTGTCCTGCAAAACACTGTGTTTTTCTTGACATGTGTGGACATGATGGAAAGAAGATAGGTTACAAAAGAGAAATTTCCCCTTTCTGCCTGCCCTCAAACCCCCTTTGTGGTTCCTAAACACAAAGCAGTTGGACAATTCCACCTGAGCCAATCCACTGTGCTGCTGTTCACTGTGTTTAGCATGTGTTAGGAGCCAGTGCCCAGAATTTACTGCATCAGACACCCACAGAGGTTAACTGAGAAGCCTTCCTTGCTTGCATGTACACAGAATGTTTTTCCAGCACTTGATACCCCAGAGAATCCTTCACTGGCCGTGCTCTGTGATCCAATGGGAAGTTCTTCACACATTTCCTGAGTAGAGAGAAAACCCATCTCAAAAAAAAAGTTCATTTAAGTTTCGGTAGTGCAGTGCCACAGCAAAAAGTTTTTCTGCCTTCATAATATATCACTCTAATGTTTTATTTACAACAGACTTTGTCCCAGAGACTAGTGACTAAAATATGCTGTAGGCTAAGGTCATAAATTTTCAGATCTCATCCAATGAGTTTTTAAAATGTTCAGTACGTTAAATTTTTAATTGAAAAGTAACTCAACTGCAATGTCATAACCTGAAAAGTCCAGAAACCTTACCAAGTCCAGCTTGCATTCACTTACACTAAAAACAGAGCACTACCTATTTCCATGTATGTCTGAATTTGGCTCCAGTTACTCTCAGACTTCTCTTTTCTTCCAGTTAAGTAAATTCACTCCCACATTCAAACCTGAAAGAAGTCCCAGAGCAGCAGTGTATCCTCTCAACTCCCAGAGCCACAGGCCTCCCACTGCCTTTAATACTTTTTGCATCAGATCCTGGAAGAGCCTGTGTTGATAGATAACTTCATTTGTCACAGAGTGGCACACAGGCCTCCAGAACCAAAGCTCTATTAAACAAACAAAAGAATCCCCACAATTTAATTTTCACATCCATAAGAGATATATATTTTTCATATATTAAGGCCTTCTAAAGATAATCCATGTGTATTTTTTAAAATCCAATTTATATCACCTAACCCTGAGTAAAAATACATGTAACAGTAACATATACTGGCTTTTAATCAGCAAAATATTTAATAAGCATGGTCCTAACTTTGTCCAAGAAGCCTGAAACTGTTTTAATGAATGAAATCTAGAGTTAATCTGAGCCAAACTTTATTCAAGGATTTACAGTAATGATAATCTTTGGGTATAAAAGAAGCAGACACAGCTTTTGTTACCTGTAACTGCTGGGTTTGCTCTGTAAAAATATTCTCACAGGCCGTGGCCCCTCAGCTCTAGAATACTGAGGAAACATCCCTGTAACAATGCTTCCAGAATGGAATGAATAATGCTCAGCATTTAATATTTCCCACCATTTAATAAACAATGGATAACACTTAATCCTGATTTGAATGCATGACAGGAAAATCTCCTGGGAGCCCCAGCCTGATTCTCTTCATTAAGGGGCAGAATCTGCTCTCCTTAGAGATGGGTTTGTACCTTGATGTGTCTCTGTGACTACAGGTGACCAGGAACAGTCTCTGCACTAACTGTGCTGGGCTGTTTGCACTCAGACTCAAAAATAACACTGCTCAGTCCAAGCCAGCATACAGCTCATTTATATTTTACCTCAAATCAGCCCCGTGAAAATAGAAGAAAGCTCTTCTCCCAACCTACTTCACCTCCCTTTGGCTTGTTCCATGGGATCAATTGGCAAGTAGAGGTTTGCTACAAATAGAGACCACAGCACAACCTGATTTTCTCCCCTTCACAGTCACTCAGAAAAACAAAAAGCTATGGCCCACAAAGGCCTTATTAATTTCCTTTATTGATTGAAACGTAAGGCACAAGGCGCCTCTCAGCCCCTGAGCCACACAACAAAATAAGTGCCATGAAAAACACTAAGTAATGAAACAAAAGAAATTATGAAAAGTAAGGCTGAGGATCAATATGCTGCTTCTCTGAAAAACTGTGCTCAGCTTTAAAAGCAGAGTTGTTTGTGCTGAATGTTTGATTAGCTATAGATCTCTAAAGAGGGATTCCAGACCATCTGGAGTCTATTCTGTGAGCTGATCTGGAAACCTCTAGCTCAAAAATAGTCCCTGTATGAAGGCACAAACATACATACCACAGCCTCATCAGTAAGTTTCTGGAATATATTTTAGATGAAAAGATGCCATCTTTATCTCCTGGGAAACCTGAGATGAAAAGAAAAGAACCCAAATACCAAAGTACTGGGAACAGTTGGAGAAGCAAGGCATCATTTCTTAAAGGAACAGCAAGAGGAAGGGTAATACCAAAAAGCCTGATGAGCAGCTTTAGCTTCTAAACATTAAAAAAATGCAATTATTCAGCCATGTCAGATAATCAGGCAGAAGATAAATACACATCTGCTGAGCTTTTACAGGGGAGCTTAAAACAAAGCACAATGTAGCAGAGGAATAGAACCCCCATTGCACTGGGAGGACAGGGAAATTGGAGCTTCACACAAACAGTGAACAAAAGCTGTCTGAAAATAGAACTTGGAGTGATGCCATAGTTAATAGCTATAAATACAGAACATGCTGGTGTATGAAACATGGTTTTAAATACAGCTTTAACCGAATGGAAAAGAAAGGCGAGTTTTGACAAAGATTTTGGTCACCATCAGCAGTACAAAGAAAACTGAAATCATTCTAGACACCAACTAGTGAAAGACTTTTATTTTTATATTTGAATTAGGTTGGATCAGACTAAAAGGCTCCATTTCTATACCAAGAATAGAAAAAATAAAAGTGTGTCTTAGAATGAGAAACCTGTCTGTGTACAACACTTGAATTACAGTCAGGTGTTGCAGCATCTCCAAGGGAAAACAGCAAATAATGTTCTGGAGGTGGCAAAAGAGGCCCTTACTAAGCAGCCTGCATAAGAGATATTTGCCCTTAAGAACCAGGGCAAACCTTTACAGAGTGTATTTCCTGGTTTTTAATAAAGATGGCATCCTGGGAAGCTAAAGAATAGGACTGGAAGCAGAATTTGATTCATTTTGACATGGGGAAAGAGTTAATGATAAAGAAAAGCTATTAAAGATGAACTGCATGAGTATTTGAAATAAAAAAATAATATACATAATAACAATTTAAAAAAATAAAAAAAAAATTAAAAATAAACAAACAAACAAAAAACCCACCAAGATGCAGTCTAGAAGTCATAAATGTGTTTCTAACCCAGCCATGACTGAGCAATACAATCAGGCAGAGAAAGTTTCCCCCTCTCCTTCCCATCAAGCACAGCCTGTGCTCACAGCAGAGGATCCAGATTTCCCCATTCAGGCAGGGACTGCACGTGGTGACAAAGAGTATGTCAAAAATGAAACACATTTCTTTGTAACCCAGGTATCTTGTGGTATTTGGAGCTCTTCAAGAACTGGGAGATCTGCTTCTAGTGAAATGCCAAACAAAAATGTCAGGAAAACAAAAAGAAACTTATGGGGAAAAAAGGGAGTCTTAGGTTATTGCCTTCTTGACTCCCTTTTTGAATCTTGGGAGAAATGGTTTGATGATTATAGAATTTCTGCATCTACCTATATATATTACTACGATTTTAGCAAGCTATATTGATATAATCATGTGGCATAAAGATAAAGTGACACTAGCAAAACCTGCTAAGACAGTAAAAAAGAAAACCCCTGAACATTTATCTCAGAGTGATCCCAGACATTTTCTGCAGCCATATCATTTTGTCTATAAACATTTTTTATAGATTTCCTGTGCTTACAATGGATCTGCTTTTGAAAAGCTTCAACCTCTGCAAATACATGTTCTGCTCCAAAAGAAAGAAAAATGGAGACCAAGGCTCATCACCCAAGTAACAGAAATGTGAAATGTATGTGCAAAAGTGTGAGATAAATAATACTATTTCACTTGTTTACCCTCATCTCTCTAGTTTGCTTTCTCATTAAACAAATCACAAACAAGCAAAGACACTGTGACAAAACCAGCAACTGGGAACAATTTCCAAGTACTCCATGCTCAGAAACAGTCAATCACTGGACAGAGACCAGGTTGTAAATAAATAGGATATTTATTTCTTATTCCTACCAGATGAAACTGAGCTTCTACTTAAAACTGTGTCTGTGCTTAGGAAGCTGGAGTGAAAAGATCCCTGCTTTAAAATGGTGAATGAAATTCACTGCTGCCACTTGTGAATTTAAATACTTAAAATCATCCATTAAGGTATATTTAAGCACATAAAAATGTCCACAGCCTTCATTAGGTTCTGTTAAATCTTATGTATTTGCAAATGCATCTCTGTGGCTTCTGCAGCCCTGACATGCACTGGAAGGGGCAGCAACACTCCCGTGATCTGAGCTCAAACTCCTTTTTTCTGTAATAAAAATAAAGGACAGGCAGCCAGAAAATGCAGATATCCTGCCATAGAGCTCACAGTGATGTAAACCACAAAAACAAAGCTCTGGGAACACTCTCACAGCTCAGAGTATCTTGGTACCTGTGTGATAAACTCTGAGGTACATCAGCCACAATAAACTGCAAGGGGTTCCAGCTTCCCCTGCAGGACAGGTGGGATGGAACCTTACACACAATGGGAGAGCCCTAAAGAATGCTTGAATCTGAGCATTAAAAAAGAACATAGAGCTTTTGCAAGAGCATGGGCTTTGGAGGGAGAAGCTGGTCCTTTCAGCTGCAAACACGGTGCAGACTAAGGTGTTTTTATAAAAAAAATGAAATTACAATAGTTCTGTGCAATTATGCCCACACATAGCAGGTGATCAAGGCGTCTGTGCTGGTTTAGGGCTGCTTCAGGAGTCTAACAGGTTCCCTTGATGGATGTGCATCCCTCCCTCTCCTTTGGCACACTAATTTCATCACTCCCAGCAAAGATTTCACCCAGCACTTAGAGGACGTGCCACGACTTGACAGCTACACAATTTGCTCTCCCTAAGAGCAAAACAAAAGGCATTTATGGCCCATTATCCTCACCAAAGCCCGGCCTGGCCTAAGACTGTAGAAGCATTGAAATTCCTATTTTGCTGCAGAAGAGCAAACTCAAAACTGGCTATTTTTTCCTTCTTTTAGAAGGGTCTTGGTGCTTAACTTGAGGACCATTCTCTTCTGTCAGGCAGCTGATGCAGAGCAGCATTAATGGCTGGCACCGTGCTTTTCCTCACAGTGACCTGTTCTGTGTGACAAAACAGCCCAAATCCTGAGTGGGACCTTCACAACCAAACAGCAGCAGAGAAAACCGGGGAGCAGCTCTCATTTCCATCAGCAGCAAACAGAGTCCTGTGCTTTCAGCCAGAGGACAGCTCCAAAATTGTGTGTTCTGTGGACTGAATAATTCCAACAGCGCTTCTGGTTCGTTCTGAGCCAAAAAGGACTCGATCATTTTAGACAATTTCTTTGCTGTGCAGCACTCTAGGCTGTACACCCTCAATCTGGTTCTAGGACTGCACCAGGAATAGAATCAAACTGTTTAAATTCCTGTTTCTTAGTGAAAGATGTGGAGTTTTCAGGGGAAAAAAAAAAAAAAAGGAGGATCTGGGATCTTAGAACCATTGCCCAAAAGGTGTTGAAAAATCTAATAATTTAATAATTTCAAGTCATCCTGGGAAGAGACATCTTCCCAAATCCACTGTTCACCTGGATCCCTGAGGCAAAGGTGCATTTCTGTTTACTGTGTAACAGCAGGTTATGAGTAATCTCCCTCTTCACTCATTAGGCTCACTGTATTTTCAAAAAAATTAACATGTAACTGTGAGAATCTATCAGTCTTAGAAACAGTTTTTTTCCTGTTTCAATGATAGGCAGATGAAAAGTGCATTTATCCTCGGAAAACTTTCACCACTCTCATTTAATCTTAGCACTCTCAATACACCTTTTTTTCCTTAAGATACGATACAAGCCCTACTAAACTTAACAGAAGAGGTTTTCATTGACCTCAGCAAGCTTTGAATCAGACCTGTAAATTAGAGTCTGACCCCTTTCACAAAATGTATCATCTTTACAGCCTATCCCTGCAAAATTAGGACATTGTGGGCTCTGTGCTTTATGCATCTTAAAATAACTGCCAACAGAGAGTGTAAATGATGCTGTTCACTTCAGCATCTCCTTGAACCCTGGTTATCTGTCTCATTTTACTCCAGCTGAACCCCTGACCCTGATCCAGCTTCCTTCATCACAGTAGTTCCAGGCCACCTGTCCTGCTGTCAAGTTAGGAAGCTCAGGCATGAGAGGAAAGGAGGAACTGCTTGGCCATCTAATCTCAGATTAATAATTTAAAACGGAGTTTTAGCAAGTTTTTCTTATACTGTATGAAAGGAAATGGAAGATGAATGGTTGGCAGCAGTCATCCTTGACTATTATAAAATGGAGCATGTAGTTAATATTTAAATAATATACACATTCATGTGCAGAGAGAAAAAAAGTTTGAAGTGGAACTGATGCCCCACAGGATGGGGACACCCTGGTGCCCTCACATGTCAGTGACAGCCCTTTAAGGGAAAAACAAGCTACCAAAACCAAATTAATCCCCCTGTGAATCACCTAGTTCAGCCTTCTCCACTTTGCAGCTTCCTCTGGCAATAAGCAAATTCTTCTTCCACTTGCACTTCCCAGTTTCAAGGTTCAGTGCCAAGAGAAAAGGTGTGTGACTGAAGAAACACCATGTCCTGTTTACAGCCAGTCAGTGCCAGATGTCTGACTCCAGACAAGAAGAGAGGATGTTAAACCACATCCCAGTAACTCACAGGCAGTTCTACAAGGGAACATCCCTACTGAATAAAAGGATTCTCATTGGAACTTGAAGAGTTCCAAAATGTGGCATCTTGCATGTGGGAGTAATCTTGATCCATACGGCATTTGGCAGGCGGAAGCCATTTTGCCTGGCTGAAGGTGGTGGACACGAACGGGGGCCCTTTTCCATGGGAAACGAAACTCACCTCCCCATCTTCCTGATGTCAGATTGTGGGAGACATTTGGCACTCCAAAGGCAGCCAGAGTTCCAAAATGTGGCATCTTGCATGTGGGAGATATCTTAAAACGTACGGCATTTTGGCAGACGTAAGCCATATTGCCTGGCCGAGGCTGGTGGACACAAACGGGGGCCCTTTTGTTTACAAAAGTAAACAATGCTGATGGTAGGTTCATGTTTGGAAGGCTGTACTGTGAATTGCTGAAGATGAGAACTGCCCCAATAAAAAACCCTAGGTACAATAAAGAACAAATTAAACACTCAGGTCATGCATTCCAGTTTGTTCAAGTTTAAACATATGAATTTTGATATCTCTGAACTTTATGTCCAACACCTTTAGCTGATAGAAACTTATACTTGCAGACTAAACCTGCCTTAATCCTCGAACTGCAAACAAAGTCACCACCTGTCAGTAAAACCATATCTTAAGCATGGTGGATTTTGAGAAGTTGAAATAAAAGGTAAGAGGTTTTTTTGTGTGCTCAGCATAAAGACTTTCAAGAAAATGAAAACAGAAGACTTCACATATTTTCTTGTTAAAGTATTATTGCACACCAGCCAATATTTCCTTGAAATAATAACAGTTGCTACCCAGGATAGCAAAGTACATCTTCATTACTGTAAGTATAAAAGAGGTATTTCTCCAGGCAATCATGAAAAATGCTTTTCTGATTTAAAAATGAAAATGGTGTTGTTGGTGGAATATCTGAAGCAAGTTCTAAAACAACCACATGAATTAAAAAGTATTATTCTTCAGCTCATAACTCATGCTGTAAAATCAAAATCAAAATGCTAATTTAAAAAACAATCAAAAAAGTATCTATATTCTCGGGAAGCTCAGCTTCATCCAAAAAACACAGTGAGGATTCCTGTATTTCCAAGCTTTTTATTCCTAATGGGTAAGGTCAAATTGGTAGACCTTTTTTTAGAATCAGAAACAAACTTGACCTAGTTCCTTTAGCAGTTGATCAGTGCTGCCCTGAAATAAAATAAAGGTGTTGCCCAGAGTTAACTGAAGGTCAATGCTTCTAATGGTTCTAACAGCAGCTCTTTCATCATTCCTGCTTATTTATATGGAGAGGGGAAAATATTAAAAACCCCATCAAAACTCCCCCTTTAATTACCTTTATTTTCTGCTGTTTCTATGTCCTTACCCTAAAATTCTGACTTAGCCATTGACCTCAGGGAGAGTAGGAACAAGCCTTGAATGAATAAAAAAACTCCAGTGACATGGAGGGAAATGTGTGTGAATCTGAAATGGAATTTCTGTAAGATACTTCCGGTTAGTGCATTTGAAACAGTCAAATCTTATGGCTGAAACCTCAGCAATGCTGCTACAGTATTAACTAGAGTCACAATAATAATGACATAGTTTCAACACAATTCATGATTCTCATCGTGAGCACAGCAACAAGTGAATGAAATGCATCCAGTCCCGTGCCTGATGCTGATCTGCAAGTTCAGGTAACACAAATGAGCACAGCTATCAGAGTTTCTTTCACATACTGGATAAAATGGAATTATTCAAATGTCCAGGGCCTCCTGACTGGTGGAGGTGATGATATTCCCTGAAGTGATGCTGCCATCTTGTGAGGGAAAGGCTTAAATCCACTTTTATTTCCATTCCTGAGCCGTATCCACAGTGACTGGAGATGTGGGACACACAGGTCAGGAATGGCCAGGAATGGGAGTTGGACATTGGATGTCCCTCCCCAAAGCCACCTCTTTGGACACAGAGTGGAGGGGACAAGCAAGACTGCCCAGGAATTAAGAGTTCTTCAAAGCAAGCTCACCCTCGGGGCAGCAGAACATTCACATTGCAGTGGGACATTCAAAATAAGGGAACTGCATTTCAGGTGGAAATGAAAGCAAAGAAATAACGGGCAGCTCATGCTAAAAGTTGGTGAACTCCTCTTCCTTTCTCCTAAATTCCACTATGCAGCTGGTACCTTGTGCTGCCAGATTGCAAAACTCAAGCAATTAAAAAAAAAGCATGTTGTATGGCCAGATATTACATCCATCTAGTTCCTGACATTAGGGATCAAAAGACAGAGTACAGCCAAAGGGAACAAAGTAATTTCTTGAGTTTTTCACCAAGTTACAGACCATTGTTATTCTAATTCTTATTTAATACCTTACCTTTTTCTAAATCTCTATATTCTAGTTCTCCATACTCTCATCCTAATGCACACACACCAGATTTCTAGACAAGAGCTAGGACCACCTACAGTTGGATTGAATTTAATAGCATGGGCTAAAGAAACACTGACTGCTATTAAATCCAGAGTGAAAATTTCCAAGAATGCTTTCACAGCTGAAAATGCCACTTCAAGTGTTGCATGTGCTCAGCATGAATCTATTTTAAAAAAGAAATAAAATAGCTTTATAATGATCAAAATATTCTGACTTCATATTTGTAAATGCAGTATTTACAGCTTCTATTTCCATGTTTATAATATGTAATGCAGAAAATACAAGTTTTATAATGTTTCTTTTCCTGAAAGCAGCTAACAAATGTATTCTATGTGTGGTATTCTAGAGACCACACACCATAGAGTTTATGCATATTCAGTTTTCACATGGAGTACTGGGAAATGTCCTAAAATTAATTTTATTAGCTCACCTAAAGGTTTCCTGTTGCTAGAAAAAAAATCACCTGCTCTTCCTGGCTGCAAAATCTCCATGTCTTCCTGCAAGCCCCTCACATCAGAAACAGTTTCCTGCTGTTTGGGTTTAGAGTTGTAGCTACAAGCAGAGAACCTCTCTGCTCTCCCAATATGCAAATTTGTTATGTTACAAGAAGTTATTTTAATAATCCCTCACAGGTGTCACTGAAATGCGTCTGTTACTCTGCAGTTGGAGCAGCTGGTGAGGAGACAGTGCCCACCATTGCTGTTAGATTTTATTCTTGCTCTGTCACAGTCTGTTACAGCTCTGGCTCCTCATTTATTCCTTTGGAAAAGGAGTATAAACCACCATCGTGCCCTGTCTTTGAATTACACAGCTATTCACACAAAAGTGAAATGTTTTGATATCTCTTAAAGAAAGGACTACAGCCTCAATTATCTGACATTTTGGCACGTACCAGTTGCAAACTATGTGTAATATGTTTATTAGCTTGCATCACCACCCTGCATGCAACCTATGAGCCAAGAAAATGTTTTTCTCTTTCCCTGCTCCTTCAGAAGGGCTGGCAGAAGAGGGGAAATTCTACCCCAGGCTTTCCAAAGAGCAGTTCTTCACTGGGAAACTGTAAACCAGACAATCTGGCCCTATATAATTAAAAAATGTTTTTGTTGTTTGAATTACCAGCAAGATCTGTTCTTTGTAATTACTTGGAAGCACACTGAATCAAGAGATATATTCTCCCCCTTCCTCTGCCAAACATGATGCCTTTTATTCACTACAACAACAGCCCTGAATTTTATTTTTAATTTAATATACTTAGAGTGTCTGGAGTCTCTAGACTCTGCATTCAGTTATTTAATCTGGAATCACAGCCTAAAATAAACTGTGTTTAAGCAGAGAATAGAATTTGTTGTACTTTTCCATCTGCAAAGCTGTTGAGGACTTGTGGGCAACAGCTTCTGAATCCTTTGATATTCCACATGCCCACGTTAATTCCTGTAAATGTGGGTGTTTCTGGCCTGAGAGAGAAGCAGGGAAGGGGAAAGGATGATGTGACCCGCATTTACAAGCAAAACTCCCTCATTGTATTTCCTAGTTCGGGTTAACCAGCTGACAAATTGAGCTTTTTAATGTGCTGGAGCCTGAGAGCTCTTTGAAGAATGTTCTCAGGAGATGCACCTATTTCACTTGGAAAGCAACCTTACACTGGCAGCATTCAAGTGTCCCTTCAGAGCTAAGGGGCTTTGGTTTTAATGTGATTTATCTCTGGATCTCACCTTAGAATGTTAGTCTGCCCTCAGGTATTTTGCCTCTCCTGCACACCTGAACTTGCTTTGCTGTCTTGAACCTATTAAAAAAATAAAAATAAAATTAAAAACAAAAACAAAAACAAAAACCCAAGGAGATGCATTAGAACTGTGGAGTACATAGGACACATCTGCAAGGATGGTGGGTACACACTGTTCTTCCTCCAAAACATGAAAAGCCATAAAACCCATCCATGTGGCCAAGCAAGGACATCTCCCAAGCCAGCAAATGCCCCGTGGGGACTCAGAGTCTGGGGGGTCACTATGTCCCCACACCCCTCTGCAGCCCTGGGTTCCCAGTCAGCCACACACAGCAGCCTCCTACAGCTCTGATGACCTGGACAACCCAAATTCTGCTCCAAACAATTCCAGGAGTTTGGGCACCAGAACAAGAACTAAGAGGTCTGAATCCCTGAGCTCCCCTCAGCTGATTTGAGCTTCCTAAAGAATTTCATGTCAGAAAAACCTTTTCTTGGCAAGCAGTGAACACTCACAACTCTATCTGAAGTGAAAAGGGGCTTCCAGAGTCACAAAATTCTACTTGCTTTTTTTTTTTCTTCAAAGCCTTTTTTTCCTTTCTTCTTTTGAAGGAGTGTCAGTCATGGCTACACATTCATGGGGAAGATCTAGAAAAGCATCTCCACCTGAGTTGAGCCAAGTATCCAACATGCCTGCAGGGAGATGATCATTATCAGTATCTGCAACCATCATGAATATTCAGATTTTAACTGCCTGGGTCTTATTCTGACTGGACTTCTTTATGCAAAAGTTCTGTCAGCAAAATGAAAGATCACCTTCTCAAACTTTAGAATGAGAATGTGTCTAAGCATTTTTCAGTAATGCAATTCAGAAACTTAAAATATCCATGTAAGTTAAGATAGAGCTCCCTGCTCAGCCAAACCATGACTAAATAGGAGACATCTTGTTCCATCTGATTCACAGAGTACATCTTGAGAAGACTGTGGTAAAAACTTTCAACGCATTTATTATCTGATGTATTATACACGATGAAACTGTTTTTAGCTGTTTATATGAATATGGTAAGGAGTGCAGAATTCTAAGAATTTCCATGACAGTTTCTGGAAAAAAGATTATTTCCCGAATCAACAGCTAAGGATTTGGATCTATTCAGGGTACATTTGGCCCTCCCTCAAAAAATCAAAATACTTAGTGCTTCACCTTGCACGTATAGCTTAATGTATTGCAAAACATCAGTGAAAGAATGACTACTTACCTAAACAGAAGTTTTAAAAGAGGTATTTTCCTTTATAATGTCCACAATCATCAATGCTACACACAACCAATATCATAACCAGTACTGCACAACCAATAAAAGAACATTATTGTCCAAAATGAGATTTAAGAAAATCAACAGACATTAAAGAAAGCAAAATACAAAGAAAAGTTACCAAAAAAGGACAATTTTTTTAACTACTGGGCTGCTCAAAACCATTAATTTCTAGAATAAATTACCTTCACCTGAATGATTCATCATACTTAAGCTTGTGCTGGATATTAAACTACCTTCTCTTTATTCATTTCTTCTTTGGTTACCATTCCTGGCTGCAGTAATTATTTCTGCAGGGCAAATAAACACACAACAAATACACACTGTGAAATAATCACAGAGGAGCCAAAATTTAATGAAACCTTTCACCAGAGAAGTAAAGGAAAAAGGAATCCCAAATTACATGGAATTTTGGGGAATGCAGGATATCTCTTGCAGAACTTCTCTATAAGAGCAGAAAACCTTCAAAAAGTGCAACCCACCCAGCAGAAGGTCTGGAGACCAAAGCAGTGGTGCTGAGGTCTTCTTGTGTTTTCTAGAATATCTGAATAACAAGTTCTTCAGTGACAAGCAAAGCGCTTTGAGTATTTCACTAAGACCTAGAAAAGAGAGGGCAAAGTTAAGAGAAGAGCAGCCTATTGGAGCTATGCCTTAAATATTTAAGAAGGTTACATATGAAGGTTTAAAAAAGAATATATGGGTGGTGCAGATTGCTAGATGAACGAGAAGGATCATGTTCCCTGCATACAGATGCAGTAGTGAATTTTAAATTCATATAGGGCTTTCTAGAAAATATAAAAGCAGCACTAAAGAACTTTATTTAAATAACTGCATTATTTAAATCACAACCGAGTAGGAATTCGCTTGATGAAAAAGAAACTAATTTGTCATAAAAGATTAAGAAGACAAGTAAAATATTTTCATAATACTTACATTATTTTTGGACTGATTTTATTTTCTTTTTAAGCCAGAACACACAGCATTTCTTTGACATACTCTTAACTCCTTTCAATTTGATAGACCCAAATCCAACATTCAGTTCAACCTTCTGCCTCTCTTATTTCCTCCTTTCCCAACACAACCAACTGCACAGAGATTTGCTAGGTGCTCCTTGAAAATAAATACATTTTTAAATCTGTCTGAATATAACCTGCAGTAAGTTATTGTAGGAATTCACAGATGCCCAGGATGGACATGTGTCATGGTACCAAGGACAATTCCTACAGCATCAGAAAAGAACAGCACAAAGGCTTTTCTGTAATGCTGACAAAATCCTTCCCTGTTTAGCTGACCTTTCTTTCCAATTACAGAACCCAACATTAACACTGGAACATGGCTGTTGAGCTTGAGTTATTTGGCTAGAACCTAATTAAACTGTTCCCAGCTCAGAAATTAGAAAAAAAGTGTGTTCTTTTAAGACATCCTACCTGGCTGATGTTGTGCAATGGAGCAGAGAGGTGTCTGTTATTTTGCAGAAGGCTTGGGGAGAACACAGACCTCAGTAAGATAAATCAAGAGTTGTCTCTGCTAGAGGTGTAATATTTTCAATATAAGGGCACACTTCTTTACAATCCTCTCACTGCATTCTACTGTACTGAAATAAATCAGCCTTAACAACTGACAGTGAATCCATGTAAATATGTTCCTTGTAGTTTGCTCAGCAGTGGAACACAAAGATGTTTTAGTCTTAATAAATTCCTGGTGGGTTTGGTTTCTTTTCACCCTGTTTTCTGGCACTGGATTTGTGTCTGGTATTCTGGAAAAGTCAACATCTGAATCACCTTTGACTGTAAAGAAACAAGATTAAAGCAGCAGTATCTGATCATAATATTAAATATTTATTACTTGGGGAAATCACAATTTTCCCTTTCTTGTGACAATACTTTACCTGCAGGAAGATGTTTAGTTGATCCAAATATTTACATATGCTTAGAAAAGACATGAAAATGTCACCAGTTGCCTCTAGTGAGGAAAGCACTCATCATCACTTCTAATTCTGCAAGGCAAAGGGAGGTCTGCTCACTGAGTCACTCTGTGGGTATTTCCCTGCTTAATGAGGAGGTGGCTGAGGCTGAAGAATTGTGAATGATCTCTGTTTGCACTGCTTACTCTGGCTGAGGAATTTCTTTCCCCCATCCCACTGTCAGGCTGCATTGGGAAACATGATTCTCTTCACCACACATTTCTCTGTCCCAAGAACCTTAAGAAAACTAAAATACCTCCACATCATAGGGGAAGGGAGAGGTCAGGGCAGTGGGCAAGGCTTTCAACTTCTATGTGTGTCTATTAAAGTTTGCTTTCCTGAGCAATAATGGCCAAAACAGCTTCTGGGTTTAAAAAGCTCTGGTCTCTGAGCAAAACCACCACATCTTACCCAGTTTCAAGGGTGTGTGACAAGCTCCCTCATCCCACAGGCTCCCCTCCCTGAATGCAGGGCCTGAGCTCCAAGTTTCCATCCCCACTGCTGTCAGGCTGGGTGACAAAAGAGACACTGTGTGCTGCACAGCTGTTTATTCCAGCGCCACTGGCACCGAGTAAACACCGACAGAGCCGACAGAGCCGCCCTTATGCAATTTCCTGTTCTCCTCAACCTCCCTCTGATTCCATCCCCAAAACAGCCCCCGGCTGCAAGGTGTCCACACCTAGAGCTGCCTCTGAGATCCCACACATTTAGCCTCAGCTTGCTCAGCAACAAGAATATTGTGGGATAGAAAGGACACGGAGATGGATTTTTTTTTCACTTGATATTAATGCTTCCGTGTTTTTATAACAGATTTTTTTTTAACCAAGCTTTCTCAATTATCACTGTCTAGTGCAGAACCAGAAATTGGCTTTATTGCTTTTGTCTTCTGTCCTATAGAAGCACCTGGAGAAATGTTTTGGTTCTTCCCAGAATGTTTTGGGTACAAAAAGAAGACAAAAAAAGCAGCTGGAAAGTGTCCTGCTTGTTCTTTTGAAGATGCTTATTCCTCCTATGACCAGCATCCATGCATTTTCCCAGGTACACAGATTTTATCTGTTGAGATCACCTTACATTTTCTCTTTTTCTCCCTTTGTCTCTCACTATTTTCCAAACCTTTTGGATTTGACTTTCACCTTGCCATGTCCTTTTCTGGGAAGTTCTTTATCATCACGCTAACTTTCAAACTTACATAACTTAAGCAAGTTTCATTCCTTCTCACAGGTTTAACTGTGAGACCTTAGGAAAAGAGAAGAGTCTTGAAATTAGTGTGAAAAAAAATCTAGTGTATCCAGTAATTTGCAAAATTTGAAGTGTCACAAATTGCATCATGCATGGTAAAGACTAATGTTCACATGCATCTATGTCGTGCTGTTCCCATTCTTCCCACACTTGAAATTTCCATATTATTTTCACGTGTTTTCTGACTATATAATCACCGAGCACAAGGAAACATAGCTAATATGCTGTTAGAGCATATTATTAAAAGAAAAAATGGTCTCCCTGCAGAGAGACCCTAAGAGATGTGAATCTGTTCAGATCAACCCTCTTAGTATAGTGATAAAGGAAAGTCTGATTGTGCTCTCAAGAAAACTTTAGGTTGCTGGTTGTTAACATTAAATTAAGGCATGTTATAAATTCAAAGAAGGAAGAACATCAAGCTGCAGTTAACATTTCATAAAAGGATTCCAATATCTAATTTCTTCTAATGTACAGATACACACAGTTTACAGAAGAAGAGACTGCTTGGATTACTCTCAGTTCTGAAAACCCAAAATTTCCTTCTCTGGGTACAAAAGAGCAGCACTCATCACTATTCTAATTACCTGAGGATTTCTATTTGTATACTTGGTACAAAAATCTAAGCTCAACTATTTCAGCTGTGACAGTGTGGACTTAGATGTCTGCTAAGTAGAAATAAATCATGCAAATACGTAAATGCACTTCCCTTTTAGAAATGTAAGAAAATGCAAAATTGCTAATGAAATGTAAGTGGATAGTTCCAAATCATAAACCTCAGCTATTTGCAAGATTCCAAGCTGCAGCAATACTCAGATACACTGAACATCTCATGTACCTAAACAATAAATTACAGACTGCTGCCATGTACTGAAGCAAATAGTCAAGGGAACAACAGGACCAAACATAACTCTGTATTCAAAACCAAACTTCTCACACCTCAAGGCTTTAGACAGATGACGTCAGTACTGCAGAAGAAAGTGCCTTGGGTTTGTATTTCATATCTGTCTCTTTAGTTCTGCCTGTGAATGTCCCCCAGGTATTACAGTTTTAACCAGATGTCTTCACATTGCATATTAGTACCAAACTAACCCTGATTGAAACAGCACCTTACCTAACTACTGTTTTACAACACAACAGTGCCCAGAAAAAAGGTATTAAGCAGCCCAAGTGCACTGAGTGGCACCATTCTCAGTCATATGATGGGTTTTTAATAGCCAGGGCAGCACTACTAACTACTCTGAAATCTCCATAAATAATCACTTTGACTGGAGATTTTAAGAAAGTGCATGTTCATTTTAATTCTTAGTGCTTACAGTTTTCCTTCCTCTTCATCTAAGAAGAAAAAAACCAGCTAAATATTTCACCCTGGGATAGTGCCAAAGGACCAGAATCAGACTAGCAGTGAGGCTTTGAGAATCATTTCTTACACCACAACTTATTTCCAAAAATTAAATCACAAAGGCATCTTCAAAACACCTTTGCATGAACATTATTTTTTTATTGATTTCAACATAGGAATTCTTGGTTTCATTACCTGTTCACTAAAAGCTGCCCTTTCAGTTTTCAAGAGGCACTACAAAAGTGCTGTTTATAACCAAGGAATGTACAAAAGGGCTCCCCTAAAGATCCTGTTAAATCTACTTTGGCTGTACAGAAATGTGGCAATCTAAGAGGATGAAAGTCCTTGTATGTGGCTGCATGCCAGAACCATCATCCCGAGGCTGCCGAGAACATGGATGTTACCTGAAGTAGTCAGTTCAAGCTTCATTAACCTCTTCATGCCTGAAACGTGTCCTACATTAGTGCCGTCCTGGGTAAATTCAAATACATGAAAATAAATAGCATGGGAATACAAAAAGCACATGGACAAAAGACAAACTAGAGTTTCAGCCTGTCTCTGAAGGAAGAGGCTGAGGGAGTAGACATAAAATAAGGAAGAACAGACTGCAGAATGGTCAGGGTATTAGCAGAAAATCTGCAGTTAGGAAAGTATGTTATCATCATGCTTCCTTTTTTTCTTAAAATTCAGAAGTCAGAAGAGATAACAACCCTAAAAGACAAATACAACTGCTTTGATTATCTTTGTTTATAACTTCTTAAGCAGTAGGGACAATAAGCCTCTGACCATCTGAGGCTTGCATTTTCCCCGTTTGAGAAAGAGAAATCTGCCATCCAGCCCAGATCTGGGATGCAGAGCAGGACAGGAGCTTTTGCAAGTTTTCTTGTAGGTAGAAATAAACCCAGAACATCAAAAAGTTTATGGATGACTTTTATCCTAGTAAAGAGCATCCCAACAGCTAGTCTGGGATTTGGGTTCCTCTATTTGCATTGCTGGTGGCATCAAAAGCACAGCTCTACATGCCTGTAAGAATTTAAAATTGGTCTGGGCTGCTTAACATAAATCTTTTGTTCCCATAAGGAACACAAAGCCAGCATCTACGCAATGGCACAAATTTCCAGCACAAGGAAGGGCATAGATTAAGTCTGTATGTAAAGCACTGTGGTAAATACTACAGCAGCCACCTATGATTATATCCCTGAGCCTGGCACAGAGACCCTGCTGATTCATGCACCCCTGCATGCCATGCATGCACAGCACATGAGTAACCAGCCAGCCCCAGAACCCCAGGGAGCCCTGTTCCTTTAACAACTGCCTAAAAAGAATGCTCTGCTGAAGACTTAAGTGTCAGGAAGGGATCTGGACTCACTCCAGATGATCTGGAACTTGTCCCTACCTATGTGGGGACACCTCTGGAAGATGTGCTTACCTCCAGTAGGCCCCATTAAGAAGCCTGGTTTACATCAGAGGTGAGAGGTAAATGGGTATGCATCTAACTTAAAACAGCTGGCACAATTCATTGCAAAGAAGTAACAATATTGAAAGAAATCTTCTTCCCCTACTAACAGCAAATACAAGATTACAATTCTGCAGCCAAGCCTTCTAATCTAAATGTTGAAGACACAACTGCTCCCCAGGTACATCTATTCACAAAGGCAATGATGACAAGCAAGGACAGAAGTTACAATTTTTTTATTATTATTATTTATCCCATGTTAATTCAGTTCAATCAACAGATAAATTACAAACATTTGAAAGAAAAGGTCCATTAAAAAGAATTCAAACTAAGATATATGTGACCAAAATTACTGCTTTCTGAAACTACATTCTCTCAACATTCTTACCACCCATGCTTTGCCCTACTCTTTCACCCAGAAGAGACTACCAGTTCCACAGGATTACTTTATTGTAAAGTAATTGTAAGTAATTGTAAAATCCTCACTTCACAGTAAAGTAAAGGATTACACTTTTGTACAAAGTGCACACCCCACACTCTGACAACTCCTTACAGTCAGGGCTGAATACAAACCACAACAGCCAGGAGCCAGCAGCATTTCCTTATATATGCCCCAAGCAACACAGCTGCCAGCTTGCTGGGAGATTTCAAAGGGCATTTCACCACCGTCAGGATACTCTGTACACAAGTCCCTGCCCTGACTGACTCACGCTGTGTCCACACTGGCATTCCCTGCATTTGTCCTGTGACAACATTCCCCCTGCCAGAGCTCCAGTGCTGGCAGCTGCTCTGGACTGGCAGCTGACATTTTAAATGCTATGTAAGACTTCTGGCAGCTCCCTTTGCTGCTGCCAAAGGTAAAGCTACATTAATTAATGCAAGAAAGAGCCCAGCAACTCCCACAGCAGAGGCCCTTAAAGCCCCAGAAGGCTGCAGATGTTCAGGACATAGCACATTGCAAAAGAAGGACAAGGTTGAGTTGGGAGAACCACGGAGCCAGCAGCTGCTTTTAGGCCAAGCCTCCCCCTAGCTCTGCACAGACTGCCTAAAAGCTGCTTTAGAAAGGTCTCAGCACAGCCTGCTCCAGGCCCTGGCATGAGGAATGACGGCAGATGAAGAGCACCTCCCCTCTGCTCAGCGGTCCTAAGACAGCTTTAAAATAACCTGGTCCAGCCCAAAACTCCTCCAAATACAAAGTTCCTCCCATTATCAGTGGGAGAAAATTCCCGGAGAGGACAGAGCAAAGCATGGAGAGGTGTCAAGCACTGAGGGTAGGCACCAGTCAAGCAGAGATGGGGAGATGGTGACAGTCCCCTCCTGCTGTCCAGCCCTGCCTAGCATAGAGGCTGGCACTGGTGGGCACTGCCGAGCCCAAGGGCAGATCAGTCAAGATCCTGCCCTGGTACTCCACGCCACATGACTTAAGATAGTCAAAAGATGCCTTTTCTTCCCTCCTCTCAGTGAGGGGATGGGCTGGAGCCCAGGCAGCTGTGAGATGCCTTTTTCCACTGATTATCATGGCACCTTACAAAGAAAAGCTGAAGAAAACATGTTTCATCCAGGGGAAGGCCACCTAGGAACCTAAATGTGGGAGGATGGAATGTTCTCTATGTGCTGGGGCATGCTGAGGGTGGGAAACCACTTCCTGCTTGCCCCAAGAGCTGCAAGCAGCCTAATGAGCACTCCCTGGGAATATCAAACGTCACCAGATGTAACCTGAAGGGTCATTGGGAACCCCTAGTGCAAACCCCAACTATTAAACTCCCCAGGAGCCAAGGGCAGCTATAAATACCTTGGCTGTCCATACTGAGAGCTCCCGAGTACTGAGGGCACACTGAATCCAGGCTGCTCTGTTACTTTTGCATGACAGCCTCCTGTTTTCTGCTGCCTTTGTGCTCCCAGGCTGACTTGCCCGATTGTGACAGCTGTTCCTCACGTGCAGGAAGTGGTAATTCAGTGTTTTTAAATATACTGGCTATGTCACTGCCAGCTCTCTTTGAACCTCTAAAGTAACTGAGCTGTGTTGGTGACTTAATTACTGGCATGGTATGAATTCAAGGCAAGTCTCCTTCCTTCTTGCTTTCCCATAGGCAAGCCTTTCCTGTGCTGCTGTGCCTTTCCTTGGCCCCCTGCCACCTCTCCCAGCCTCGGAGGGCTGGAGAACATGGTAACCCACACTGTAGAGAGCATGCATGCACTCCACCAGGCTGCACATTTTAAAAGACAGCAGATTTCCAAGCTGCTGCACGTTTTAGATCCAGCAGTGCCAGCCTGGCCCCGTGCCCAAGCAGGCAAACTCCATGTGAGATCCACTTGGAACTCACCAACTCTACCTGATAGCAGCCCACACCTCTTTCCAAACTCTCAGCACACAAAGTGGAAGTTGGCCTGCTACCACACACAATTTACTCCAAGTGATACCAGGAAGGTTTTGACAAGTGCATCAAGAGGTCAAACACCCTGGAACTGTCTCTTGTTTTGGCTACTAACGCCAGAAACCACTTTGTAGTCACAAGCACACAATGCTGAAAATTTTAAGCCAAGCTGGTAAAAGAATTCAGTGTTAATAAAGGAATACCCGGTCCTGCAAAACTCCCTGCATTATTTCTACTTCTCTTTACAACTGTAATTTGAGCTCTAAACTCTTTTGGGAATTCATATATAAGATTAATGCTATCATGGAAAATAAAACTCATTTCCTAAGCTAGTATCTGAACACTTGGTGTCTCGAAACTAGAGTAATAAGATAATCTTTAACAAAAATGTTAATGAACCTTGGCTGCTGATTTATAATTAATTAAAATAATCCCCTACTGGTTTTGATCAAAAAGATCTTGGCCTGAAATACCATGTCAGAGGAGAGAAAAGCACTTGCTTGTTCATAAAGATTACAGCAGAAAACACTGCTTAAGAACTGCAGAACACAATGTTTAGCAATGAACATAAACAATTTTTTCCTTAATCTCATGATTCAGGGGGCTGCTTACCTACTTATTACAACCACAAGACCTGCAACACTGGTCCCTCTAAAGCAAAAGAATACTTTTTCCATAGCATATCTCCCATTTCATGTTTTAATTTTCCACACCATTCTCAACTCCTTGAAATTAATTCTTTACTTTCTAAAATTCTGCTTCAAAATATACTTCTTCAGACACAAAAGTCTGTATTAAATACACATCATAGAAAATAATTTTAAAAATTTTCATCTTGATTCCAGTGCTTAACACATTCAAGAAACAGTCTAAAATACTAAAATATAAAAGTCTCTAAACAGATATAGAAGAGTTGAAAATAATCAGTGCTCTTTTTTCAAAGACCCAATTTGCTCTTCAGCCTTTTATTGATCTGTTTCATACTTAAGGAGCTAAGATCAAAGAGATTATTATCTAGCAAAAAGGGCACTTAGAGATGCAGAATTCTAGCATTTTCTTTTTTCTCCTTCTACTTATTCTATTTGTTCTTCCTATTAGTTCTCCTCTCCATGTACTGATTTTTTTTTAAACTTCCCTTATTGAAAGGACTGGATGCTGCAGAGTAACCAGCAGTGCAATGACCTGCTGGACTGTGATATCCTGAACTTTCACACATCTCTCCTTCTATCAGGAGCTGTGCAATTGCCAAAGATTGGGAAGGGAAGAGGCCTTGAGCTGTGTTTTCTGAGAGTGCTGACGGTGCAGGCGAGCTCCAAGCGAGCCCTGCATCAGCACTGGCAAACACACAAGGGCTGGGACAGTTTGGTCACTTGTCAGCAACTTGCCAAGGACTGCAAACTTCAGGTTTGGGGTGTTTTGAGGGGTTGGGGATTTGGGGTTCTTTTTAGGTGGTTAGTGGGAGGGCGGGGTTTTTGAGGTTTTGTTTGGTTGGGTGTTTTTAACAGGACAACACAGAAAGGAACAAGCACTGGCTCTACCTCTGAAACAGGACATGGATCTCCCACTGACAGCCTATTTGAAAAATCAAACCCAGGTGTTTCACAGAAGACATCCCAAATCCATCCAATTTACACAATCCTCTTTCCATAGGCTTTCTATTTCAAACAGGATAACATTTCTTTGGGAAAGACATCAGTTTACAGCATCTAACTGCACATATGAAAGAGCTAGATGGCAGCACTCCATTTCACTCTTAGAACATTTTTCAAAACTTTATTAATTATTTGTCTAATCTTGGGACAAGATTCCAGGACTTCTTACAGAGGAGGAGGAATGAATAGAGCACAATCTTTAAAGAGTTATCTCGTTCCTACAGACTAATCTACAAGTTCAGCATCCTTAAAATAGAGGTTTGCTATTTACTTTAGCACACTGACAGTACATAACTATATTTGCATTAATCCAGCACATACATTAATGTGACAAGCACTGTGCTGACTGAAAGCTGACACACTGCAGCACTTGTGACTCTCACTAATATACCTCTGAGCAAGTCTGACAATCAACAGCTCAACAAAACTGGGCTTGTGTAACTGCAAATCCAGCAACAACTGTTTTTCTCCTTCACACTAATAACAACTTAAACCCGTGTTGTATTAAATCAGCCTCTATGTAAGCCCAGGATTCCCTTTATGAAACTCAAATACTGAGTATTCCTCTTTAAGAAATCTCATATAAAGAGATTAAATACTGTAGCATCCGCAAATTACAAAAGCTCCTGGAGATTTAATTATTAACTAGAGATTATTACTCCATTAAAGATGATTTATGCACACATGCTGCACTGGATGTTTGCACAGTTTTAAAGGTTGGCAGGAGGATGTAAAAAAGTATTTCTTTAAAAAATAAACTCCTGATTCTTACCTAGTAGGCACATATTTGTGGTAGCTACCTCTTTATTCAAATAGAACAATATACTTCAAATTAAGTCATTGAGTTCTGTAGCTTTTTCACTTATTATGCACAAAAAGCAGCAAAAAACCTGTAACGACATAACATTTTAGAGAGTCAAAAGAACTTCCCAAAGTAACATCTCTGAAAGCTTCTTGTCCCTGAATTCTGGATTCCTTACAACCCAGAGGAAGAATCCTCCAAATCTGAGAGCTTCTGTGGGGTGTGTCCCCAAAGTGGGGGGAGTGGGGAAGTTACAGCAGACCAGTCATTGACTTCTGCAGTTAAACCTTTTCTCACACCTAGATGCTTACAAAAGTCTCCCTTAAAACAAAACAAAACCCCTAAAATCCCAAACCTTTTAATGCACAACACAGCTGATCAGCATGAATAAAACACCTCTTTTCAGAAAGACACCAGTTTATTGATTTCATACTGCTTTTCCTATTAAAACCCCCACTATTTTAGAGATTTTTCTTCTTGTAGAGGGGTAGCTCTACAAAACCCTGTGCTTAACATAAAGGAACAATAACAGCAAGGAACTCTCAAGTTCCTGTCTCAGTATTTGATTTTATCATATTAGAGCTCAAAGATCTAAGATGAGGGACTTTCAAGTGCAACATATTTCAAACCAATGGGGCAAGAGCTCTTGTGCCAAAGAACCCTCTGACCTTTACAAGAGAAATAACTTGAACCCATTAAGTTATATAATGCAAAACAGGTTAGAAATATACTTAAAAACTGCTTTAAGTTTTTCAGTGAGGTTTTCTGTGCTTAATTCAAGAGCAAAAGTAATAATAATAATAAAAAAACCCCACCAAACACAAATAAACCACAACAAAGCCAGAAACATAGCATTTCCACAGCATATTTGAAAAATTAAAATAAAACCACTGATGTCATTTAGAGAAATGTCTATTTTGAAGCCTTTTTCAAAAAGCAATAACATACTATACTAATAGTAGCACTAATAACACATCCCGATTCCAAAAGCTGCCACTTATCTCTGCAAAAAGCAGAGAGGAACCTGAGAAGAGACATACATTGAACAAGAAAAGGGAGAAGAGATCATTCAATTTTATCAACTCTTCAGTATCCTCCAGTACAATGGGTTTCAAAAATAACGCCAAAACTTCACGGACACAAAACCAAAAACTATCCTCAGTACTGCATTTTTCCACAAGAGGACACTAAAATAGTACGAAAACCAGAAATGTACAGCTACCTTAGAGAGTCGTTCATTAGCCAAGTAGAATGCTTTGCACGTACAAACTATTTTGCAGTGAAGTAGACATCATCTCCTTTTACCCTAGAGTGCGTTTCAGTCATTCTAGTGATTTGACTTATAGTGTTTCAGGTGGCACAAAAAACCAGATATAGTTCAGCTTGTTACGGACAAAAACCAACAGCTGAGCAACGCCACAGAAACAGTTTTGCACTCCGTTTGAAAACGAGCTATTAACCTCGGATTTACAGCGAGCACACGCCGAATCATCGCACGAATTCGAGGAACAACTGGGCACCAGGAAGGGCTCACGGGGCAGCGGGACGCGGCTGTGCTAACGCGTCCACTCCAGCCTGGCACCAACACCGTAAAGGAGAGAGCGAATTACACTGAAATAGCCTCCCCGTGTCCCGGCAGCCCTGTGCTGCGGGAAGGGCCGCCGGGGGAGCGCCGTGAGGGCACGGAGCCCGAGTGGCGGGGCCTGGCGCTCCGAGCCCCNGAGGAACAACTGGGCACCAGGAAGGGCTCACGGGGCAGCGGGACGCGGCTGTGCTAACGCGTCCACTCCAGCCTGGCACCAACACCGTAAAGGAGAGAGCGAATTACACTGAAATAGCCTCCCCGTGTCCCGGCAGCCCTGTGCTGCGGGAAGGGCCGCCGGGGGAGCGCCGTGAGGGCACGGAGCCCGTGTGGCGGGGCCTGGCGCTCCGAGCCCCGCTCTGAGGGCACCCGCGGGCCGGGCCGGCTCCGAGCCCCGCTCTG
>VXBR01002967.1:463496-523066 GCA_013400215.1 Cisticola juncidis | reverse complement strand
CTGCCGGGCTGCGGCCGAGGGGCAGAGCAGGGAGCCGCACCAGGCAGGGCTCGGCCGGGGCCGGGGCCGGGTGCGGGGCGTCTCCGCGCCTCCTGGAGCGCCGCAGGACGGGCGGCAGTGCCCGCGGTGCGGGCCGGAGGGAATGGGTTGAGCGGCGGCTTGTCGCCTTTATTCTGGGCCCCTCATCTCTCCCCTGCTGTAGGGAGAGGGGAAAAAGCTTGGGTTAGGCTATAGGCTAGAGATAAGAGTCCGAGTGAAAGAGGAAGGCGAAGCCTCTGTCCTGCAGCGATAGGCGAATGACACGTGTCAATTTGGAGCGATACTGTGCAGGGAAGGGAGTTTGAGCGTGAAATGTTTGGAAACAGCTACTGGTGGAGTAGTATCTGCAGAAACTTTGTTTCCTGAGCAGGTACACTTACGCATTTTGCTAACTTTTCTGACAGTTTTGCAGTTCTGATAAATTACTCAGACCCTTCCCGTTGTTTTTTGTCAAATGTCAGTGTTTGTTACGTTTACCTGTTCCATCACGTGTTCTTACAGGAAGCCTTGTCAGACAATGGCTTCGTTTTAGTGGAGCTTAGCAAAATGAGGTGCTGATCCTTAAGTGGTATTCTTGAGTAGATCTGGGAGGCAAGTAACAGCACTAAATATTAGAAACAAATTTGTTGGCAGTTGTGCACGTAAACACAGGATATATGTAGGAAAAAGTACCTCGTTTCCATTCTTAAATACTAAGGTTTAAAGGACTACATTTTGTCTTTTTACATAAAAGTGAAACCTCCAGAAACTTTAAAGAAGAGGTGGAGTGTAGTAGCTAATATACTTAAATATTAGCCTATAACAAAAATCTTCAAAAATATAAAACCAGGCACAGGAGATAGAGTAGCTGATATACTTAAAAATTCCATTTTAAAACCAAAGAAACATACAGATAAGGGATTGTGGCAGTAGCTGTAGTTAAGTAGAATAGACAAGGTATTAAAAAAGCAGCTAGCTAAGGCTGTGTCTTTAGTTATATGTATTAATAGTATCCCCCTTGGCTTTAGAGTTCAGAATATACTTATGATTCAGATGTGTATTTTTAACTGACTCGTTGGACAAGGCTTTTGAATGCACTTTTATCTGTGGGGGGAAATTATGGGGAAAGGAAGATGAATACATGTGATTAAAGATATAGGTATCTTAAACAAACAGTGTGAAATCTATAAACTTTGTACATTGATAATGCTAGCGGGAGTTGGTTTTTCTCAGCAAGTTTTTCAAGTTCTTTATTATGTCTATGTGTTTTTAAAGTAAATGAAGCTAGAAATAATATTAATGAAATCAAATTGAGAAATAAAATAGATGCATATTTGTGTTAAACCCATCTGGTTTTATCTATGTATACGTTGTAATAGAAGTTTGTCTTCAACTTTTCTGGTGTTTTTCAGTAAATCCTCATTTTTTTTTAGTGATACAGAGTTTTAACGAATGTTACACTGCAGCAGTGCCATTAAGTCCTTCTGAGATTCATTAATAGTCCCATTGCAGAGAACCAGAGAACACTGAGTTATGGATAAACAAACTTCTCTGAGTCTCTGAGTTCTCAGCAGCTTGCTCCTAAATATTCCCATTATGCCCCTAAGAGCAGCTGGAGGCAAAGCAGGTTGTTTGGAGTTTCAGCTGTGCCCGTCAGGGATGGATGCAGGATCCCAGTTCATGGTTTTGTCCCTTCCCGGTGGGCTGGGTGGTGTCACTTGTACAGCTCAGTGTCCAGTGCTGCTTCAGAGATTTCAGCTGGGCTCTGAACCAGCATCTGCTGAAGATGAGCACACAACCAGGTTTTCCTTGGCATTCCAGTGTGAAAGAACAAGAAGAAATGTAATGATGTTTGCTTTAGGCTGGTTTAGGGAATGACTAATCATCCAGAGGAGTAGATGGGAAAAGGATTTTGGTTCTTGTCTACAAGTTACGTGATGCCTTGGTAGATAAGTGGTAGGAGGTGTCTCTAACACTACCAGCCTGTGTGTGGTGGAGTGGAAAGATGGGTATTAAGTTGATTATGAGTCTTCAGTTTGTGTTTATATCCATATTTTTGTACATGTTAACAGGATCTCAGATTGCTGTTTGCAAAGTAGAATTGATTGAATTTTTTTCATTAGCTTTTGTAAGGGGTAATACCATGTTTTCATGGATACAAAGTGGATACAAAGTTTCACCACTACACTTCAATTATCTTTTATTAGTCACTTATGAAAAGTTTTCTTTTGGACATTGCATAGTTTCAGCTCCATCTCTGAAGTCCAGGTAATCAGGGCCTTGTTATTTTCTCTTGCTCATAACTTTGGGACAAAGTTCTTTTTCCTTTGGAAGAGATGTATTAAAGCAGTTTCTCATAAACCAGTGTTGGGATTCCTTTTTGCTTAAAGGTTTTTGCCTGGGCTGTGCAGGCACTTACTAAGTTCATTTTTACATCACTGCTGCTGCCTAATGCTTTCCCAGCTGTTCCTGTAATGGTGGGACCAATAATTCCTTATGGTGGGGGCAGTGAGAATCCCTGGTCACTGGATCTGGGGTTCAGACTTGTCCCTGTTCCTTTTCCTTCCAATCCTCAATTTCTTTGCTTTCTTCTCTAAAAGATGAAAAGATTCAAATCAATTTTCTTTTATATCCAGTAAACAGAAGGCACTGAGTAAAATACAGTCACTGCTTCACCCTGGTAGCAAAATCTGAGCATATTCTATAAAAATTGCTGTATTAATAGGTGTGGATTTTCACCCAGTAACCCTGGGAAGAGAGGATAAATAGTATGAGTAAGATAATTATGGAAATAAGAAGAAAATGATCCTATCAGAAGGGTAAACATTTCTGTGGCTTTCAGTGTTTCCTACAGCAAAAGTTGACTTGCAACTTATTTTGGGAAAATCTGCCTCAAATAGAAAATAATAAAATATTCTTATCAACACAGTTGGTGAGAACGATGCCTATGTGTGTTTACTGGTTATATAAGTGAACTTTACAAAGACTTATCTTGAAAATCAAGATGTATGAGAACTTAGTGAGTATTGGTCAGAATATGAGAAGTGTGTTCTGCTATGAGGTTTCTGAAGTGTTTGTGCTACTGATTAAATAAATGCTGTGCAGATGCTTTTTCAACGTGTTCCAGCATGAACTATCCAAAGTACACCTGTCAGAATAAATATAAATATATACTTGCTGCCATTAAATCGAGCAAGGTGGTGTGAGTTCTCTCTCAGCTCACTAATGTGAGTCTTTTCATCCCTACACTAATGAATTCGCTTTAATCTTCTGCACTGAACAAATCAAGTGTGTCTCTTGATGGATATCATTCTGACTTCCTCATTAGAAGAGCGCGAATCTGATTAAGATATTTTGCAATTCTTTTAAGTAAAGGGATGCTGTTCTTTTCAATGCTGATGACAGCCTTGTTTTTTCATTCCCATGTATTAAAAGATTCTACAAGTGGTTACAGCTTGCATAATTTATCAGGTTTTCCTGCTTTCCTTCTCGTGTGCTCCATTAGAAAACATAAAGGTATGATTGTGACAACTAGAGAAAGTGACTGTCATTGACTGAGAAGGTATTTCGGAAATCAAATTTCCAAGAAACAAACAGAAAATCCACGTGGAATTCCACCAAATCATTTGTTCCTTGCAAACAGACACTTTCTGAATGATATTCATGTCGTTATTGAGTTTGGTGAATAAAGCTTAGGAGAAGAATTCAAAAGTTTACCCTGCTTTTTTCCAGCCTTTGGGCTTCCCAGTTACCATTTACTTTCCCTTGCTGTCATCTGGGTATTTAATCTGCAGAACAGAAAGATGATCAGTGAATGAAGTACCAGCACCTCCAGATCATCTGATGAAATGTTTTTGCCTAAGAGGTACCAGCTGCCTCATGGTACTGGATCCTCAGACTATAAATGCTGCTGGCAGAAGTTGCTACTCAGAAGAATAATCTGTCGACTAAATACTTCTTTTTTTTTCCTGCAGTGATACATTTTGAACATCACCACAAACAATAAATGCCATTTTCTCCACTGTTGTGTGCGTCGCTGGTGATTAAAATTTCAGAATCAAAAGCATCAGTAGTAAAAGTGTAAACCTTTTTTTGTTTTGTTTTGTTTTTGTGCAGCTACACACTTTTTCTCAGACTAGTAATGAACTTTTTCTTAAACAGAGACTACTTCAGAGATTTGTCAGTGTTACATTCTGCTCTCTTTTGAGTTCACACTATCAGTATGCAACAAAAAAGTTTCCAGTGCTTTGTTGCCATTATGAAATGAAGTCCCCAAATGCCGTTCTCTGTTCTTTTTAAAACCTTTGGATATAATCAATGCAGCCTTGCATCATAGTTTTAAAATGTTAGTTGTACAAACACACACTGATGAAAATTTGTGCTGCCTCATTTTCTGATAGAATATACTGATAACAGTATAACATTAAAACTGTGATGATTTCGTGAAATAAACCAGTACCTTGAATTTGTGCTGCCTTTGAATTTCTTGTTTTTGTCTTGTCAGAATTAAATAGGAGTGGGGCAGAGTTTTATTCTAAACCTTTCCCCTTGCCCCCCAGTACATCACAATTGGTACTGTAATGCACTCTATTATGTACACATGCTCATATATCCAGTCACAACTCCACTCATTTTGTTGTGTTTTAGCTAAGAAAATAAAGGTGAAAGTTATGTCTGTAGAAAACCGAGTGATTCAGTTACATGTACATATTCAGCCTTTTTATGCAGTTTGGAAAAGTTTTTAATTCCTTTGTGAGCATTTAAAGCTCCAGTTTTATACTTTGCCCTGTAAGATTTAATGTGGTATACCTTTGAGCTGCCATTTAGCATTTTGTTATTTTTCTTGTCTTGAATGAAAAATTCTCAAAACAATGCCACTGGTTACCAAAGAACTGATAATTGTGAATACTAGTAAGTCACAGAATTCTTTTGTGGAGTTCTGATAAAATAACAATGAACTTGACCACAGTTTCAGGCACTGTGAAATGCCTGGTTTTTTTATTTTCTTTGGTTTTTGCAATGCTTGGCATGTAGTCAGCTTGCACTGGGCAAATGCTCTTGCACAGCATTGGCAGATGAAATAATTTCTAAAAAGGATGTTGTGCATGTTCTAAAAATACACGGGGTGAAATTGGTACAGATCACTTGATTCAATATAATTGTGGAGATTGTGATCACAAGGATGCTTTAGGTGCTTCTGAAAAAT
The DNA here is from genome assembly GCA_013400215.1 of Cisticola juncidis. NCBI lineage: Eukaryota > Metazoa > Chordata > Aves > Passeriformes > Cisticolidae > Cisticola > Cisticola juncidis. The sequence goes on along the minus strand of VXBR01002967.1, from coordinate 517,842 downwards.
GGCAACAGATTATTTTTAGACTGGCATTTCAGTGAATAGCTGAGAGCTGGTTATCGTGCTGCTGTTCAGGTGTAGCTTCTCAATAAGCACATTTGACAAAAGCTGCCTCAGTAACGTAAGAAAGTGTGCCTGAATTCCTTAGGATTAGTGAATACTCTGGTTTGGAGCTTCATGAGAAATACATTTGATATAGTGTGGAAGTTTACCCAGTAAATACCGTCTGAACACGTAAATAGCATTTTGTGAACAAGTTTGGCAGCTTACTACAGGAGCTAAAGGAATGGAAGGAAGCCATGCTCACTGATTTGTGTAGGTACTGGGTTGAGATCAGTAACAGTGAAGGAAAAGAAAAAGCAGCAGATATAAAAACTCTTACGTAGTACCTGTTTTTTGTAAATAAAATGACTTCACCAGTTTATATATGGAAAAGTTGTCTGGGTCCTTTCTCACATAGCTGGTGTCATCCCTGTTCCTTGTGTGGGGATGTGTCCAGAGTTCTGTGCTCTCCCTGGGGCCCTTCATGGCAGTGGCAGCAGGCAGAGTTTATGTCCAGGTGTTTCCATTCTGAGCTGAGCCGTTCGTTCTGTGCAGAATTCCCAGAGAGCTGCACAAAGAATCCCTGCTAACACACCTCGCTGTTCAGCTTCTCTTTTTACTTCCCCAGCAGCAGCTGCACAGCTCACAGAGTTGAATTAAAAGAATTAAAAACTATGCCTGTAGTCAAGTTTTAATGTCTGAACTGTACAGGATTTAAATTTTTTAGCATACATATCTGTCGGTGATTTTGTAGGGAAGTAAACCTTCATTTCAAAATTGTCCATGAAGAGAAAACTCTTCTGAGTACTGGTTTTGCTCAGACTCTAAAGTTGTTTCCATGCTAATGTTGCATGTGTAATTCAATCCAGCAGAAAGTTTTTCAGAATAGAAGCAGCAAAGGAAAATGTTTCTTTTAAAAATGAGTTTTATAAAACTCATGCTTGAAGAAATGAAGGGCAAGTTCATCCACTACTTCTGTGACTCTCTGCAGGAGAAAAATGTTGCAAGTATCGAGTAATATATAAAAGTGTACTAAGTGTCTTGTGGTGTTCTCATATCCCTATTTTTAGCTTTTATGTTCTGGGGTTTTTTTTTGTTGAGGAAAACCAAAGAGCACGCTGATTAGGAAGGTGGAGAGAAGTTACAAGCAAAGGAGGCTGTTTAAAGATGAGGCTGTTACAGATCTGAATGGAAAGGTTATGGTGTAATGAATGTAGGGAGTCTGGCAGATAGTTTGTGAATGTAGAGCCCTTCATTGACATTTAATTCTCATAGTTATTTTAGAGTGGTTACAAATCCCTTCGCAAATTCAACAGCTTTGGGTCAGAGGAGGAAAGGAAATAGGATCAGCTGAAATTAAAGCATTTATGAGTAAGGGAGTGAAATACTCACAATATCCAGTGGTTAAGAGACAACTATATTTAAACTATTCTTCATTACCTCTGAAAGAAAGTTTGTTAGTTCTAGTGTGATCTGCAGGCACGACCAGGAAATATTTACACTCTTTTTGTTATTGACAGCTGCTGTGTTTGACTGTTTTTTCAGGGAAGTAATTCATCTTGAATTACCTTAATTTAGTGTATTTAAAAGGCCATAAGGAGATAAGTGTAAGAAGACTGGTTCTTCAGGATGTCCTTAGTAAGACATATTTGAAGTCTTCTACAATATGAAAAACGCCTTCTGTAAAACTGAAAAGTGGGTATTTTGGTCTCTAGTTCAGCCCTCCCCAGACATGTGTCCCCTCACACTGTATCTTTTTCTGTAGTCTTTGGAACAACCTCCAGGCTTGTACTTATTTCTGGCCCCATCTCAACTTTTTTTGTCATTCCTATTCTTTTGTAGTGTTTTTACAAATGACCCAGTAATACACAGCAGTAGGAACAAACTCTCAAAGGGAAACACTAGCCTCATAACACACTCTTTATTTCTGAGGCATAGGGTTATTTTTGGACATGTTTGGAAAGTTGGAAGTAGTAGACTTTGAAGTGTATTGTGTATTATAAAAATAATTTGTCCCTGTGCATTTTCCAGGAGTGACAGTTGACAACTGGCATGCAGCTGGTTCTGTGAGGTGGCTTCCAATTCTTTTTAACTAAAATTTTGTTAAATAAGGATGCATTTCTAAGAAGGTGCCTTTTAAAACAATAATACTCTACACAAGGCAGAGAAGAGAGTAAAACATACAGCCCGTTTTCCAAAGGGAACAATCCACAGAAGCTCTGCTACAGAACTGGTTTTGTACCTTCTCCCTAAATTGGGTCATCCCCCATAGAGTTTGTAGGATTCGCTTGACGTGGGTGTCAGTGTGGCCCACGTGCCCTCTGGGGTCTGGCAGGGCCATCCATGGGTGTCAGTGTGGCCCACGTGCCCTCTGGGGTCTGGCAGGGCCATCCATGGGTGTCAGTGTGGCCCACGTGCCCTCTGGGGTCTGCAGCAGTTACCCTGTGCCTGCAGCAGCTGGCAAACACAGCAAGTGTGGCATGCTGATGGGAACAGTGACATTGCCACAGCAGTGACACTTTCTGCTCTTCTGGGCCGTTCTACAGAGAAGGGGGAGTTACTCCTCCTGTCCTGTGAGCAGCACTGCCATTTCCAGACTCATACCCTACCTAAGGATGGAGGGTCTCATTTCAGTCTCTTAGTATCCTAAGAAAGTTGGTATGTCCAGGTGGCATTGGTATTTAGTGATGTGGGCACTACTGCATATGATACATTTAAAATACTGCTACTACTTCTCTGCTGGTACTCTTAACTCCTCTGAAAACTCCCCAACAAACCAGGGAGGGGGCAAAGCTTCAATAATTAGGAAAATGGTCAGAGTCAGGATATATATTCTTCAATTTTGATGGTATTTTAGGTGCATTGTGAAGCAGGTTTTTTCCATATTTGTAAAGGGACAGAAGGCCTCTGTTTAGTTTCACTAGCTTCAAAACATTGTTGGATTTTGTCTGAAGTCTCCCCAGGTATAATAAAGAATTTAAAGGTGAGTATAAAGTATGTTATTGAGGTACTCACAAGCCTGATACCTTAAAGTCTGTCAGATTCAAAATTAAATTATTGTGTCTAAAGGTTGTTCAGATTTTTTTTTTTTTGCTTCAGGAAATGTTTCAACACAAGTGAAGTTATGAAGTTAACAGCTCAAAATTACTCTGTTTAAGACCTCCTGGGATCTATGTTTTAAAAAGTGTATTCAGTTTGCCACAAGTGTGCTATAAAATACGTCTTTGTAAGTGTTCTGGTTCAGGCATTTGAAATGGGATTCTAAGTGCACTGTTCTCTCATTAACTCAGACTGGGCTGCAGCAAAGCACCTGTGTTAAGTAACACCTCAGCTCTGACAGGATTAGTTTAGTAACCTGTATTTCAAAAAGTAGGTGCTTCTTTTCTTTAAAATAAAGCCAGATATGAGTCTGAGACCACCTGCTCAATGCTTCCGTCATTCTGAGGACCTTTATCACCTTTTGTTCACCTCCCAGGGCAGGGACCCTGCTCACCTGGCTGTGCCAGGGACATTGGCCTCTAAAAAGAGCTTCCTTGGGCTTGGAAAAAACCATGAAGCATGAGTAGCTGTGCTGGGGGTAAAAGAGAGTTTTGGGTTGTAAGGACTCTGGGGTCCATGGTTCAAAGGCACAGAGGGAAAGAGGGAAACTGTGGGAAAGGTACCCCAGCGCTCACTGACTGTTCTGCCCTTCTTTGCTGTCTCTTGGAAAGATCTCTGATCTTTGCATTTTCTGCAGAAAGCAGTGCTGTCAGTGTGAATCCAGAGTGGCATTTAATGGATTGGACTTGTTGAAATCAGTGAAAAAATTCCTAAATTATGGTTGTGGATTCTCAAGGAGCTGATTTGATGGTAGTTTGTCATTGCTGAGAGAGAAAGAAGCGTTCAGACACTAACAATGGTTCAACTGAAAAGAAGCTTGTTTCAACTACATAATCATACTTCAGAAATAAAAGGTACAGATGCAGACTACTTGTGTGTCACTGGAGCTCCCAGATTTCACTTTTCCTTATAATTGCTGGAAACGTGGAGCCAGTCACTGACACAGACCTGGAATGTGCACCCCAGAGTTTGCCCAGCAGTGACGTGACAGGCTGCAGTCACTTGTGTGTGCTTCATATGGGAGTCTGAAGTTGCTGAAGCTACATTAGGTTGGAGAATTGCTGTCTTAGGCTTAATCATCCAAGTAATTCAGTGAATATAAGCATGGTATCTGCTGCTTGCTACTGATCTCTTTGTCTTTCCTCTGTACTACAGTGATTTGTGAGAATTATTTACAGGGTGTGAACATGTAAAATCTTCCCTAGTGGTGATCCTTTTAAGTCTCAATAGGTCATTAATTTTACTTGGCAGTAAAACACATCTGTTGGTTCAACTCTTGACCTAGAATTTGGAAATACTGGGTAGAATCTGTATGAAGTTTGACCTTAGCTTTAGGTTTTGCTTTCAATCTTTGAAAGTAATTTTACAAAAATGAAACAGGAGTTAAAATTATGAAATGTTGCTGTAGGGTTTTAATTAACTCAGTGATTCAAGGCTGAAAAATAGCAAGCCACATCTAAATGCAGTGTTAAAACCACTGCAGTTCTACATTTGAATATTGTTGTGACAGATCTAGTAACACTTTATTGTTCCTTTATTTTCAACAAATACAGAACCTATATGGTCAAAGCAAATGTCTGTCTTGCAGATGGCACTAATAACAATGCTGCCTTTGTAGATACAGAAGTACAGCTTGAATTGCTTCAGTGCAACAACACTGCAACTTGCAGGTGCAGATTTTTCCTGGAAGAAAGATGAAATGCTTTTTAAAAAAGGTATATGGGGTGTAAATTCTTGTGTAGCATGACGCTCTAGAATGTCCACCCAGGTCAGACCTGTGTGTTGATTGCATGTTTGTATTGTAAAGAGCCTTTTGTAAGTCTCATCTAATATTCAGAAGTCTCCTACATCCAGGTTTATCATCATCACCTTTCTGGAAATGGAACAATGTAAAGGGCCCTAGAATGATTTGGGTTGGAAGGGACCTTTAATATCATCTAATTCCATCCCTCTGCCATGGGCAGGGACACCTTTCACTAGACCTGGTTGCTCAGAGCCCCGTCCAGCCTGGCTGTGAACACTTTCAGAGATGGGGCATTCCACAACTTCCCTGGGTAACCTGTGCCAGTGCCTTGCCACCCTCATGTAAAGAATTTCTTCCGTATATCTAGTCTATATATCCCCTTTCCATGTGAACTCATTACTCCTTGTCTTGCCACTACAGTTCCTGATGAGCAGTTGCTCTCTGGCTTCCTTGTAGGCCCTTTGAATACTGCTGCTATGAGGTCTCTGTGCAATTTTCTCTTCTCCAGGCTGAACAGCCCCAGCTCTGTCAGCCTGTCTTTGTAGGGGATGTACCCCAGTCCCCTTAGCAACTTCATGTCCCTGCTCTGGACTTGTTCCCACAGTTCCACATCCTCCTTATGCTGGGTACCAGAAATGTACCTATTTGGGTACGTTTGGGGTGGGGATTCACGGGGGCAGAGTGGAGGAGCAGAATCCCCTCCCCTGACCTGCTGGTCATGCTCCATTTGCAGCCCAGGATGCATTTGGCTTTGTGGGGCCAGCTCACACTGCTGGCTCATGGAAAGGGTTTTATCAGCCATCATCCCCAAGTCCTTCTCCTGAGGGCTGCTCTTAGTCACTTCTCTGCACAGCCTGTAGGTGTGTTTGGCATTGTCCCAGCTCAGGTGTAGGACCTTGCACTTTGCTTTGTTGAACTTCATTAGGGTCACACAGCCCCACCCCTCAAGCTATCAGTGTCCCTCAGGATGCCATCTCCTGTCCAGCATGCTGCCAGCACCACACAGCTTGTCATCAGCAGACTTGCTGAGAGTGCTCTTCATCCCGTCCTCAGCAAGATGGAGTGGCTTGGGATGAAAATGTCAGTGTTTCAGTATTTTTTTTTTTAAAAACAGTTAACAGTTGAAATTACAGTTTCAAATATCTGTTGACCAAAATATTAGCCTGAGAAGACTTCTGTGCTAAAATAATCATAGGACAATTTTGTGAATTGTAGCCTTAATTAGCAGTCTGCATTTGCCTTTTAGGTGCTTATGCAGTTGAGTGTCTGCAATTTGTTTTCCTAAGCCACTGGTGTAATATGTCCCTCTTTGGCAAAGTAGCAGCGTGGAATTTTGAGGATTTCACCCAAGCACTAGGTAGATGTGCTCGCTACCTGAGTAGTTGCTCTTATTTCTTCTGAGGAAAGGCAGTAAGGTGTTTCTGCACTTGCCAGTGAATAGTGAGTATGTGAATTTGAAAGCCTTGAACTGTATAGTTAATATACCTGTTGATTTTGTGAGGTGTAATTAATAATTGGCTTGGTGCATTCCAGAGTAACTTTTATCACGGTAAAATTAAGCAACTTTATAGAAGACCTTTGGTCTCTTAATTGTACCTTAAATAAGTTTCCATGATGAGAGGAGCTTTTTTATAAAATGTAGAATTGCACTAGTGGTTATTATAGAGTTTATTCGCAGTGTTTGGCTGAATGCTTTAATTGAAAAGTAGAGAATGCTGCGTTTGAGAGATGGACACATCCTTGTGATTTCAGCAAGGCCAGATGCTGTGTGCTGCACTTGGGTCACAACAACTCCAGGCTTTGCTGCAGGCTGTGGAGAGAGTGGCTGGAATGGGGCCCAATGGAAAAGGACCTGGGGGTGCTGATCAAGAGCTGCTGAAAATGAGCCAGATGGGCAGTGACACCCTGGCCTGGCTCATCAATGGTGTGCCCAGCAGGAGCAGGGCAGTGACTGTCCCCTGTCCTGGGCACTGGTGAAGCCACGCCTCGAGTGCTGTGTCCAGTTCTGGGCCCCAGTTCAGGAAGGGCATTGAGGGGCTGGAGCGAGTCCAGAGAAGGAAACAGAGCTGGGAGGGTCTGGGGAGTCCTTTGAGGAGCAGCTGAGGGAGCTGGGGGTGTTCAGCCTGGAGAAAAGGAGACTCAGGGGGGACCTCATCCCTCTCTAGAACTGCCTGGCAGGAATGGGGAGCCAGGTGGGGATCAGCCTCTTCTCCCAGGAAACAGTGACAGTGTGAGAGCACACGGCCTCAAGCTGGATCAGAGGTGATTCAGGTTGGACATCAGGAGGAGTTTTTTTACAGGAAGGGTTGTTGAGCATTGGAAGGGGCTGCCCAGGGAGGGAGGTGGTGGAGACCCTATCCCTGGAGCTGTTCATGAAACAACTGGATGTGGCACTCCGAGCCATGGTCTAGTTGACATAGTAATGGTCACTAAAGGTTGGACTCAATGATCTTGGAAGTCTTTTCCAACCTAAATGGTTTTGTGCATCTGTGACTTGTGATTTGTCTTGTCAGAGAAGCTCTTAGTTATTTCTAAAATTTCTGAACATCATATAAACAGTATAATTTGTCAATCTGTTTTGTTTGATCTGTTACACAGAGTTTGTTTAGTGAAGTAGTGCTTGGAAATCTTTCGGCCTTAACTGAAAAAACAAGAGCTGAGAAGCCAGCACAGGAATATTTTTATAAAAGAAGCAACCTGTAGATAGTTGTGTGCAGGTGATGCCTGGAACCTGTCCTGCCCTTCCACTCCCCACTGTGAGCACCAAGTCAAATAGCACACTACAAAATTTCACGTGCTCCTGTGTGTGCCAGACTTAGCTTGTCTGTCTCTGGAGAGCAGCAACTCAGGCTAAAGTCAGGGTTCTTTGGAGTCCCTGATTAGGAGGAAAATTGGAAGTCTTAATTAAGTCTTTAACTCAGGGCAGTGTATTTGATAGCAGTGAGAATATTACAAATCAGCAGTTTCAGATTTGTTTTTCTGGGACTCCATTAACCTTTGGGTCATTTTAATGAAATGGACATGACTTTTGATTAAGAGCAGGTAAAACCAGTAAGCAGCAAAATATTTAAATTGTGTGATTTAAATCTGAAATCCCTCAAATTTGAAATTACAGACTGGTGTATAAAGGAAACTGCCAGACACAGTCTTGTCATATTAAAACTTCCAAACTGGATCTTCCATCCTTGGTACAGGAAGAAAAATATCTTGTGTTATGTGTCATCCTGCTGAGAAATTAAATGCAGTAGTCTGATCTGGGCTATTTTTATAGGTTATTGGATGGGGCAAATAGGGCACATCAGTAAAGATCATGTCAGTGGTTTTTGTTTTAATAATCTTTACTGGGAGTGCAGTTGAAGGAATTTGGAGGAGAGCAGTGATGTTATGAGCATCTTCATCCTCACTTTGTGTTTTTCCTTTCTGGAAAAATACAAATGCATCACTTGAGATTCAGAAACTGGTTAATTTGATATTTAGTCAGAAAACAGTTTTCTGTAGTAGTAACAGTGCAGTTACTGTTTGTTGTTGAATTTTTGATGAGACATCAGAGATATACCAAGGCAGGCTTTCTTTAAGGGTAATAGGAATAAAGTCAGTAACTTCATCTCTTTACTACCTTCAGCTGCATACTTCAAAATGAGCTCATATTAATAAAACTTCCCTGTAAGAAATAATTCAGGCATGAAAAGACAGTTTCATATGAAACTGGACAGCTTCATAATTTATAAATACAATAATAAACTGAATTACAGGGTTATATCCTAATCCTAACCTTGAACCATTTGAGGTAAAGTGTTTACCTGTCTGTGGCATGTTATAAAGATAATCAAGGAAAGTCTTAGTATGAATTTATATCTTGAATTGTTACTTACATTTTCTTATCCATTCACTCCTTACTTTATTAAATATAGTCTGTGTATTACAATTTACCTGACATTGTCTGTAACATTGCTGCTGTGGTAATTAAAATATTAAAATAGGCTATTCCTTCTTGAGTTATTCTGTGAATGATGTTTCCAAACTCAGTAACATTTTTTTTTTATACTATTAAACTGACTTTATATAAAAGTCAATCTACAACTTTCGGTTATTATGACTTGTTAATTTTGTTTTCATATACTATAGGATGTGTTTTGGAGTTGCAGACAGAGTATCTTTGCTGAAATGAAGAAGAAATTTTCACAGGTAGACAGATGAAATCAACTTTATAAAATGATAACCAAGAAACATAATAGCAGCATGATGTTGTAGCTTCTGTTAATTTTAACATGAGCATGAGCTATTGACATTAAACTCACTGTGCATGTTCTTGAATCCAAAGATAATGTATGTATTAAATTCAGTCTTAATGGTAGCTTCAAACTGTATGAAGTGTGTTTGTGTGCTTTTACACTGGTGTGTGAGGCTTAGACTCTGTCTCTGTATTAAAAAAAGAATTGCTTTACCTTCATAATAGATTATGTAATGGTTAAAATTAATTTCTGTGTTTCTTTTTGTGGACTAGGTTTGATAACAGAATAGCTGAGGGATCTATCACTGGCCAGTCTTGCTTTTCTCACTATTTCTGTAGTACAGTAGCCCCAGAGAAGGTGTTGCATTATTGTCTCCTAGTTCAGCCGGTGTGTGTGAATGCTCTCCATGAGGAGAGGTGGGCTGAGGTTATTTTTGCTTTATCTATTTACTACTAACAACCTGAAGTGGTGGCAGTGTGAATGAATGAGGGCTTAATACCCTTTGCTATCCTGACCCTGAGTTAAACCAGCCTGGTCTGTCAGAATTACATCTGTGAACAAGGAAGAGAGGATTTGTGTGACGTGCAACATGCAGCAACCCAACAGCAAATCTTCTGTAATCGTCTGTCCTTTGTTCCCTTAATGTTATTTCCATCCCTCAGATACCGTGTGCCTAATTATTTTCAGTAACAACTCTAATGCAAGGCACAACTGCTGCACCTTGCAGGGCAGCAGGGCCAGTGGGAGTGGGAGGAGTTGACTTTCCATGGAACTCCTGCAGGGAGGAGGGAGTCACTGTTGGTTATGTAAAGGCAGTAGCACAAGGAATTGCGTCTCCAGTGGAGAACTGCTCATGACGTGATCATGCACAGTAGCACATCAAGTTACAGCATCAATGCAAAATCAGTGTGGGGATAATTAAATCCAAATTAACTTCTGTTTTCCAAGGTGAACCTGTATGAATAGTAACAAATGCCTCTTAGCCTCCCTGCAGTGTTCCATAGGGGAGGGTGGCTCCCACCCACAGCAAGTCTTCACCATTGCTCAGGGACCTGCATGTAAATACAGGTTTATCTTACAAGTTTGTTGGGTCTTAAATGCTGTTCACCTTCTCAATAAAATAAAAAAAAGAAAGAAGACCACTGAACAAGGTTTACTTTCTCTTTCCTAACTACACAGTGAAAGAGAACTTGCTTCTTCAGCAAAAAAGGGGAAAAAACAAAATGAAAAACAAAAACAAAACAAACAAACAAACAAACAAACAAAACAAACCCCCCAAAAAAACCAACCAAAAAAAAAAAACAAACACAAACAACCAAAAAAAAAGATGCTGTGCTGGGAAATTTTAATGAAAGATCCTAGGAGAAGTAATCACTGGTGAAATTTAATTTTAGTCTACTTAAGTATAGCCCTGTTTGTTTCTGTGGGTGCTGTTGGTGAAAGTGAGGATATAATATGTCAAAATTACTTTGACTTCCAAATTGTGTTTTCTGCTTAATGTGTGGTTAATATTTCAGGAATAGTTTTGTCCATCTTCTTGGAAAGTAGTTCATAAATGTAAAATTCTCCCATAAAGATGAAATGTATGAAGTGTTACAAATTTGCTGCAAATGGTGCTTTGAATCTTTTTGAACATGCAGTTGATGAAGGCTTCCACACAGGATATTTCATTTGATAAACATAAAGAAATTGGACTCCAAAGTCTTAAAAGAAGTCCCAGTCAAAAGCAAACTAATGTCGTACAGATTGGGTCGAGGGTGGTTTTATTTGCCTTCCTCTCCCAACTTTTTGTGACACTGATAGGAAGAGATGCTGCAGTCAGCTAATGTTTTATTCTACCCTTGTGTGAACACTGCCAGCAGATCTTGCAGTCCCTGTAATGAAGGCATGCAGCATCAGCTGGAATGTCTGTGTTCCTTTTCCAAGGGTTTGGTGATGTAAGAGCTCTCAAAAGGGGCTGTTCCATTTTGGTGGTGCTCATCTGTGTCATGAGGCTGGTTGTGTACAAATACAGGGGATTCTGAAGGTGTTCAGATCTTCTTTGTAATTCTGTATTCTCTAGAAGGTGCTGGTGATGTGGCTGAGAGTTTGAGCATGAACATAATTGCTGTTTTTACCCACTGAGAATCATGACAGCACTGCATGTGTTTTTTGCCTTTTTGGGTGCTGTGGCCTTTAGCCACGGACTGAGATTTGGGCACTCTGACAATGCATTACTAATGCTTCTGTGTGTTACAGCTTGAAGAGGCTGAGTCCCTGAAGGACTAATTCCTTTTACTTACCTGATCCTTTCCTATGAGATGTGTATTTAAATATCAGTTATTCCTTCTTGTTCTACAGTTTTGGATAATTAAGAGAATTAATTGATTGTGCTTAGATCTTTGACTTCCTGGTTTTCAGTGTTGGAAAAATTTTTCTTGACTTATCTGGGTCCAGGAACTTTTATTATTGTTCTGTTGCCACTTTTAGTCAAGATTATTATTGTTCTGATTTCAGATACATTGAAGTTTCTATTCAAACTCTCTTTACTTTGTCCAGTAGCCATTTATCGGTGCTAATTTTCTTACTTTGTTCAGGCAGAAGAATACATCCCGCAACTCAGCAGTGGAGTTAGTAAGAAGTTGGTGGCTTGATTCTGAAACTTTTTGTTTAGTGGTCAGTTTCCAGGGCTGCCTGGAAGCTTACAATTTTTCTGGGTTGCATTCCTGAAAGTCACAAAAAAAAGGTACATTCTGCCTCAGCAGGATTTATGATTGTGTCAAAGCAAAATGTGAGCTGGAAGTGATGACTTGGAAGTGTGTTCCAGATTTTGAAGCAGTCTTCTATTTGCTTGCTGGCTGAAATTCTGTGCGGAACCTGAGCGGTTTCTCTGTCCCCACACCCATACAAATTCCTTCTTGTTCTATAAAAATGGAGCTTGTTTTTATAGATTTTCCAAAACTGGAAGGTTCTTAATTTTCTCCTGCTTACTTTGGAAAATAAAGTCCAGTTTTAGGAACCTTAGGTTTTAATAGTATACTGCATTTTACTGGTGAAGTCTTGTTTTGATTTTTCAGTTAACCTCCTCCGTCTCCTGAATGGTTGTGTGTCATTGCAGGCAGAATGTGCTGCCGAGGAGCCCCGGGTGCTGTGTATCATCCAGGACACCACCAACGCCAAGACGGTGAACGAGCGCGTGACCCTGAACCTGCCGGCCTCCACCCCGCTCCGGCGCCTCTTCCAGGACGTGGCTGCCAAAGTGGGCTATGCCAATGGCTCCTTTGACCTGCTGTGGGGCAACGGAGACGGGGCCACAGACACGGTAGGGCAGCAGAGCCCTCTGCTTCCTCTGGGCACCAAACACTTCACACTGCAGAGCACCTCCTGCTGAGCTGCATGGTGTTATTGAATTCCTGTAACATTTTGGGGTGGGCTCACCTCCACACTGCAGAGCACGGTGCTTACGGAATTTCTGTAACATTCTGTGGAGGGTGCACCTCCACACTGCAGAGCACGGTGCTTACTGAAGTCCTGTAACATTTTGGGGTGTGTGCACCTCCACACTGCAGAGCACGGTGCTTACTGAAGTCCTGTAACATTTTGGGGTGGGTGCACCTCCACACTGCAGAGCATGGTGCTTACAGAATTCCTGTAACATTTTGGGGTGTGTGCACCTCCACACTGCAGAGCACGGTGCTTACTGAAGTCCTGTAACATTTTGGGGTGGGTGCACCTCCACACTGCAGAGCATGGTGCTTACAGAATTCCTGTAACATTTTGGGGTGTGTGCACCTCCACACTGCAGAGCACGGTGCTTACTGAAGTCCTGTAACATTTTGGGGTGGGTGCACCTCCACACTGCAGAGCATGGTGCTTACAGAATTCCTGTAACATTTTGGGGTGTGTGCACCTCCACACTGCAGAGCACGGTGCTTACTGAAGTCCTGTAACATTTTGGGGTGGGTGCACCTCCACACTGCAGAGCATGGTGCTTACAGAATTCCTGNACGATTTCGGTTCTTACTGAAGTCCTGTAACATTTTGGGGTGTGTGCACCTCCACACTGCAGAGCATGGTGCTTACTGAAGTCCTGTAACATTTTGGGGTGTGTGCACCTCCATCCACACTGTAGAACACGGTGCTTACTGAATTCCTGTAACATTCTGTGGAGGGTGCACCACAGCAGGCTGATGCCACTGTGTCGATTTGGCTGAATTTTAGTCTTAAAGTGTGTTCTTCAATGATATGGCTGTTTAATCATTAAACAAAAACTAATATCATCATTCAGATGCAGTATTAGTTTTTGTTATCGGTATGTATGTTTAATAATAATACCTATGATAAATAGTTTCCTGTGGTCTTGTTTTAGAAATGTTTTCTTCTCAGCAGCAGCATGTTATATAGTGAGTCCTGATGTTTCTTAGACCTATCTGAACATATTATATTAAAAAAATATTATCAATCCTATGCTTTATTGTAAATTAGTGTTGATTTTAGTTAATATTATTTCTGTAGATGCACCTAGAAAACTTTCTAAGATATGTGAAGACGTAGAATTAGTTTATTTCAGGTCATGTTTGTGCCTGCTGAAAGTAATTTGTATTTTTCCTTTAATGAAAAAAATTATCTGCATGCTATAGAGGATACTGGATAATGTGATGTTCACAAGAATCTTACAGACCAGTGTCTGACTCCTGAATAGATTAACTAACTGTTAAGATTAACTAACTGCATTAGACTGTAATGTTCCTTAAACTGTTCCCGAGTTACTTCAGTACTGATGATGTGTGTTTTGCTTACTGGATAATTTTATATTTTCGTGTGGTCTTACTGTGTCAGCAACCACATCAAGCAATGTACTTGGATACAATCTGTTAATTGCATATAGATCTGTTTTTAAAATGTGTTCTTTCTGTTGTGTTATTCTTTTTCAGCAGACTCCAATAGATCAGAACAGTGACAAAACCATTCTTGATGCTGGTTTTGAGCCAGGGAAGAAGAACTTTCTGCATCTGACAGACAAAGATGGTGAACAGCCTCACGTTGTGCAGGTGAGTAAAATCTTCACTCAGCTACATAAGCCAGTGTTGGGGGAGAGGTGTTCTTTGTACTGCTTGTGTAAGATCAGAACATGAAATAAAACTGGGCTGAGTATGTCATACTAAGCTTTGGGAACCTTCTCAACAGATTTTGACTGTATTTTCATCTATACTCACATTTCTCCTGAGTGGGACCAATTCCATTAGTAATGATTTGCTGTCATTCTGTTCATGCTCGTCAAATACTTATGTGATGTTTGCTGCAAGGAATTTTCTAAGGTTATAAAACGAATGAATCTTTGACACATTCAGAGATAAGTCTTAACAATACATACTTAATCATATATCCAATCCCTTTCCTCTGCGTGTTTGAAAGCAATATTAGGCCTTTCTGGCAGAATTCTCAGAAATGGCAGCCCTGGATGGACAGCAGTCAGCTGCTTCCACATTTACCTTTATGGAAAAATAAATAAATACATATACATACATACATATAGATACAGATATATAAAAGAAGAGTTGTCAGTGTAGCAGGAAGCCACTGTTCGCCATAAGAAATATTTTGAAATTTTCTATTTCTCAAATACATGATACACAGAGCTGCAATATATTAAATCAAGGGTTGGATAGATTAGTGATATATTAAGATTTATTCTTAGCTATTGTATCAGCATAATGCTGGCTTACTTAGCCTTTGTTGTGGAGTTTAATTACCTGAAAAAGGGAAAAAGACCCCATATGTAAATGTTTGTCCTCAAGATGAGAATTTAAGAAGGATTCTGAATGAGTAATGGAGTGAAATTTATGCCTGGAAAAATATCTTACACTGGATTTCAGTGCAGAAGACTTGAGACACAGGAGAGGCTAAATTGCCAACTTGCTTGTTGTGTGCATTGTAATACTGTATTTGGTTGTGCAGTGTTCCAAAGGACCTTTCCTTCTGCCAGTGCTAAGAACAATGTGTTGAGAATTTGGAGGACAGAACTAAAGTTACAGTGTGTATCTGCAATTTGGAAAAAAATGTGTGATGTGCCTAGAAAAATCGGTTTCTTAGAGAGAAAAGTAAATATTGTAGGTAGTTCAGTAAAAATGCATTGTCTGACCTGTGCATGCAATGGGTGTGTTTGTGTTCCCAGGAGGAGTCAGGCACCACAGAGGATGCTGCACAAGAGAGATTTATAGGCCCTCTTCCCAGAGAAGGCTCCATTGGATGTACCAATGATTATGTCAGTCAAAGCTATTCCTATTCTTCAGTCCTGAGCAAATCAGAGACAGGTATTGTGTTCCCTCTTGTAAAGGCAATGCTAGTTTGTAATTATTTTAGCACATTTCCAAATAGCAGTACCTCAGGATTCTTTTTTAAATAAATTGCAGTTTATTTTAAAAATATCCGCATCGCAGCTACATTTTTTATTCATGTATTTTATTATATTCTCCCATCACTTTAGAAATGGAAGAACTGTATTCCATCCTTTCCTTACTTGGGACAGGTAATTCAGACTGTCAGGGTCCTCCTTTGCAGTGTTTGTGTGCTGCTCACCCCTAGTTCATAGTCGGGGGTGAGTCAGCAGTGCCCAGCTCGAGCTGTGTTCACTCCCAGCTGAAGGAGGACTGGATACCCTGTTCTGGAGGGGCTCCTGCCACATCTCTGCTTGGCCTGGGAATTCCTGCCAGGGGCTGCACTGTCTCTGCCTCCAGGAGGATTCCCCAAGGGCTCCTCCTGCATCCCCCAGCCAGCAGGGCCTCCCTTGGGAGGGGAGTGCTGGGTTCAGGGAGGCTGCTCAGGAGGGGACAGCAAATTACAGCTGAGAGGAGAGAGGCTCCTCAGGGTAAAGTTACTGAGCAGCCACAAAGCTGACACCACTTCCTACATGCTTATGGCCTTATTTGGCAAATAAAAAAATTTATCTACCTGGTTTTTCATTTAACAAAACTGAAAAGATGATTTATATACTGTAGAGTAATAAATAAAGTACAAGTGTTCTGACTCAGTCTCTTCACAGAAATGTGTAGCTGCCCATGTGTAGCTGCCTTTTCATTACTAGAATGGTACTGAGATTATTGTTTTCAATAATTTTCAGAGTATAAAAAGGCATTTTTAATTTCTTTGTTATACTATGCTTCAGTATATACTCCTTGCTTATCAGTTGTTACCAGCATTGCATGTTTTGGAGAAAAAGTTTAAATTACAGCTTGGATGAATATAAGTAAATAATTTCATTTTCAGCTAGTAAAAATGACAGCAGAATTTTAGAAGTTCAATTAGTTTTTTTAATTAGTTATTTAAGGGGGAAGCATTCAATTAGAATTGAAGTGTTGTGTGGGCACTTTTTTTAAAAAAAATGAGGATTTTTTTTATTTCTGATTTGAAAACTATAATGGTGCAGATACAAATTATATTAAAAATTACTACTGAGATACTTTTAGTGGACATCAAGCAATAAGTAAGCTGATACACAATTGTTTCTTAGAAAATTCTTGTTTATTCTGTAAAATATTTGAATCTGCTACTAAAGTATATATAGTTACCTACATCCCCATTGGTGTAGTATTCACCATTAAATATTACTTCTTATTGTGAAAAAAGAAAAAGCTTCATGTCATTCAAGAGAATTATTTTTGTTGTTATTTGCTATTATTCTCTATTGCTGTCAGGAATTATAACATTCCCTCCATTTATAGTGTAAATAACAATAAATAATAACAGACAAATGCAGTTCTTAAACAATGTCACAGAATTGTTTTCTTGTCAAGTGTTTTAACTCTTGAAGTGATTTGCCATCTTTTTGCATTATTTCCATCTCATTATTCTCATACTTTTAGGTTATGTGGGGCTGGTAAATCAAGCAATGACTTGCTACTTGAACAGCCTTCTGCAAACACTTTTCATGACTCCTGAATTTAGAAATGCATTATATAAGTGAGTATATAGAATCGAAAACTTCTTGATTTTGTGCTGGTTCATATTGGTAGAAGACCCTTTGGAATTTCACCTGTCAAAATTTCTTTGTTTGAGTACTGGAAATTGGAAAATGGAAGTCAAGCTGGAGAGACTTCTAGGTTATATCTTCTCAAAAGCTTCAGCTTTTTATTAAAATATAAGTTACTGGTTGAGGCATGGATAAGCTTTTTAAAGAATCTTGAAAACATCAAACTTAAATTTGATGCTAAGTGTAGTTCATGTCTGTACAATGAATGGCTTCAAAATTTGAAGATTTAGAAATTCAATTTGAAAAATTTGAATTTTTTTCATTTGTTTTTATGTTTATACATTTGAAGAGTATCATTGCTGTTTACTGCAGAAATGGAAAGCAACTGCATTTGGCTTCTCCCAGTAAACCGAGCTGCAGTTAACCTGCGACATGGCAGACCTGAAATGTAGTAAATGTTGATTTTAATGCCTTTTTGAGTAATGCTTTCAAAGCAGTTTTATTTGTCAAATATCTTATATTGCAAATAGGTGGGAATTTGAGGAATCTGAAGAGGATCCTGAGAGGAGTATCCCCTACCAGCTTCAAAGACTGTTTGTTTTACTGCAGACCAGCAAAAAAAGGGCAATTGAAACAACAGACGTTACACGGAGTTTTGGGTGGGACAGTAGTGAAGGTAATGTGCAGCTCTTATACTGCTGTGGTTTGCTTCAGCTGCTGCCTGCCAGGGGCTAAACTGCTGTTCATGGGGGAAAATGCCAGAATAATTAAGAGTAATTAATGGAATCGACTTTTGTAATGGAAACAAAATAGCCTACATGGGTAATTCATTGTGGGATGTGTCTGATTGTTAAAGAAAAGGCATCTGTGAGTTACAGGCTGTTAAAGTAAAAAGCATTTAATTTTTGTAATTAAACTGTCTTTACACGTGTTAATTGTTTCTAAGCAAGTAATTCTTTATAGGAAACCGGATTCTGTTTTGAATCACAAATGTCAAATGCTCATGTTGCTTTTATGGAATTACCCATATTAATGTCTCCTTCAAATCAAGCACTGTGTGTGTCTTCTTTACACTTATATGGTGTAATTTTGCTCCATAACCTGTTGATTTTTCCATTATCACATGATAGTAAGGAGTTGGAAGTTGGGTTTTGGAGAATCAGCACAAAGTGGGACAGAAATCAGAAGCAGTTTGTTTTATACTAGTGTATATGAGCAGTTCTGTATTTTTCACATAGTCTTGCTTGTGCACACAGTTCCTGTTTATACATAAACATTGTGAGCAAGCTGACTGCTTATTTCTCTGAATTACATTGAGAGGCAGCTGCCTGTGGAATTGAACACTGGCCCAGTAGTGAATAATGTAGGTACATGTTTAAACTAATGAGCAGTTTTTTATCAAGCATTCTCAGGGTACAGTCAGTTTTGGGACTAATAACATGTCCTGTTTTAACTAATAATAATTTCAATTTCTAACAGCGTGGCAGCAGCATGATGTGCAGGAGCTTTGTAGAGTCATGTTTGATGCTTTGGAGCAGAAATGGAAGCAAACGGAGCAGGTAAGTTTGGAAAAACTGTCTTCATTCACTGCTGTGGTATTGTGGGGACTTGTTGGGTTTTCTAATGATTGTAAAAATCATTTATTTAATTTTAAATACCAGCTCATTGAAAATCTGTGGTAGTTTTCTTGTTCAGTGCAATAGTTAAGCTACTGTGGTGTGTGACTTTCAAGAGTGTGTTGCATCTGTTTTCCTCCCTGAGTTAAAAGTGGAATATTCTGCACTCTGGATACTCAGTCTTTATTTGAAGCACAGAAAGTGATTGTGTAACTCCCACAATAACTTCCCTGTTGTCAGTATTTATTAGGCTTTGTTGTAGCCTCTTGAAGCTCAAGCTCTCCCTGCTTAATGCAGGAGAAAGTTAGGAATATATTCATGGCACAGGATAAATTCTGATAAATGGCAACCTTCTTGCAGGCCAGTTTGGGTAAATAGGGATGATTGGTAAATTGTCTCTGGAGACACAGGACTGCAGGGTCAGTCTGTTGACAATGTCTGCAAGATCAGGCTCATTTTAGAACTTCATTTTGGTGCTTTTGTAGTCACTTCAGACATGACTGTAAAGGACACTGAAGCTTACATAATGTGATTTGAGAAGCTTGTTTGATACATGTTTTGGGCAGGGGAAAATAAGAAATCTGGACACGGATGTCCTGCTGGGGAATGGTATTTTAAATGTGTAGCTATGCAATTAAGACTTAATTGACGAAAAGGTACTTTGTGGAAAAACTAAAGAAATGCAGTATTGGTCATTTTTTTTAAACTCCCTGTTGCTGCCTGTGTTTGTTTCAGGCTGATCTTATAAATCAACTGTACCAAGGCAAACTGAAGGACTATGTGAGGTGCCTGGAGTGTGGCTATGAAGGCTGGAGAATCGACACGTACCTGGATATCCCTCTGGTCATCCGGCCCTATGGCTCCAGCCAGGCGTTTGCTAGCGTGGTGTGTACTATTATGGTCCTAATAGTGCATCCATACACACATAGAATACATAATGCCCCAGTGGTAGAATTGGTTCCCTGGTAAGTATCATCCTAGATACTCCATCTTGGGGTGTTCGTCTTTGTGCAGTGAACCAGCTAGCAAGTTCTAGAAGATTTTCTCTTTTTTTTGGCTTTTTGGTTTATTTTTTGTTTTGGTTTTGTTTTTCTTTTGCCCTTCAATGAGTCCTACTGGTGCATGTATAAGGGGAGGGGAAATGCAACTTTATTGCCATAGGGCTGTAGTAATCAATTATTTTCTTCCTGATAAAATCTTCAGCATTTACATGAGAGATTTTTATGAGATCACAAAGTTTTATTTGGGTTGGTCTTTTTATTGGCACATCTGCTAAATTTTCATGGCATTATTGAAAATCTTAGTGAAAGAACAGAGCATTGACATAAAATTTTTACTTTAATTGCCATGTTGTTGCTGTGCTTTTTAAAGATCACTTCTTAAATACCATATCCTTTTAATAAGCACTTTGATGATGATTTAAAAATCCTGTACTACGTCAGTGTTTGTGGTCTCTTTTGCTCCAGCTTTACTGATGCTGGCGAGCATAACTATGGCTTAGTAAATCTGTGGAAGTTCTTTTGTTTGAGTTTTTCCACCCCCCTGAGAAAAAAAGGATGACAAACTGTGAAATTCCACAGTATATTATGGATGGAGTTGTGGAAAAGAATAAGAATAAATCAAACGAGTCTTTCAGTAAAGGTTGTTTTAAACAAACACTTGTGTAATTGGCTTGTTTATTATATATTAAGTATTTTTCCTTCTGTATTTAGCGTGCTGACAATATTTTTAAAGCACTAATAGTCCCTAATTCTTAACAGTAATTCTGTTAAGAATTATTAAAATTAATTTAAACTGCAATATAGCTTCAAAGTTCATACTTTGAAACTTGAAATACCAATCTTGAGAAGTGGTAAAAGGTGAGGGACATGGATATTTGGAAAAGGATTCAAGTTAGTAACATCCTTTGAATCCTTTTTAAGATTGCATTAAAATTTCCTGGAACTATCCAGCTAATTGAAGCTGTCTTCATACAGATTGATATTTCATATAGATGGCTTCCCTTTTTACCTTTTAGCCCTAATTTCTGGCAGTATTCCCTGAACCAAATTTTATTTGTTGTAATTTTTATTAAATAATTAGATTTTTATGATCTATTAAAAGTAATGAAAACTATTCAGTTCACATAGTTTAATTCTGCATTTACAATGCATTGTTTGCGTGTCTCAAATGGAAAATTTTTGCTTTAGTGGACAAGTCTGTATGCTAAAAAAAGACTTGGTCTATTTGTAAAAACACAAAACTTGAATGAATAAGGACTTAAATATCAGATTACTTTTAATAGTATTTGATATTTTTCCTTTCAGTCAGCATTTTCTGGGTTTACTACCTTGAGGAAAACAGTTTTAAGATTTTTGTTACACAAACTTACATGGTTGCAACTTGTATTGATGCTTCAATTTTTGAGCTTTTTCAATTCCTGATTACATTCAGTTGATGCTCCTCCCTGCAAATGTATGACCAATAGCAGATGTAATTTTAGTTTTGTAGCCTTCAGCAGTGGGGAGATATGGAGGATACTTGCTTTTGGAGAAGGGAAAAATCGCCTGTTTCTAAATGGAATTCTCTGAAGGTAGTATCCTCCATTGATCCATAGATGGTGTGATTTAGTAGGTGTAGGGAAAAGGGTCTGAGAGATCAAAAACTTCACACATGCGCTAATAGGGCTTATGGAAGGGAATGTAAAACTTTTTAGACCTTGCTAGTCAGCTCCTGAGGGAACTTGCAGCAGGCGACACAACCCAAGATAGGGGATCTAAGGAGGATACTACCTTCAAAGAACTCTAGTTAGAGGTAAGTGATTTTCCATTACTTTGCAATAAGAGAGAATTGGATGGATGAGCCTTAAGTGAGGTTCATCTGTAGAATGCCATTTAAAGAGCATTATCCCTCTGTTTGACATTGTATACTACCAAAGAAATGCAGATACTTGAAATGTGGCAATAATTGATGTGTGTATTACTTCTCAATACATGGGGATGTTGAAGAACTGGGAAGGATAATGTCATGCTTTCTTTATTTCTTACTATGAACGAATTCTGAAATTCTTCAGTATGGTCTTAATGTTTGGAGTTTTTCTGATTCCCCACCCTATCCCCCAACTCCATGTGCATAGCTGCAAACTCACTAGGGCAGCTCTGGGGCACTGAGATGATGTCAGTGTGTAACTCAAGATGGTTTCTGAACAAGTACTTATGGAATCTGCATTGTTCAAGGCTATGATGTCAAAAACCCCCTGAGTCAGGCTTTTCTTGAGGTCAGTGGAAATCCAGGCATAAAAACATTTGGATTATTTCAGGGATGTGAAGAGTAGCAACAATTCACATTCTGATTTTTGTAGGTACTAGTGTCTTTTGTATAGACGCCTGAATTTAACAGCACCAGGCATAAGCTGAAATGTTTTGAAGTAAAAAAAATATTTTGCAGGATGAACAGCAGAGAGAAAGGAAGGTGCAACTAGGAGCTGGCAGTGATGCTGAAATTATGTTACTAGAATACAGTGAGAGTTGATTTGTAACACCAGAAAACTAATAATGATCCAAATATTCTGGAGGTGTAGCAAATACAGTTGTGTTTTGTTAACTGTTGTTAGTTTTCAAGATCTTTTGTACCATAGCTTTTCTTTTGAGAGTGTATGTGTACAAGTAGTCCTTCTTAGGGCAGAAATTAATTTGAACTTTATGTGAACTTACTTTGTGGTGTCCATGCCAAACTGTTGAAGGCAGAATATGGATGATGTGGTAATTCCATTTTGTTTTTAAAGCTAGATCAGTAACAAGGTCTTGTATTTTTCATTGAACACACTCTTTGAACACAGGAAAACTGATGAGCTCTGAAAACCTGAGATGGCAGTTAGTTTCTGGCTTTTTCCAGGAGCAGTTTTGCCTAAATGCCATTTGGTGTGTAAGGCCCTACTGCTCCTATTCAGAGGTAAATACAAATTTACACATTTACAAATGCTTGCAGTCTGGCACCTGTCAAATTACTGACTAGATTATAATGTGTTTTTATGGAGGAGAGGTTCTATGCAGTGCCTCTCTTGAGCCAGACAATGATTAGGTTGAATTGTTACAGCATTTTAGTGTGCTAAGTGCCAGAAATCTCAGAATATTAAAAACTGGATACACTCAGAACTTGGCCGGACAAGGCTCTGAGCAATATGCTTAAAGTTGGACCTGATTTGAGCAAGGGATTAGGATCAGATGATCTCCAGAAATTGCTGTCAGTCTGTACTGTTCTTTTGATTCTTGGAACTGGAAAAAAGTTTAAATAGCTTTTGTCATCCTAATATGTATCTCGATCACTTATGCTTTAGTTTGAAGTGTGTGTGTAGGGGATTTGGGACAAGCTCAGTAACTCCAAGGGTAGGTGACAGCTGCCACTTTGAAGGTAACTCCTGAGGTGACAGTGGCTTCTGGTGGCGCTGCAGGGCAGGGGGTGTGAGCTGTGATAGGCTGCACAGCTTGGAGCTTTGTCCCTGCTTTTGCTGAGTAAACTGTCACAGCAGTGAGCAGTGAACTGCACTAGAATAGGGATTGTATTAAGAAACCTCCTCATCAGCAGAACTAACCTTGGTGTAAAGATTGTGTAGGAGGCAAAAGAGTCAGCCAGGGGAACAGCAGTGGTCATTATCCAAGGATTGAAAAATACATGGCTTGTGGATGGAGGTCCCAGGAGCTTCAGTCAGGCCTTTCAAAGCACTGAAACCTCAAGAGTAATGTAATAATACTTCATTGCCTTCTCAGGGGTCTAAGGCATCATCACTTCTTGCCTTATGTAAAAATTTGTAGGGTGTTTCCTTGTTAAATTGCACATCACATGAGTCTGTATAAGGATACACAGTCATTTATGTCCCAGCCTTCATATATTCCCATTTATATTCATGGTGATACACGAGCTGCAACTTTTTTATTACACTTGAAATACATTTTTCTTGCCATAACTGGCATTTGGCTCACAAGAGAGTTCTGTCACTGTGATTATGATATCATTATATGATGTTTTCTGATTCGTATTTTCTGTGCTGGCCATTAACTTTTTTGTTTTCACTGAAGCAGTTCTGAATAATAGTAAAAATACAGCAATACATTTCTTCTGTTTTCTTTTTAAGCAGGTTCTAACTTGTTTAGTCTTTTTCCTTACATTTTAGAATGAATTTCCTCACATTTCAGTACATAATCTTACTAAACATGAGCTGTCTGTGGCCCTGGAGTAAAAAGGAACTCAGCCTCTGTAGCCCTTAGGAAGTAAAGACACAGACAGCAGTTCAGCTCAGCTCTGAAAGGTTTTCACATGTCTGGAGAGTCTCTGCCCAAGAGCTGTGATTTCAGGGCTGTTCAAAGGCCTTTCTGGCTGGCTCAAACAATGGGAAATTGAGATGAGTGCCTGCACTGTACAGTTGTTCTCTGGAGTTTGGCAGATCTTTCATTTGTGAATAGTTGTCACCTGAAGTAGAGTCAATTTTTAAAAGTCCTTTCTCCTAGAACAGTAACAGAGCCTTTGCAAAATAATTGCTTTGTTGTTCTTGCTGCTTACCTCCCTTCCTGGAAAGAAAGGAGAAGGGAAGAACTGGGGGGTTTTGTGAAGAACTTGGCATGTCCTTGATTTCTTCTCAAAGTGGGATTTGCCAAACAACACAATTTAGATAGCAGTCTTAAGTTCTTTGCCAGCCATGTTATGACTGCTGAGTTTACTTTGCCCAGTTAAGTCCCTTCTTACTTACTCAGACTTCAAGGGTACAGCCACAGCCCTTCATTAACAGATGATGATTTTAAAAACATTGTTGCAAGTTGTATTTGTTTTCACCTTCATGGTTAATCAAAGAACTTCTGGCTTCCACTTGAGTTCAGAAACCAAGAGCCTATTGGCTTGGAAGCTGACTGCATTACTGGTTTTAACTTTGAAAATCTCTGGGTAAAATTCATCAGTGAACCTGTCTCAGTATTCTTAGAGAATCCTGTTTGAACAAGTTTATTTTGAAGTATTTACACCTTAATGTGCAGTGTCATTGCTGCAAATTGTCTTAGGGAGAGGAAAAATGATGATTTTGCTTGTATTTTGAATTTTATTTGCTGTAGTGAGGAGCAGAGTAGAAATCATTGAAGTCCTGGGTGTAAGCATTAGTGACAGAACTTTTTGGGTTTTTTGAATTCTACCGCAAACTAGGCGGCTGTCAGAAGACAAAATGCAGTTATTGCTTAGTTGCCTCATAAGTTTTCTCTAGGAAATTTCTTCTGTTTTTATAGGAGATGGCCATATCTGATTCTCACTCCTTTGGAAGCAAAACTCAAATACTCTTCCCTCTGTCCTTTCCCCAGCCTTCATCCTAAGACCCTGGGTAGAACAGGACTATCTTCATGCAGAGCATTGAGAAACTGAGGAGCATTTTTTTTCTGCCACTTCGACTTTCTCCCTCTAAATACTGGATTGGATCTCTTGAGAAAAACTCCTTTAGAAACACAGAACAACCATCTCAAAATTCTGTGATAACAAGGACAAGGCAGGGTTTAAAACTAAGCTCATTTTCATGGCACATGACTCCACAGACGTGACTAAATGTGATGTGCAATGTAACAGGAGTAAGTGTAACTATTAAACCAAAGACAATTGGGATTCGTCAAATACTGAACGAGGCACAGTTAATTGTGATTTTACTCTTTACCTGGGGCTGTGCAGAAAGGTTGATTTCTGGTCATGTTTACATGAACATTGTGTCTGTACCAAAGTTTGTCAATCAAATTTTGGTAGTAGATTTAAATGAAGTATTTGTATGTCTTTGCAATCTCATTGTAAATTTCTACCTGCATGGTAAACACTCTTTAAAAATGGGGTAACATGTTTTTATTCTTAGGAAGAAGCACTGCATGCTTTCATTCAGCCTGAGATCCTTGATGGCCCCAATCAGTACTTTTGTGAGCGATGTAAGAAGAAATGCGATGCAAGGAAGGTAAAGACTGGTCAAATGATCTGCAAAAATTACTTTTAATAAATACCAATGCTGGTGATAGGGGCATAATCTTGTCCTTGTTTCGTTTAGGGTCTGCGGTTCTTGCACTTTCCATACCTGCTGACGTTACAGCTGAAGAGATTTGACTTTGATTACACCACAATGCACAGAATTAAACTCAATGATCGCATGACTTTCCCAGAGGAGTTGGACATGAGTGTCTTTATTGATGTGGAAGATGAGGTAAAGTATTTAGTTTCAGAGAAAAGCATTTAACTTCCTTCAAATTTCTCATTAAGAAAATCAAAATTCCAGTCATAAAAACCCATTTTAACAACATTATTTTTTACATAAAATGTTCTTTAGCCATGCTAGTGCTATAACTTGAAGAGCTGAAATCTGTCCATGTGGATTTGTATTTTTTTTTTTTATATTATGAACAAAACATGTTCTCTGTAGTTGGGGTTCCTACGTCCATAAAGAAGCTGTTTCACATTTCTTACATCTTCACTCAGCAGATTTAAAGACATGAGTCTCAGGGCTTCTACATATATACTGCAATTCCAGAATGGAAGATTTATCTGAAACTTGTGTCTGAATTGTGTTGGTCGTTAGAGGTGATGTAAAGTTTCAAAACTCTGAAGTTAGTCCAGAAATCATTAGTAATGAATTCCTTCCCTCTGAATCATGTAGAAATCTTACTGTAGAAATAAGATTTAAAATACTTTATTTTTTTCCCATCCATCTTCTGGCTTTTTACTTCTCGGATTTTGACCAAAATTCATGTTGTGCAGTTACATTCACCAAAAGTATTTACTGTGCGTTTTGCATTGAAGACCAAAGTAACTCCTCTAATTTCATTGCTGAAAACATTTGTTGGCTTGCACTGGTATAAGAGAAATACTGCCTGTATGTGCCTATGGAGAGGCTTTTCTGGCTCTCTCCAAACCCTTGGCTCAGGAGGGAAGCCATGTAGACAATTTGATACCTCTCAAAGTGTCACTGGGTAGGGGGGCATAAATGACAACGAAGATTGATCTGGGAAAATAGAATTCAGATAAAATTAACATCTGTCAGAAAATCAAAGCAATTCCCCAGAGGCAAGAGGATCAGGTAAGAGATGAATATACTGAGTGAGCTGCATTCACAGTGTTGGTGACACCATGCTGTTCAGCTAACAGAACACTAATCAGTCTTACTGTAATTGAAATGGCAAAAAAAGTCTGATTGAAAATATTTTTAGTCAGTTCTGATTAACAGGGCCATGGTAGACCAGATCTGTTGTTTGGTATCAGACTTCCAGGTACTGAATTGAGCTAGTGCATATGCTAGTAACAAATATAACCTTGTCAAGTCTGAAGGCTGCTAATTACCCTTCAGTTGCACACAGAGCCCAGGAATACTGAAGGAGTGGACTGAAGACACCAACAGAAACAAGTCAGTTCTTGGTGCAGAATTACAGAGTTTTTTGAGGAATTTAATTGTTTCATAGAGTGGAATTTTCATTTCACAGACAACTGTTATTTCTCGTTCCATGTAGCTTTTAATGTTGTATAATGTTAGTGTGTATGTCTTATTTTTAAGAAGTCTCCTCAGACTGAGAGCTGCACTGATAGTGGAGCTGAAAATGAAGGCAGTTGTCACAGTGACCAGATGAGCAATGATTTTTCTAACGATGATGGAGTTGATGAAGGAATCTGCCTTGAGAGCAACAGTGCAGCAGAGAGGATCTCTAAAGCTGGCAGTGAAAAGGTAAGATAACAGTGGGGTGTCAGAGGGGTGGGCAGGAGGCTGGAAGGAGGGCACAGTTGGCAGGGCTGACCTGGATTCACCGCCAGGATATTCCATGCCAGATCCCTGCTGTTACCATCATGCTCTGAGGGCTTTCCAAAGTTGCTGTTGCTCAGAGACTGGCTGGGCATTGATCTGCTGGGGGTGGTGCTGAGTTATGCCTTTGCATCACTGCACTATTAAATTTTTGTGTGTTTCCTTTATTTATCAAACTGTCATTGTCACTTTTGCTCTTCTGATTTTCTTCACCATCCCACTTGACGGGAGTAGTGACTGGCTGGAGGGGTGCTTTGTTCTTGGCCTCCCACCACAAATGTAAATGATAAAAATATAATTAATTCTGACATTGGAGGTGAGGTGAGAGGTTGGGAGTGTGTGAGTTTATTTAAATTTTCAAAAATTGACATTACAACAAAGGAAAGAATTCAACTGATTTGGAGGTCACCTGAAAATAAAGGTCTTCTCAGCTTGTCAGACTGAGAATTTCCAGTAACTTGTTTTGGCAGCAGATCCTCAAACTCAAGACCTGTTTTTACTTGTGGCCAGCTGTCAAAGGCCTGCCAGATTTAGTTTCAAAAGCATCTTGCAGATTAGTAGGAGAAGATTGGGAAGTTTTGATCAGTGGTATAGATGAAGCCAAAGGTCTAAACATTAAATATTCCTTCAGTCATCTTAATATAAAGGAATTAAATAGCAAGTCAGTCCAGGATAGCAGTGATCCTGCTGTGGGACATTGAGGTTGGCAGAGATCACTGGTAACAGGGGCATAATGATAAACTGATAAACTTGGTTGAGTTTTCTTTGAAAATCTTGAATTTTATGGTAATGTCTGCAGTATGTACTTCATGCATTGTTATTCAGTGAACTCACCTGAAATTAGGCCAGGAGCTTTCATTCAGCCATGTTAGGAAGCTCTTTGGCTTCAGCTGGTTCTTTTGTAAAGTAACAGTTTCAAAGGCTTACTTGGATGTTAATCTCCACATCTGGCCCTGTTTGCATTTACCTTGAACCATTTGAGAGGGTTTTTTGGTATATGTTATGAATACTGTCAGTCTTAGTTGGACATGATGAAAAAACTAATTCCAGTCACTTGACTGGAGCAAGACCAGAATATTTTAATGTGTCTGTAACACAAGTGGGATGTCCAAGTATTGACGGTAGCTTTGGCCAGTTATTTCATACTACTTGTTCTCAAGGCAAACAAGCTGTCAAGCCAAGCTTTTTGGTTTGGATATCTTAATAATGGATGTGGGATATCCTGAGAACATATGTGTTTCTTTTACATAATCTAAAAATATCCTTGTAACACATGTGAGTCAGTATGGTTCAGTTTTATTTTTTAATTTACATGCAGCTCTGAAGGCAGTGCCCTGTATTCCCATCCATTCATCCATGAAAAAAAAAGTGTATGACAGCAAGTGTGGAGAAGTGTGATAGCAGATAGACTGAACTTTATAGCTGCAAACTCCTGTGTAAAGTTTAGCATAGCAGAGCTCTGGTTTTGTTTAATAGCCTATTGCATTAATTTCTATTACACAAATCCACTCTTTGCATTCAACTATCTACATACCTAGGTTTGTAACCTTGTTTTAAAAATTAACATTTTCTTAGTTTTTCTTCACTGGGTACATATAACACCTTTTTCTTCTCTCCACAGAGTTCTTTACTTTATGAGCTCTTTTCTGTCATGGTTCATTCTGGAAGTGCTGCTGGTGGCCATTATTATGCCTGTATAAAATCTTTTAGTGATGATCAGTGGTACAGCTTTAATGATCAGCATGTTAGCAAGGTAAAAATAGTATTTTTAGTTATGTTTTCTGCTCATAAATGGAAAAATAAGTTTCTGTTTTGTGGTTTTCCACTTAGCTGCCCATAAAACCAGCTTCATTATATGTATTTCAAGTATTTACTTGATTTCATCCTCTCATCCTTATGTCCTAACATACACATATGTTTCACTCATTAGCTTAACTCATATCTAGGTGTTTGGAGTTTATTTATTTATGTATTTTTGTGTGGCAGGGAAAGGAGTGTTTCTCCTTGGCAGTGATGGTGGGCTGGTTCCTAAAGAAGCCTTTATTCATGTACAGACCAGGCTGGATTGAGAATTTTGCCTTCTGTACATGTGAAGAACATTTCTTGCTTGGAGAAGTGTTTGTAGATCTGTTACAGCCCAGACTGTGCCATTAAACCTGTCCAGCTGATGGAGGTGTTCCAGCTGTCATCCATAGGATCCATGCAATCAGGAACCTGTATCTTTTTCTAGAAGTTCCTGCTTTAAAAACCATAAAATCATGTTCTCATTCATTGTAAAATGGAGAAGGAAATCACTTTGAAATTGTATTTGGAAGTCAGCAAATTAGCAGAAATATTTTTAAGATTGGAAATACTAATATAGTGTGTTGTGTAATGCCATGTTTTCTAGTGAGAATAAATGCATCTCAATTAGTGCAAATTCCTCAAATAATCATTACATTGATTTTCTGTTAGATAACTCAGGAAGATATTAAGAAAACATATGGAGGATCTTCTGGAAGCAGAGGCTATTATTCCAGTGCTTTTGCTAGGTTAGTAGTACTGTAATGTTATTTTTCTTTCTGGTAGTGTTTTAGTGAATCAAATGAATGGCCAAGGTGCATGTGCCTAACATGTTACCTTAAAATTAATAGCAGATGCTTCATGTAGATGTAAGAACTGCCCTGACTGCTGTTTCAGATCATTAAAACCCTAATGCAATACTTATTTTAGAAAATCCTTCTTGGTTAGTGTATAACTTACATATAACATAGCTCCTTATTGAAAGAGGAAGAAGCCAGAGCAGCTTCTGAAGCCAGGATTGTCTCCTGAGTGATAAATTCAGCTGTCTCTTCTCTTCCCCCAGTTCCACAAATGCTTACATGCTGATATACAGACTGAAAGATCCAACAAGAAATGCAAGTAAGTTAGACAGCTGTGTTTGCAACAGTTGGGGTTTTTTTTAACTTAAGTGTTGCATGTTGTGGTTTTGTTTCTTGTTACAAACAATGTGAAAGTACACTAATCTGCATGAAGTGCAATATTTATTTTATCACAGTATAGATGATATCTTGAGACTTTTTTTGTCAAGCAATTCACCTACTAGAAAAGTATTTGCCTTTATTGTAAAACCAGGATCAAGTGTAGCCATCAGCTTATTTCTTTGCTACACAAAGCTTTGCATACTGGTACTGGAATCTTTTGCTGCTATCACTTCCTTGTGTTACTGATAACATAAGTAAGGGGAATAAGAGGCTGAGTTCGGTTTAATTTAAATAATGAAAAGGAGAACAGGGCATGGCATAGTGGAAAATTGTGGAAAAAAGAAAGGGGTGAAAAGGCAAGAAAGATAACTCAAATATACCTGTAATGCCTAAAGGGTTGCCTGCTGTGGAAAAACTGTATTTTTTTAAACTATTGCTTTGTTTTTACTGGCAGAGTTTCTTGAGGCACATGAATATCCAGAGCACATTAAACAATTGGTACAGAAAGAGAGAGAATTAGAAGAACAGGAGAAGAGGCAACGTGAAATTGAACGCAACACGTGCAAGGTTAGAATTTCTGCTGGACTGAGGAACAGTACATTGCTAGTGGGAAATGTTTCTACAGAAAACAGTAGCTTTTTACTACAATACAAGGACTCCTTTCTGATAAATGTTTGCACTAACAATTCTTTTAAATGAGTCGCACACCTGTCTGAAATATGTACGTAGTGCAGGCATTTGTTAGAGGTATTCACCAGACGTTTTTGTTGAATTCATGTATTGCATGTGGGTTTGAACTGGTATTAAAATCAAAACAAAGCTAGTTAATCTGGCATCACTTATTTTCAGCAAAATTACTTCTAAAGAATGTGTAATGCTGCACATTGTGTTTTGCACTGTTAAATCTTTTCATATTGCGACCCTTGACTTTGTGCAATGGTGTTTCTTAAACTAATTCTAAATAGTTACTTGGCAGAAAGAGAATAATTTTTTCCAACCCTAGATTCAATTATAACAAACAAAATAGGAAAGACCTCAATGCCTTGAAAGCATGGCAGTCAGCTGCTCTATGAATCAAATGATTGATTTATGAGGAAGTTCTCTATTGCAAAATGTGTCACTCTCTATGTGAAAAAGGAATTTCACATTCATTGTTAATATGTCCATTTTGCTTTGGAGCATTTGCTCACTGCCTGTGGCTGCAAGATGTTCTGGTTATAGAAGCTGTACCCTAGCTGGGAGAAAGATTCAGATACACACATATGCCTCATGTGCCTTTGACATTTTCTGTCCGCAGTTGTGTAACCAGCTGAAAGGAAACCATCCCACAGCTAAAGCAGAGCTAAAGGTGCATTTCATGTTAGATTGCTTGAATATGGGGTTTTCAACTTAAATGGGAAGATGTTTTAAAATTACTTCATGATAAATTTTCTTCCTTTTGTATTTCGTAGATTAAATTATTCTGCATGCATCCTACAAAGCAAATAATGATGGAGAACAAATTGGAAGTTCATAAGGACAGAACACTGAAGGAAGCTGTGGAAATAGCTTACAAGGTATGCCATGCATAACAGGAGAGTTGAATTGTTTGATGCAGTGCTTTCTGCTGTGTGTCCTCAGATTTTAAATTCGTAATACTGTGTGGGAGTGTTTGAGAGGGCTTGGCTGTGGGGTTTTTGGGGGGTTGGTTTGGGGGGCTGGTTCTTGGGAAGTTCTGTATGATGGGGTTCTTTTGTTCTGGTTTTTTTTCAATGATGTTCTGGTTTGCTATTACTGACTAAGTTTTCTGCCAGTAGCCTGATTGCTGACTGCAGTGATGCGGCCTGCCCTTGTAAAAGGCAGTATGATCTGGCATACCCTTATTTTAAAATCAGATAGTGAGAGCTGCTGTTAGAGCTGCTACCATGACCTCAGCAAATGGAGAGACTTCTGAACACTTTCATTTGTGTTGCAGTAAAAACCTTGTATTAGATATGAATAACAGAGCTCTTGAGAACCTTCCTGGGTAGCTAATTCAGTAACAGGAGGGAACACCGAGGCATCTGTCGATTTCTGCCTTCCACAAACAGGTGGGAGCTGAAGACATCAATTCTTGCTCACCTACTTGTTCTCTTTGGTTCTTGCCATGTATGTTTTTGACTGGAAGAGCACCTTCCAGATTTGGGATGTGCTAACATCTCCTTGAGGTGCACAGAGAGTAATTAGTGGATGTGACTCCCTCAGGCCTCTAAGATGCCACCTGGTATAAGTGATAGGCAATGTACTCTTCTGAAAATACTTTTGGGACCTGTCTTCAAGTGCCTGTGTACATACTTTAAAAAATATCCTCTTCTCTGCATTTTCATGCAGGCTTCTATTTGAATTTGGAAACGTATATATATTGCATGTGCATAAAATATCTATGTGTTTTCCAAAACCAAATTGACTCTTGTGAGTTCAAGTGATTCCTGAATGAAGGAAGGTATTTCTAGTGAGGTATTTCTGGCTTGCCAGTTAAGAACTAAGCCCACAGCTAAGCTGTAGCTGATGTTTGGGGGATTCTGTGTGTGCACCTTGCAGCTGATGGATTTAGAAGAGGCTGTTCCCTTGGACTGCTGTCGCCTTGTGAAATACGATGAGTTCCACGATTACTTGGAGCGCTCATACGAAGGAGAGGAGGATACCCCCATGGGTTTGTTACTCGGAGGGGTCAAGTCAACCTACATGTTTGACTTACTGCTGGAAACAAGAAGGCCTGACCAAGTTTTCCAGTGCTATAAGCCTGGTGGTAAGACATGTAATTACATATATGGTTGTAGTTTACCCTTGCCTGTATTGTGTGATGGCACGAGCACAGAGCTTGTGAAACAGCCTCAGTATGAGATGCTGAAAGAAGAAAACCTAAATTTTATTCAGAACTACATAATGTGCTTGTGCCGCTGACTTGCTTATAGTTGAAGCAGGTCTAAAGTATACTAAAATTTATCAAACTGGAAGGTTTTGTCTTTTTTTTGGCATTAAATTTGATTGGTAAATGTCATTCTGACATTGGAATGCTTTTCAAGTTCTTACTGTTTGTATTTAATGCAACTCCTTAATTATTACATCAGACAAGCATACGTGTATTTTCTTTGCCTGTTGAATTTTCTCTGGGTATATATGTGACTTTGTTTTCTTTTTTCTCCTCCCTGCAGAGGTCATGGTAAAGGTTCACGTGGTTGACCTGAAGACTGAATCTGTTGCTCCTCCAATAAGTGTGCGAGCTTATTTGAATCAAACAGTTTCAGAGTTTAAACAGCTAATTTCAAAGGTAATTTACAGTCCTTAAGGACTTGTGTTAAAGAGTTTTCCTTTGTTGGTGAAATGTGTTAGCATTTACATACCTAAATTGAGAGCCTGCACCTTGTGCGGACCATGCTGTGAGTCCTGTCCTGCAGGGTTCAGTTAGACTCTGCAGTTTGTCCAGCTGCTCACTCTGCTGAAAGCAGCAGCTGCTTCTTGCTTCCATCCAGAATTAGCAACTTTACAAATCACTGAGAGTCCAGCTGGTGGCAGAACTGGAGAGCTGTTACCATATAGCTGAACCACAGTGTAACTTCCCCCCAGCTTTAGTATTTGAAACCTAACATCCAAAGCTGTCCACGTTCTTTGTGCAATCTCTCCTTTTCATCCCAGCAGCCACTTGTTACGAAGATGCAAATTGATTTTTACATGTTTTTAAACCAAGGGATGCTTCTGCTTCCACTGCATTGGAAGATGGAGATTGCATTTGCCCATTTCTGTGTGAAATAATTTAGTGGTTGGTGTAACTTAATTATATTTGTTATTAAATATGATTCCAGCTGAGTTCAATCTAACTCATAATTAAGTGAACACGGTGCAAAACCTGTTGTTCGAGAATAGTTTTAGTTTTCAGTTGGTTCATACATTAAAGATAAGACTATTGTCATAAATGTTTTTCCAGTTCTCTGCAAAGCCAGACCATTTTATGCATCTGACTTTTTGGAAAAACTGACACTTGCTGCATATTAAAGGGTGGAATAAAGGCACTGGGACTGAACAGGTTTGGGTGGTTTCCTCCCATGTTCTCTTTGGCAGTTTCAAAGCTGATAGCCAGACCTGCTCCTTTCCCTGTGAATAATCCCAGAAGTGAAGCAGTAATTTCAGTGTTGAAGGTGGTGTGATGCATGTGTTCCCTCCCTGTTGTGTCCTGTCCTAGGCCACGCACCTCCCTGCTGAAACCATGCGGGTGGTGTTGGAGCGGTGCTACAACGACCTGCGTCTGCTGAACGTGTCCAGCAAAACTCTGAAAGCTGAAGGCTTCTTTAGAAGCAACAAGGTACATGCTGTGGTTTTCAAAGTGTTAATTCCTTGTGTTTATATTTGCCTGTTGTATTGTAAAAGGCACGGAAGCACGTATGGAATTGATAATGGATAACTGTCGCGTATTTTGCTCTGCAGTGTGTGGGGTTTCTGTGCCCAGCACAGTGGTGCTGACGAGTGCTGTAGGCTGTGTATGAAACCAAGTGTACTCAGGAGAGAGTGGATTGAGGGTTAGACATCTGGCTGTTACTCCAGCTCAGATGATGCTGAGCTTAACAGCCTTATGATGAAGGCAGTTACAATTCAAGCACTCTTAGGGAGCAATGATTGATATATTGCCATGAAACCTGCTGGATGTGTTTGCTGAACCACCTGAACATCTGTACCTGCTCTCAGTATGAAACTTACTGAAACACAAATATCAAAACTAAAAGCAAGTTTTTGGTGGATTTCTATCTTAAATTCAGTAGTTTTCACTATGAAGATTTCCCCTGGACAATTTACATTATTTTTTCTAAACAGACTTCTAATAAGTATTGCCAATAATAATTGTGTAGTGCATTCAGAAAAAGAATAACTTAGTACTCAGATAAGTTTAATATTTTAAATGCATACTTTGGCCTTTTTTACTACAGTGGAAATAGCACATCTTTTAGCACATTTTGCACATCCTCTGTCTGAAGTTAAAGCTCATTGTTAAATCTTGATGAAGAAAGATTAAGGAAGGCTTTGAGGGCTCATAGCTGAGCAAAACAATGGCACGGAGTTGTTACTCAGTTACTTAGAGGTCTTTCACAATCAGTGTCACTACAACATGGAGCCCTTTGACAAAGGGAAGAGAGACATTTAATTTGCACTACTGCTTGCACATGTATACATTTAAAACTTCCTTATTACATTGTACTGGAAAATACAGTCTGCTGCAGTGGTGGGGCTGATTGCTACCATAACAGTGCTGTGCACAGGTGAAGGGTACATGCAGTGATTCATGAAGCCCCTTGTGAATATGTTTACTGCAGATGGTCAGTCTGCTTACATTTCACTCCAACCTTAACATGGAGAACAAGGAAAAGTGAAATCATTATTATACTGCAGATTCCTCGGTCTGTCTTTTTCCTAAGCATGAATTTTAACACTTTGATAATAGGTGATGTTTCTTGATGGCATTGTTTCTAACATGTGCTCAACCCTGTGTTTGCTGTTGCATTTATTTAAAATAGCACTTCTCCCCTGTGCAGGTGTTCGTGGAAAGCTCCGAGTCTTCGGACCGTCACGTGACGTACACGGACTCCCAGCTGTGGAAGCTTCTGGATCGCCACGCCAACACCATCAGGCTGTACGTGTCGCTGCCAGAGCAAGCCCCTGGCTCCCAGCTCAGACGGGCACTTTATCAGAAGTCTGCTGGGGCTGCAGGCAACTTGGATGAACCTTGTGAAAGAGTAAAAGGACCTGTAGGGAATATGAAATCCGTAGAGGCGATTTTGGAGGAAAGCACTGAAAAGCTTAAAAGCTTGTCGCTGCAGCAACAGCAGCAGCAGGAGGGAGATAATGGAGACAGCAGCAAAAGCACAGAAGCCAGTGATTTTGAAAACATTGAGTCACCTTTAAATGAAATAGACTCTTCAGCATCAGCAGAAAACAGAGAACTTGACAACCAGATTCAGGTTTCTGATCCAGAGAATCTGCAGTCTGAGGAGCGCTCGGACTCAGATGTCAATAACGACAGGAGTACGAGTTCGGTGGACAGTGACATCCTCAGCTCCAGCCACAGCAGTGACACTTTGTGCAACGTGGACAATGCCCCCCTGCCCCTGGCTAATGGACTGGATTCTCACAGCATCACCAGTAGCAGGCGATCAAAAGCCAACCAGGGCAAGAAGGAAACCTGGGACACAGCAGAAGAGGATTCTGGAACAGACAGTGAATATGATGAAAGTGGCAAGAGCAGAGGAGAAACACAGTATATGTACTTTAAATCAGAACCCTACACTGCAGAGGAGGGTTCAGGAGAAGGGCAAAAATGTATGTATTCTTTTCTAAATGCCTTAAAATAATGCTGTGGGTTTTACTACTTAATTCATATGCTGTGTTAAAAAAGTCTAATGGCAGTATGGAAAAACTTGATTATAATGTCAAAGCTCATGAAAGTGCAGACAGGATGTGATGTTCAGCAAAAATCTAGCCTAATTTTGATCTTGTAATAAGTGATTACATATTTGAAAAGTGTCTTTCTCTTTTGTTTCTAAGAAAATGAACATGTACTTACGTGTATTGATAGAGTTCCCTGCAGAGCAGGCTGAGTTGTCTTCCAGCGAAAGGATCATAGTTGCATCTGCTGCTGATTCCTGATTCACCTATTTCAGAATGCACTTATTTAGTGTGGTTAAAACAGCATATTTCTGTTACCATTTAGATTAACAAACCTGAAAAGTCCTAGTCATTTGACTGTAAGGAAAATTCAAATATACTTAATATTGACAATTTAATTCACTAACTGAAATACAGTGGGTACAGTGAGGGACATGGCTGATATGAAAGTGTCCAAACAAGTTCCTTATAAGAGCCTAAGTGGTATATAGTTGCCATAAAAATAAATAATTTCAACAATGCTCTCTACCTGCATGTGCTCTGTAATAGTAATAGAGAAAGAAGAATTTCACATAGAGAAAATTACTCCTTTAGCTTGGAATGGTCTTTCTTTGGGGCTAATTCTGAACTGCTTTCATTTTTCCTTGTTTTGTTTTGGCAGGTCTAATTGGATTCAGGAATTATCTGTTTGCAGTAATTTTGATGTTAACAGTCCACTGTGTAAATGATTATTGTCAGGAAAAGCTTTTATTTCTTTTTAGTATAATTCAAATAATTTATTTGTACACTTCAGTATTCTGAATAGTTTATTCTCGAGTGTCACAACATTGTATAATCATGATTATAGTATACTGTAGTGTAGTACAAATTGCATATATTAAGAAACACAATTTCTAGAGATAAACTATTCCCTTTCATTTTCCAGAATTTCACATTACTGCAGTTTTCCTTAATTACAACATCATTCCATGAAAAAGTCCCTTAATCTGGATTTGAGCTTGTCTTGTGATACCCTGTGGCCTTTCAGAACGTGGGATTAACCTTTTCAGTGCTGAAGGCCAGGAAGGAAAATAGAAGGGGTTGGGTGGCCTGTGCCTGGCCAGTCCCAACAACAAAGCTCTTCCCTCTCCCTTGAGGCAGGGAAAGCTGTAGGGGGATTAACTGCAATTGCTCCATGGAATTCTGTTTGTTTTTTTCTGAACAGACAAGGTACTGGTTTGCTGCACCACGTCACTGAATGCAAACCAGGCAGTTTGGAACTGCTGTGTCTCCCAGAAACAGCTGCCCATAAACACTTAAAATACAGCAAAGCTTTTAAAGGTTATGATAACACCATTAGATAAAATGTAAATGTTGTCATTAACCATAATTTAGGCTTTTCAGAACTGTTTTGCTGCAAGTGCTAACTCTGAATATATGGAAATTGTATGTGATGAGAGTGCTTTTTTTTTTTTTTTTGGTAGCAAGGTGTTTCATAGCATTTTTATCTTTATTTTTGCTTAGGGCTGATGGTGCATGTTGATAAAAGAATTACACTGTCTGCCTTCAAGCAACACTTGGAGCCTTTTGTTGGAGTTCCATCTTCTCACTTCAAAGTCTTTAGAGTCTATGCCAGCAATCAAGAGTTTGAAAGTGTTCGGCTGAATGAGACCCTTTCATCATTTTCTGATGACAATAAGGTTATTAAAAAGTTAATTTGAATCACTGAAAGTGTATTGGTACAATACAGATAAAGTTAATTTTCAACAGGTGAAATGATTGGTCTTGGTAGCTCATTAGAAAATACAATTCTGATTTTGATACCAGTTCTAACAGATATTCCTTTTGCATTCTAGATAACTATTAGACTTGGAAGAGCCCTTAAGAAGGGTGAATACAGAGTTAAGGTCTATCAACTCTTAGTAAATGAGCCTGAGGTAAGCTATTGAATGTTTCAGTACTGATTCATGAAAATATTAAAATGTGCCATCATCAAGGTGTTGCTTTGAAATCTTGGAAAAAAATTAAACTCCTTCTTCAATTTGCCTACAAATTTTTCTGGATTTAGAAAGGGAATTTGAGATGATTTCTGTTCCAAGTATGTAATTGGAATGTGATTTGCACTTTCTCTCAAGTGTCTTAATTTCTGTAGCATAAATGGAGAAGTGAAGTGTTTCTTTGTTTCCCTTAAATGATGACAGTCACCTTGCATCCTTTCCAAAGAAGAAGAAACTTTGTTTACTGGTGGCTGTGGTTTTCAGTGATGCGGAACTGATCTAATTCACCCCATTTATGTGCTGCAGATCATGTTTGTCACGGGGGCTGTCAGGGTCATGGTCCCCTCTGCATAAGGCAAGCCTGAAACAAAAGTGCCTCTCTTGTAGTAGAGCAGCTCATAAGCTGCTGGGACATGAAAGATACAGAAGTGGTTATATGGACTGTAGACTGGATACATTGCTGTCTTTAGAGGTTGACTTTAATTTTATTTTTTGGACAAAACTGCAGAATATGTATTAATAATTAATAAGAGACTAAGCTGAACTACTAAAGCAGGGAATAAGATAAATTTAAAGGCAGGTTCCATGGAGTCATGGAGTTGTGCCTGATCCATGAAAGCCAAGAAAGTGGCATTTTTATGATGATGTGGCTTACTTAATTTGAAAGCTCCTTTGCCTTTGTGTGGAATGTGAGTGTAATGGCAGCAGTCAGCAGCACAGCACAGGCAGTATTTCTGCCCAGGCAGGCAGAGGGTTGGAGTGCCCTGCCAAAGGGCTGCTGCTACACAAATTAGTTACTCCCCATTTTAATGACTTCACTGCCTGCCTTGCTAATGAGAAACCTACTGATCTTTTTGCCAGGTGGACGGGACTGGTCACAGAGCATAAACAGAGGTAGTTTTGTGTTCAAAAGAATTCTGTCTTTAATCTCTTTCTATTTATATTCGCAGCCATGCAAGTTTCTTCTAGATGCAGTTTTTGCTAAAGGAATGACTGTCCGACAGTCCAAAGAGGAGCTGCTTCCTCAGCTTCGAGAACAATGTGGCCTAGACTTGACAATTGACAGGTAAACAGGATTAAATACCACTTTAAAACGTGCTTGGGGATTTCTTTCCTCTTGTGGAGAAGAAAAGTAATGAAAGAAGCAGAAATAAAGTGCTGTGATCTTTGAATCAGCTGGTGAATACAAACACTAATTCAGCAATTCTTGGCTTTCATCTCACGCAGAGTGAATTCTGTAGGGGATAATATTTAATAGAATTGCCTGTGAGCAACATGTCTGCAGCTTTAGATCTCTCTAATGATTATTTCCTTCAGAAAGGGGAGCATTAAGTAAATCAGTTCTTTAAAAAGCCACCTGCTCTCTACATGCAAGCCCAGCACAGATCACTGCAGCAAACTGCTTGTGCAGGATCATTGTGTGTATGTACAGCCCTGATCTGGGCTGTCTGCCCTTTACTGTAATTGGGTAATCCCTAATTAGGAAATGGTTTTCTTCCTTTGAATCTCTACGTATTTCCTGCACTGAACAAGTGGAACACAGACTTGTTTCCCTTGTGTTTAGGAATGATTCAGCACTAAGCCAAGCAGTGACAGACACCCTGCTGTCAGGAATATTTCAGAACATTAAACTTGTTCCTGTTAAACTTCACCAGTCCTTGAATCAATGAGTTCTAGTATTTCAGTTTTGTCAGAAAAGACTCAGTTTTGATCTCTGGCAGTGCTAAGTGCTCATAACTAGATAAAAGCTCACTGGGGATTTTTATGGTGTATTTATAGGTTTCGCCTACGAAAGAAAACCTGGAAGAATCCAGGCACTGTGTTTCTGGATTATCATATCTATGAAGAAGATATCAATATTTCCAGCAACTGGGAGGTCTTCTTAGAAATACTCGATGGTAATGATATATTTCTGAATTAATACTGGTCATGAAATATGTCTATGCAGATACATAATACATTTGTATAATTTTAAGTCTGCACAGCAGTTCAGTCATTTAGTAGTTTTCAGACAGGATTGAAAAAACATTTCTGTCATGAAGGAATTTGGAACAGAAACTTTTGTTCATGAAAACAGTTTTAGAATCAAATATTAGCAGAATGTTTCTGAAATTCTGCTAAAGTATCATTTAAATTATGCCATTTCTTAAGCATTCCTTTGCATATACACTTAAAATCTTGATTCTGAATTCAGAAGCATAATTTAAGGGTAAGAAAAGTAGGCCTCAAGGAGATTCTGCCCATAAAAAATTCCTTTAAAGGAGCTAGTAGCAGCTAAATCATAAACTTCAACTAAATCACAGTCCTTTCCTCTTCCCCTTTTTTACAAGTGAGCTGCTTGCAGCACACTGAGTTACTTAATTTGTGCATGCAGGGCACATGTGCATCTGTAGGGCAGTCTTGCATATTAGAGTATCTTGAAGCTATGGACAAACCCTCATTTAAAATAGGGTATTTTGTGATGTTAATACAAAAAAAATCTCTTTCTTTGCTAGGAGCAGAAAAGATGAAATCCATGTCACAGCTTGCTGTTTTATCGAGACGATGGAGGCCATCAGAGATGAAATTAGATTCTTTCCAGGAAGTAGTACTAGAAAGCAGCAGTGTCGAAGAATTAAAAGAGAAGGTAAAATGTGTAACATGATGCAAGTTTCTTGTGATGATCAAGAGCCTTATTGATGTTCTCTGGTGGGAAACACAAGGATGTCATAACTCCAAAAATCTTGTTGTATGGCGATTTTTTTTCCCCCAGGAACTGATAACCTGTCTTATCCCATTATATAACCGCTTGAATTATCAACTTTACTTCTTAGTTTCATGTGATGGTCTGGTCTGAAAGTATTAAGGTGAATACATGCAAAGAAAGTCACATCTTGAAGTTTAAGCAGCTTAATAGTACCTGTGTCCCTTATCCTCAAAAAACACACATGAAAGAAAAGCTAAGTTATTGCCTCTTGGTGTTCTTTCAAGCTAATGTTTTTTTATCCCAAAATACCAAACCTTTCAGCCTCCTCCTATTTGAATTTGGGAGCTGTTGCTGAGGGTGGTGTTGCTGTGTCAAGTAGGTTGAGCTGTGTTTTGGTTGGAAAGAAGTATGGCTGTGGTGTGGTTTTACCTAAGGCCAGGATGCTCTAACAGGATCCACTCTTGGAGAAGTGTTTATTTATATGTGCTAATACCCCATTGTTAGGAGGCCACCTTGGATGTTGGGGCCAGTAAAAATGCTGGTGTCAGTGACCCTGAGAATTGATAAATTGGGGGTGTTGGTTCACAGGCTGGGTTTGTGTTTTACACAGGTTAAGCTGTGGGCTGCTTGCTTGCATTCCTCTGGTAGAAATGAAGTTATGACTACAGGTTCTTGCATGCAGTCAAGATTTTCTCCCCACTTGTATCTGAAGAAAGAGTTGGCTGCCCTTGTTTTCTTGACTCAAAAATTGATGTGCAGGGAGCAATTTTATTTTTTTAAGTTCTAGCAGGAAGTGCAGATGTGTGGAGGTGGGTCTTAGTCATGCATATTTTCCAGCTGTGCCCTCTCCCAGGATAACTGGATAACACCTTCCCTGTCACACAGGGTTAACATGAGGCACTTGGTCTCTTTGCATCTCAGAACTTGAATGTTATTAATTAATTGTTTCAGTGACCTTCTTTTGTCTCCCCTTCAGTATTAAGAGAAGTGTGATGAAATGCTGTCACAGCAAGCGTCACTTGTGACACACACTGGTAACTTCAGAAATGTTAAGAATGTGTTTTTGTCTCTAATTTTGTACATTGGAGGATTTGCAGATTCGACTGGTAGATTTGGCAACTACTGACTTTATGTAGACACTGTGCAATGTTGCTTTAGAATAGTATTAAATCCACCATTTCTCTTCACAGCTAAGTGAAATAAGTGGAATACCCTTAGAAAACATCGAATTTGCAAAGGTAACTAAGAATTTGTGTATTTTTACCTTTTCATGGCACAGAGGTGTGATTGAGTTTTATTGTATTCACTAAGTAATTGCTTTTTTCAGGGTAGAGGAACCTTTCCTTGCGACATTTCCATACTAGAGATTCATCAAGACTTGGACTGGAATCCAAAAGTATCTACATTGAATGTTTGGCCCCTGTACATTTGTGATGATGGTGCAGTAATATTTTATAGGTATGTCTTTCATTACACTATAATAAACCACAGCAAAAAAAAAAAAGCTGCGGTTAACATTTGTGGGGTGACGTAATGGACAGGAACATAATGTACTCTTTGTTACCTTAAAGAAAAGGTTTAAAACATTCAGCTGAAATTTTGTGCTCCTCAGCTTCCTAAAAGCCTGAATATTAATTAAGAAAACGAGTACTGCACCTTTTTACTCAATCCTCCCTCCCAAGGCACTGAAATTAAAGCTAGTTGCTATGCTTGAGTGTGTATCTGGATTCAATTTCTTAAAATAGAACCATATCCCACATGGAGTTAGTGAGAATCTTGCTGTAGGTTTTGGAGAGCAAGGATTTTATTGTCTGAGTTTATTTCTTTGAGAAATTAGTATGGATTTTTCTAAAAAGCCTGTTATGCTAAAAATTCTGTTAATGTGAAAAATGTTGATCAGTACTACTGCTGGTGGCAGTGGCCCGGGGCAGGAGTTGAGGACTGAGAGCTTGAATATTGTCATTTCTCCCAAACTTGGTGAGTGAGGCAACCTCATGGGCACATTACAGTGGCATTTTACATGATTGCATGTGAGCTGGGCAAAAACAGCTGGTTAATAATGTGCTGGTCCTCATGAAGAGGTCTTGGGGGAACATCTGGTAAGGACTGGCTGACACACTGCTCCCAGCTGTTGGCAGTGAGGCCAAAAGCAGAGCGGATCTGTGGCTGTCTGTAAAGAGCAGGAGTAAGGGAGATGGAGGATATGGGCTTGTTCCTTGCCCTGGTCTGTAGTCAGACAGAACACTGAATGTTTCTGCTGGAAAAGCAGGTTTAGACACATTGCCTGTTCCTGCAGAATAAAGCAAC
This sequence comes from Cisticola juncidis, assembly GCA_013400215.1. NCBI lineage: Eukaryota > Metazoa > Chordata > Aves > Passeriformes > Cisticolidae > Cisticola > Cisticola juncidis. The sequence goes on along the minus strand of VXBR01002967.1, from coordinate 474,072 downwards.
TCCTGAGAAATATTGTGGTTTTTACTAAGATGCTCCAAGCAAAAAAGAAAGCAGAAGTCTACTCGTGGTTACTGTATCGATCTGAATTTGAGCATGTGTTTACATTTTAGGGATAAAACTGAAGAATTAATGGAATTAACAGATGAGCAAAGAAATGAACTGATGAAAAAAGAAAGCAGCAGACTCCAGAAAACTGGACACCGGGTAACCTACTCTCCCCGCAAAGAAAAAGCACTAAAAATTTATCTGGATGGAGCACCAAATAAAGATTTGACTCAAGACTGATACTTACTATAGCATTTTCCCTGGGGAATTTTTTTTGTTTCCAATCAAAAAAGGTTCACTACTACTGTGTAGTGCCATTATGGCAGGACATTCATTAGGTGTAAAGCGCTGACACCAGCAGAGCCGGGCGTGCCGGCGCAGGCAGGGCCCCGCTGGGCACTGCGGGACTTGGAATCATGTTGTGCACTATAGTCAAATGTACTGTAAAGCTCAAAGGGATGTGCAAATAAAAGATTAGAACTCAAAAGCGGGCGGGGAGGGAAACGAGTGGCAGTTGTTGAGGACAGTGTGCACATAGTAGCTAGTGAAACTAGCCTCCAACAGGATACTCATAGCTTAATAATAAAAGCTGTGCAAAGGCCATGAAAGAATCCTTTTCTCTGTTTGTTTCACTGATACACGCATTACCTCATCAGAGAGTCTGGAGTAAACGTGAAGGCAGGAAGGCAGCGGGGAAGGGCCGGGCGTGGGAGTGCTGCAAGTGTCAGGTTTTAGAATATTCTTCCATAAAACAGGGGCTCTGAGAGGTGTCTGCAGGAAGCTGCTGCAGGCGTCCTTTGTTTGCAGAAGTGCTGTTGTAAGGTAAAGTGGTTTTCAATAGGTTACCAATGAGCAGCTCTAGTGTATTGCGTTCGATGTGTAAATAAAATCTGCCCTATCCATTTACCAGAACTGCAGTTCAGCTATTTACCATGCTATTTCTTTACACATATCAACATTCATTGTGTACATTTGGAAGTATAGTTGCCTATTTAAATTTGTATTCATTTTATGTTTGACGATGCTGGGTACTTTAGGGTTGTACTTCCCCTTGTTAATGAAGTTTTTGTTCTGTTCTGCTACATTTTTGTACATTTTGTTTTTAAGACTATTACAAGTTTGCATCTTCTCCACCTGCTGAAAGTCAGTTTCTTTTTCCCAGAGCTGATTCCATAGCTATATGTAGTCAAGTATTGGGGCAACCTCTTAACACCTCAACGTACAAACTCGGTAGTTCAGGCTGTGGTGCAAAGACTGATGCAGTCAACATGATTTCATTGCAAAGCCTAGGAACAGCAATTCTTTGCTTTGGTCCATAAAGATCAATAGAGAACAATTCTCCATAGTTTTTGGAAAAACCACCTAATTTATAACAATCAAAAGATTTTGGTAAACTTTTTCATGCCAGATGCTGTTTACAACAATGAACATGCCAATAAAACATTTGTTCATTCTGTTGTGTTATTTTAATCATTAAATGCTGTGTTTTTTATTGAAAAGATTATGGAATTGTTTCATGGAAATACAAACTTCCCCCAGGCAGTGCTGGAATTGCAAGGCTGTGTGTCTGTGTGTATGTGCACACCCCCTCCATGTACAGAGTGTTACAGGAGCTGGTTTATAGCCTGGCTGCTGCTCCTCTTTACATTCACACCAAATTCTTCTTCAACTGTGAGTTTCCTTTTCCAGAACTGAATTTCTCACCTGTGAAACTTCCAAGTGTGACTGGCAGCTAAATTCCACTCCAGAGGGAAAGGGGTGTTCAGTAACAGAACTTTCAGTTCTTCCTTGCATGCTGGCCCACAGCAACCTAAAAATGCTGAGGAAGCTGGCAACTTGGGAAGCAGGCATTGCACAGAGGCATTCCCTCATTATTCCTCTTCTGACTGTCCTGTGCTGCCTCTTGGCCAACATATGTGAGGCTGGAAGTGGGGGCAAAGGGAGCAGAGAGGGAAATACCATCCCTTATGTGGGGTACTTCATTAAACTACCATTTTCCATAGGTACAGCCTGCTAAAGCATCCTCAGAGCTTCTGAAAGAGAGAAAAAATTACCTATCAAATGGATCGTGAATTTTTTTCAAACTTTGGCATTTGGAAAGGCAAAAATTAGAGATTGAATCTGGGGATGGCAGCACCAAGAACTTGAAAGGAGAGTACTGTCCTTAAGAGGGCAGTGTTCACAGACAGTTACTGCTCTCATGGATTTGTTTTTAATCATGAAAATTGCAGTGGCACATGATTCCTTCTCCTTGTATAGATGGGGCTGACTCTAACACAGTAATTTTATTAGGGATAGAAAGGGAGGGCAGACTCAGTGAACTCTCCGAGACTATGTGTGTGTGTGTTGGTGTGAGAATGGGTTGTAGAATCCTTAAACCAAACCTCAGGCAGTTACAATGAAATACCCTCCCTGTTTATAATAATAATAGCTATTAATTATTCATTCTGGTACCCAAGGAATTTGTGAAAAGCCTTCATACACCAGAAGTGGTGAAAGATGTGCAGATTGGTAGCATGGGCTTACACCTGCTCCAGTCATCAGTGCTCCAAACTACAGACATGAGCAATAGGGATGATTTGGGAAGAAGCACAATGGAAAGTTACTTGGCTGGAACCTCACATCTTGTTTTACCATGTACAACAACAGGTGTGAAATCTAGATGCCAGAAAACCATTAAGAGTGGAGCAGCCATGGTAGCAAACTGGTGAGTGAGACAGCTGGGGAGTTTGGGGGTCAGATTTTACTCTCGGCTTGCTATTGATTTTTTTAAATCAGCGACCTTTTAGGATGGTAAAAATAATCATCTTGTAACATGCACAGATTTGCCTATGAAGTGTATTAAAAACACTAACCAGTTCTAAAGATAAAAAATTCCTTTAAAATTTTCTTAAAATCTATGACTGCAACAGTGTCAGAGTAGATGGTTGCTTTAGAGAAATAACTCTGAACATCTGTACTCAAAGATCACTGTTTATGCTTGTGTGTATTTTTTAATGAGTACAAGTACTAAGAAGTTTATTTCCAGCATACAAGGGGAAAGTACAAATCCAGAAGAGCACTCCTATGGTTCCCATTTGGCAGAAGGTTTGGTCCAGGGACTGAAAGAATTCCACAGCAGCTGGGACATGCAGGTTTGGTGCACAGTAAAGATGCTCCTTGAAGATCATGTTTATTGCACTTCTATCCAGCAGTGTGTGTTCAGGGTTCATACAAGCAAGACACTAAACAAAAATAAAATCTAGAAACAACTAACTAAACTGGTGCTTGGGCTTCAGATTTCATCTCCCAAAACCAGCTCCTGAGCTGAGTCGGGCTCAGGGTTCAAACCCGCTTGGTCCTCCAGGCTTTCTAATTCTCTGCGCACTTCCTGAATGACACTGCTTTCCTCATAGTCAGAGAGGAGATCTTGGGGCATCAAGCTGAGAAAGGGCATCTCGTCCATGATTAAGGGATCTTCTTTTTCAGAGGGCTGGGTTTCGTTGGCAGACAGCTGACACACAGATGCAGTGCTGTGGCTGTTGGGAAAAGGCACAGCTGGTCACGTAGTGCATCACTTGGGGTTCTTTTGCCATCTGTGAAATTCTCCATTCCCTCCCCACGTGAAAACATGTTAAATGCACAGTGGAAATACCCTAGCTGACTTCACAGGCACCTGATTCTCATAGCCTTGACAGCTGGAGAGTTATAAATGTGATTTCCACATACAGAGATCCTAACAGCACAAAATGATCCTGGTGAACAAGAGAGCAGTGACCCTCTAAAAAACAGGTAACAAGAAAATGTTACTTGAATCTTCAAATTCAGATAGAAAATTCTGAATAGTTCAGCTACATTCACACCATAATTAATTTCTGTGTTTCTGTATCCTCATCTGAAATGTTGTTCTTACTAGACCTGACATTTGCTGACAGACATCCCCTGAGGGCAATGGCACATTAACAAAATTTTTGGTGCTGAAAGGATGGGATCAGCTCTGCTTGCTTCCTTAGATGACATTTATGAAGCAAAATGTTACCCAATTCCTTCTCAAGCATGAAAAAACATAGAAGGAGTTGGAGACAGAAGAAAGAAATATTAATCTGGATCTTTATCCCAGCTCTGCTGTCTTGCTGGAAGTTAATATGATGCTGGTAATGTAAGAGCAAACTTGGAGAATTTATTTCATAGAAAATGTAGATTTTCTAAAAATGCTTTGAGCAAAACTGAAAGGCTCTCATTTTCTGCCAATGAAACAACTGATAATGATGCAAATAACTCCTTTTAAAGAAATATTAAAAGCACAACCTGTGAACAGTTTGTATTAAAAATGCTGTAACATACCTTACATTCTAAAGCAAGCCAAAATCTGACAGAAGCCCAGTCTCACATAGAGAGTTGGTGGACAGGGACTATGCAGAGAATGACACTGGAATGATGCATCTCAACAGCTGGCAGCACTGACTGATTAAAAAGCAGTACCAGCCCTCATTAATTCCCACTGGATTAATGAGTTGCCAAACTCAATTAGGCACATCAGTGTGGGACAAAGCAGAAGCTTTCAGCGCTACTGATGAGAAAAGCTGTCAAACCCTTTTCTAGTGCGGCAGAACCTGTGAGTTCTGGAGCTGTTTGCCCCATTATTATTTCTGCAGCTATTTACCACACTGTTATTTCTGCAGCTATTTACCACACTGTTATTTCTGCAGCTATTTACCACACTGTTATTTCTGCAGCTATTTACCACACTGTTATTTTTGCCCAGCTCTGGGGCTCACCTCTGGGGCTGGCAGCTCAAGCCGCCGGCGCAGGGGCAGCGCTCCAGGACTCCGTCGGGCTCCAGGTCCCAGGTGATGAGGTTGAGGAGTCTGTTGGAAGGGTCATGGCAGGGCTCACCTTCCTCGGGTAAGGGCGTGCACACGGGAAACAGAAGCTCTGCAGGCCAAAGGAAAGGCATTTTAGGGGAAGTCCCTAGCTGTCTGCTGAGCTGGGGTGAGCCTGTGTTTAATTCTGTATGCAGGATATAAAAAGACAGGCTCGATCTCTTTGTACCTCCCCTTCCATGACAGGGAGCCATAAGCACGTTTTTTCCACTAGGTGGGAGTAAGACATTTGAAGTTCATCCTTAGTGAGCAACATCAGCTTGACCCAGAGACTGCTGTCAACTCCTGGCTGCTGCAGTATAGCACAATTCCATCCCCTGGAGATTCCAAACTCTTCTAATCCCAAGAAAACTAACATTATAGGCAGTCCTTTGCAATGCTTTGAAATCTGCATAGAGACATACCTCTCTATCTTAAACTCTGTTATTTTTTCTATTTCTTTGCAGAGGCTGCAAATAGAGAGCAATTGCTCAGAAACTAATGAGGTTACAAGAACTAGAACTCAGACATTTAGTTTATTTTATCAGTTCTGCTGTGGGCAAAGCTGTCTGATGGCATCTGGAGCTTGGCACCCTTGTTTCTACACAGGGCTGAATTTCAGTGTAAGAAATTATTTAAGAAGGCTGTGTTCTTTGGGTTTCCTCACGTCAGGAACTCCCTGTCTCAGTCTGGAACTCAGCTCTTCCAGATGTTCCTAATTAAAACCTCCCTTCCTCATCTTGTCTTCACTCACCTCATATGGCAGGATAAAATATGAGAAGAATTCAAAATCTAAGTTTAAATCAGATTTGGTCAAAATACACATCTATGTGTGTCTGCACAGACACATGTGCTTTGATGTGACAAAACATTATATGCTGAGCAGCAAGTCCTCCACAATTTACTACAGTTTTACATAAAAACACACATCTTTATCAGCACAAATATTTGCAATACTCTAGTGATGGAGAGAGGCCTTGAGGTTAAGCCTAACCTGCAAAATCCTACAGCCCTGCTAAAGCAGACAGCCATAGAGAATAAAAATTAATTGCTATTCATCAATAGCACTGCTTTATGTTCTTGTAAGACTATTCTGTCAATGTTCATCAATGCTATTACCTATTGATTTTATATATATATATATATATATATATATATATATATATATATATAAATGCAGTGAGAAATTGGGGGTTATAGAACAGTAGAAGAAACTGGACCCCAACCAGACAGTACTGGGGATTGATTTGAGGCCCGAGACCTTCTACTCTGTGCTCCCTTCTGTAAATCAAATTTCACATTCCCACGTGGACTGACAACACAGTCTGGGACATCATTCTTCTGTGCCTGTGGGCTGCCTGGTCGCCACTGCAGGATGTGATGCCCTGGAGGGTGTTGTAATTTAGATTTTAGGGAAACCTGGCGTATAAAACATGTCTGCAGTGTGATTCTGATGGGCTGCTTGCTGAGAGGAGGGAGAAGCCACTTCCAGCCAGCTCATTCCTTTCTTCTGCACATTTTTAATTCTCTCTTTTTTTGCTCCACTGTGTGTAAACTTGACACAGAGCTCAGCTGGTTTTAAATGCCTGAGACCCCCCTTTAGAAATGCACATTTTTGTGCTTCTGCTGCTGATGTCATCTCTGGTGTGCAACAGGCTTTGCTTTCAGCAGCGTGCGCCCCACCAGGCTGTTTCTCACTCCTAATTCCATACAAGTTTCCTAATGGAGTTAACCCAGTGCATTCCACAGGCTGAGGGAGAGCAGCCTGCTGGTTCTGTAGAGATTTAACCACTTCCCCTGTGTGGCTTTTATCTTCTTTTCTTCTGTCAGAGCTGGGATTAAATGCTCAGGAGACACAATTTTCGTGCTCGGACTCAGATGTTTGTTAATTCTTATCTACAGTACAGCCTCACAAATTGTGTGTTCTAGCTAACAAGGTAAAAAATGGCTGTGTCTCTCTCTCTTTCCAAGGTCTTTTAAGCACTAATTGTTCAATTTTGAGATGCCACCAATATTATTTTTATTTTTAACCCAATCACCAAACACGCGCGGTCCACAGTGCAGATTTTTTCACCCAATTACAAAAAACCATCCAAACCCACACAGAAAAAGGTGAAAGAAGAACCTCCAAAGGTTCACAAAGGAGAACACTCCAAATCCTCCACCTTGCTCTACACACATTACTATATACTAAAATCTTAAATTATTGAGTTTTCCACCCAGTGACATTACACACTTCTATTCAGCTACACACCCATAATCCCAGTGCTATCACTCAATTTCAGAAGCCTGTTCCATGGCCTCAGCTCAAACGCAGTTCTTGCTTGAGGGCCAATGCCTGTCAGCCCAGGAAGCCCCAAATCCTCAGTTTCCAGGGTTCCACCCCCATCACTGCGAGGCCTACCAGGAAATGAGACTGGGACATAGGTCTGGGTTCATAGAGCATGCAGGGCAGGAAGACAACTTTATTTACAAAACTCCACTCTTATACATTTCCTATGAGGCCTGTGGACTGGAGGATGGAATTCTCACCTCCCCACCACATTGGTCAAGGGGACTGTCACACAGTCTTGTTTGTCCCAGCATGGAATGTAAAACAATGGCTGTGTTTGTGGAACATGGCTGGTGTTTTACATTAAAGGAGCACGAGAAGGTACAGACTTCTCCTTAATATGAAACGCTCAGGCAGCCAGGAAAAATCTCATGGTAACACCACCCCCCTGGGCTAGGAAGAGCCCTGTGCCCCTGCAGTGCCAGGAGGGCCCCGTACCCTTGTGGAAGGCGCAGCAGGTCCCGGGGCTGCAGTCGTGCTGGTTCTCACAGATGGTGCCGTTCTCCCCTCTGGAGATGGAGCTCCTGCACTGGCCCCACACGCAGAGCTGCTCCCCACAGCACTCCACGTCCCGGGAGCAGGGCTGCCAAGGGAAAGGTGGTCAGGGGGCTGCCACTGCAGCCCTCAGCGTGTTACACACACACAACACACAGACACCGCGGGGCTGAGACAGTGAGCGCTTCAAAATGTGTCACACTCCCACTGCCTGAGCTGAGCTGCCCAATTTCTCAGCTGAAGCACAGTATTGCCAGACAGGAACCTCCACAGCACAGCAGCAGCTCCATCCAACCCTGCTTTGGAGATTTCCAGGGATCCAGGGGCAGCCACAGCTTCTCTGGGCACCCTGTGCCAGGGCCTCCCCACCCTCCCAGGGAACAATCCCTTCCCAATATCCAATCTAACCCCACTCTCTTTCAATTTAAAGCCATTCCCCCTTATCCAGTCACTTGCAAAATGTCCCTCTCCAGCTCTCCTGCAGCCCCTTTAGGTACTGAAGGTACTTTAGGTACTGAAAAACTGCTCTAAGTTCTCCCTCGGGCCCTCTCTGCTGCAATCAAGGCAAACAAAAATTAATAAATGAAATGTCATCCACGGAGAACATTACTGATTTTTTCCATTGTCAAATGCAGTCAAAAATGCACAATTTGTTCAGAAGAATTCTTTTCAAAGGGAAAAGCAAAAAAAAAAAAAAAAGTCTTACTAAAATCCTTTTTGCAGTTGTAATAAGAACCAGACCTCATTGGTAAACAAGAATCTTGGAAAAAAATCTCTCAGAAAAAAATCTCTTTGCAAATCAGAAATGCAAATCTCCAGCTAAAGGTTGCTTTGTATGACAATTGCCCCAGTGTTTCAACCACACACGCCTAAGAAATCAACCTAATAAAAGCCATGTGTGTCACTGTGTTTCCTTTCTGAGGTACTTTGATTAATAATCCTAAAGAGTCGTGGCAGGTCAGCCTTTCAGCAGCTTTTCCCTGCCTGTGTAAAGTCCTGTCTGGGCAGCCACACAAAATCTGTATTTCTTTTCCAGTGGATCCCACAGGCAGTGCTTAACACAGGGCAAGGAGCAGGGCTATACTGGCACTACTTAGAGCTGCTAATGAAGGAGAAAAATGCTCTGTAAATGTCGGGGTTCTAGGTCAGGGAATTGATCCCACCTCCTTCAGCCTGAGCTCACTTTACAACACAAGAGTAGCAAGGATCCAGTTTTTACTTTCTTTATCCTACAAGTGTTCTGCTGAGAACTGAAAAGAAAAGGTGTGGAGGGGGGTAGGTGTTGGGCCATCCCAAAATTGATTTTTAATTACTCCACGTTAATGTGAATTTTTTTACCCCCATGCAGCTTCCTTTCTGTCAATTCTGACTTGCTGGCATTAGCAACAATAACTCTCTGAGTTTCTAAAGATCACATGAAATCCCACCTCAGCCAGGACTTACTGTGTGCTGGGGCTTGCAGAGCTGACATTTGTACTCCAAGGTGGAGAACTGGCAGTATTTCCCTGGTTCACAGTCCTCATCGATGATACACTCCTGCAGGAAAGGAGAAAAGGGTGAAAATGTCAAAATTCAAGCCTCTCCTTGAAACAGCAGAAGCTCTTCCTTGATTGCATTTCTTGTTTGGGGACCAAGACAAAAAGCTTGCTGGGGTTCTTTGTAGAACCACAGTTCTACAGTAAGAGACCAGTGCCCTCTCCCTGGTTTATCCAAATCCTCTGGCCTCAAACTGCTGGGTGGCTTCACTTCCTCAGGAGAACACCGAGAGTGAGAGTGATGGGTTGGTCACCCTCATGTCTGGTTCACAGCCAGGGGGTGTTCTCCCATGTAATGGTTACCTCTCAGAAACTGTTTGATTAACCCTCTTCTCTAAAATGTCTTTGTCTTTTTTCTTTTTCCCAGGCTGGAAACAATGTAGTCAACAGAAGAATAAACCATAGCACAGTTCTGAGTTTGTACCATTGTTATGGGAAAAAAGGGAAAGGGAAAGGAAAATGGGAAAAATGGAAAAAATGGGGGAAAATGGGGAAAAATGGAAAATGGAAAGGAAAAGGAAAATGGAAAATATGGAAAAATGGGGAAAAAAAGGAAAAATATGGAAAAAATGGAAAAAAAATGGAAAAAATTGGAAAAAATGGAAAAAATGGAAAAAATGGAAAAAATGGAAAAAATGGAAAATGGAAAGGAAAAGGAAAATGGAAAAAATGGGAAAAAATAGAAAAAATGGAAAAAATGGAAAAAATGGGAAAAAAGAAGGAAAAGGAAAAGGAAAAGGAAAAGGAAAAGGAAAAGGAAAAGGAAAAGGAAAAGGAAAAGGAAAAGGAAAAGGAAAAGGAAAAGGAAAAGGAAAAGGAAAAGGAAAAGGAAAAGGAAAAGGAAAAGGAAAAGGAAAAGGAAAAGGAAAAGGTGTTACACAAAAATCCCTGAATGTTCTGAAGTAAGCACCTGACTGCTCTTTGGCAGACACTGCTGGAGCAGGTCATCTGTGCAACCTCAACTGAAAGTTCCCGTTTTCTTCAGATCTTGCCCAAATTCAGCTTTTTGGGCGTTCTTGCCCTGCGTGAGGCAAGGCTGCTCTGCAGGAATCAGCAGGAATTTCCCATTCTGGCCACCTCAGAGGTTTTCATTTCATTACCCAGAACACAAACACAAACAGAAGCTAAGCACAGTCTGGGGCCTGACTTTTATCAAGCCCACAACTCAACATTCAGGTTATGTGTTTATAATTCAGAAGTCATTGAATTGTTTTAAGGGATTAGTATCACCAGGCCTAGGCTGCTATAAATTATCACAATGTTTTCCAACTTCGTTATCCCAGTACTCTGTACTCTGTGTTCTGCGCTTTTTTTTTTTTTTTTTTTTT
>VXBR01002967.1:425828-456390 GCA_013400215.1 Cisticola juncidis | reverse complement strand
CTTTCTTCCTTTCTTCCTTTCTTTCTATCTTCCTTTCTTCCTTTCTTCCTTTCTTTCTTTCTTCCTTTCTTCCTTTCTTCCTTTCTTTCTTTCTTCCTTTCTTTCTTTCTTCTTTCTTTCTTTCTTTCTCTCTTTCTCTTTCTTTCTGTCCTTCTTTCCTTCTTTTCCTTCCCTCCCTCCTTCCTTCCTTCCTTCCTTCCTTCCCTCCCTCCTTCCTTTCTTGCTTTCCTTCTTTTCCTTTCTTTCCTTTCCTTTCTTTCTTTCCTTTCATTTTTTTCTCTTTCATTTTCCAAACCTTCAGTGGAACAGAAACAACTTTCCATGGTTTAGTTCAATCACAAGCCGAGCTGGACTGGCAGCATCTCCCACATCCTCCTGACTCTGCACAGAAGGCTGAGCCATCACCACTCACATTCCTTCTCTCCCCCTGCTCACTGCTATAAAACCAGCATCACCCTACAGATGTAGAATCTAACCCTCCTCAAGTCCAGGCAAAGGTTAGATAACACTCAGGCTCATATGGAATTATTGGACCAACCTCCCAGCCACAGCAAATTCTGCCACCTTACCTGTGACAACACAGATGTAACCAGCTTAAAACCATTTATCTGCATCCTCTGTATCTATCTCAACCATTCCCAGATTATAACAGAGGCAAATAAAAGATAGAAAGACAAAATATCTCTGCTATATATCCAGTACTGCAGCCTGTTATTTCCTAAAGCCTTAGCTACTGTTGTTACCCTTCCAGCTAAGGCTTGCTGCTTAATTAGATAACATGGTTCCAGCTAAAACCTCAAATAAACAGCTGCTGGAGCCAATGAATTAAGTCATGTAATCAAAGCCAGTGGAAAAAAACCCTCATTTGCCTTAAAGCTTTTCTCTCATGATTAATTTCCTGCATGTGTATGGCAAGAGGAAAGCAACACTGCTGCTGAACCTTCAATAAAGACAATCCATACTATGATCTCTTAACAGATGTCACCAGATCACGAAACTGCCACCAGCCCACACAAAAGATTCACTGTCCTGAATGGATATTACCTTAAAGAGAAGATAAGAAAACCCCAAAACATTTCTCATAGAATAAACAGGTTGATCTAGGAGAGGCAGAAAGTAAAATCATTAATGGTGATTTGTTTTTGTATCTCCCTACAGCTTGGACGTGATCTATAAAATACAATTGCACAGCCCTGGATCCCCAAACCCAGTGTGTTATGAGTGGGAAAACTGAACCAAACCCAGGGGAAAGGCAAACACCTCCCTCTGACCTGCACTGCTCCCTCCCTCTGCTGGCACAAGAGTCCTGCAGACCAGTGTGCAAACAAGGGAGAATCAGGAAACCTCATTCATTCCTGCCTGCACTGGAAAGCTCCAGGCAAGGCAGGATTCATTCCCACAACCAACAGCAATGCTGAGAGCTTTAGAAGTGGTGCATGGACACTGGTGAAGAGAGTTTTACACCCTTCAGGAGAACTCTCTGGTTTACCAGTCTGCTCTCACTGACCCTGCCAATGCCTTAAGTTTTAATTTTTGTGATTTTCAGATTCTGTGCTGCCCAGGGGTGCAGTTCTGAGCCTCACATTAAGTGCCAGTAAGCTCTCCTCACAGGGTAGGGAGACAAAACAAATCCTTTTCCTGCTGGAGACCAAGGACAACCTTCAGGCCCAACAGCACAAACAAAGGTGGGCTGAAGGGAGAAACAAGAAGAGTGAGACCTCACAACCTGAAGCTGTAATTGGACAGTTAAACCCCAATATGCAAATGGACCAAAACTTATAAAAGTGTGAGACCTCATGACCAGGGGCCCATTTTGTGACCATTTTGGGTCCACCTTGGGTGTAGCCCTGGTCACACCCTGTCCTTCCCAAGGTGTATCCTAGAGGCCTTTCAATAAATCCCTACTTTATTCTCTAGCTCTGTCCAGTCTCTGTTCCAGGCCAGCCTTCCCAAGGCATCAATCAATGCCCAGAATATTGAACCAGTTCTAGGCACTGTCACTGTATCACAGCCATACCTCGGTTCTGGTGGGGAGAAATCTGTCACAAGGAAAGCTTTCTCTCTTCAGTATTTAGCTACTCAAAGGGTAATAGTCAAGAGAGATAAAAATGGTGAGGAGGCTCTTCAGTCAACTTCATAAAAATATTCTTTTTCTTTAGGGCTTAGAATAGAAATTTTGAAAATTTTGAAATAGAATATTTTGGAATAGAAATACCTCATTAGGATGAGGATCACCAGATCATTACACGAGGATCTGACAAGTTTCTCAACAATTCTAAATACAGTCATTGACTGAAATTGCTAATGAAGACTTCTGGAATATCTGTTAGTACTACATGGCTTTGTTTCCCCAACTCAGCAGAAAAATAAAAAACCCCAACTTAAAACTAAGCTAGACTAACAGGAAATACAAGAGGAATCCTAGTCACTCTTTAAACATTTTCTTTTCATTACTGACCAAATAAATTTGCTAAAGTTATCTGAACTGCTTCATGCTCCCACTGATACAAATGAGAGCAGGATTTGATACCTTTAATTACGAGTAACCCTTTTGCTGATGCATCAGTTTACTTGCCTGGAAATCTAAGCCACCATTTAAGAGGAAAAAAAAAAAAAAAAAAAAAGATACTGATCTNAGATACTGATCTATGTTCTCTGACGTGGCTGGCTGTGATTTCAGCCAGAACACCTGCCTCACCTCTGAATAAAAGGCACCTTGTGTCTGCTGCCCCTGATAAGGGCTGGCAGCTGCTCCCACTGCTGGGTTACACAGGCATCTGGGCTCTGAGCACTCTGTGCCCCCCCTCCTGCTGCTCTGTGTGCACCCACAGCTGCCCAGAGAGAGAAAACCAGGATGCTCTGAGCTTAGTAAACAAAGCTGCATCCTCAGGAGTGTGTCAGGGGTTTCCCACCTTCCTCCTCAGAGAAGTTCCTTTGTACAGGATCACACCTGACACTTGTGTTTCAAACTCCTTCTGGCAGATGCTGGATTTGACCTTCCTTGCCATTCACTGGGGCCAACATTCAGATTTTTTTGGCTGTAGGCCAGTGAACATCAGTCAAAACCACTGGGTTTAGATCCATTGTGACTGACAACAAGGCCATCCTGTCATCCATGACCTAAATTAAATCTCTTAATAGCTTTTGCATCACTAAGGAGCATTTGCTGCTTATGGAGTTATCTATCAAGTCTCAGAGACATGCACGCAGTCCATCACACCTTTCATACAAGAATAAGTCCCTCTCTACAACAAGATTCACAGCCTGAAAACACTCCAGATTAATAAAAGCAACTCAGAATGCCAGCTGAAGAATTATTCCCATCTTTAGCTAAAGCCTCTTTCCTTTGCACCCTTCTGCACATCATTTTCTACTCCAACAAACACAGGACACTTGTCCTCATGAGCTGTTCACACTTGCCCCAAAGCTTCATGTTCTACATTGCCAACACCAAAACTAAAAAGGGAACCCAAAAAGCATTAAGAACTGGTTATGGATGTCCAACCATGCCTGTCTGAGGAGCCATGGCTCTCTAAAACAAGTACAAATTGCCTTATCTGCTCCTCCACCAAGGACTCCCTAAAGGGTGAGTGTTGTGAAGAAAAGAACTGCACTGGGCCAATGATTAATGGACAGAGCAGGCTGGACAGCTAACAGAAAACCAAACTTAGAACACAGAGAATTCAATTATTAAATATACAAAACCCACCAGATTTGGATATCACGTGATTTTTGGCTAGACAGAGACCCTGGATTTCAACCCAGGAATGCACTTACTGTGTCTATTGATAGCTTAAGGTTGATGAGTGCAAGTCACCAGGGAATAAAAGTTCTGTGAAAAAGCAACAAAGGAATGGGACCCAAATATAAGACTGCCCAAAACAAGTGTCTCCCCTGAGACACAAGGCAGCAGAAGTCAACACCAAGATGCTGCATTTTCAAATTTCTGCCACTGACTCATCCCCTGCAGTGCTGCTGATGGAAATATTGCAGTTTCCATTCCACTGATCCTTCCTTCCCAGTTTCGAAAGCTTCCTTTCTATACAGCACTGGTAGGAACTCCTCTCCCTGGAGAAGTATGAGCCTCAAAGAGGGTAACTCCAGTCCATGTGGCTGAGAACACGTTTGGTGAAATCACAAACAGGAACCAAGTGGTTACCTTGGCAGGTCTGGGTATCAGCAGAGAAATGGGAGCTTGGAGAGCTGCTTAACCATTTAAACCATTGCTTTTCTCCAGAAAAGGGGGAAATGGAGCTGTTTGCTTTCTTTTTACTACTTTACTGCTAGAGTAAGGAGAAAGGCTGAGAAAAGGTTTAGATGAGGCTGTTATAGAAGGGATGCCATGTGTTCTGTCTGTACAGAGAAACCAGGACCTGTCAGGCCAGCCTGTAAAGGCTGTGACACAGTGACACTGCTGCCTTGGGAAGGCTGGCCTGGAACAGAGACTGGGCAGAGCTAGAGAATAAAGCAGGTATTTATTGAAAGGCCTTAAATGATACACCTTGGGCAGGACAGGGCCTGACCAGGGCTACACCCAGGGCGCACTAAGAATGGTCACGAAAATGGCTCGCCTGTCAAGAGGTCTCACACTTTTATAAGTTTTGGTCTATTTGCATATTGGGGTTTAATTGTCCAATTACAGCTTCAAGTTGTGAGGTCCCATCCCTCTTTTTCCTCCCTTCAGCCCACTGTGGTTTGAAAGTTGTCCTTGGTCTCCAGCAGGAAAAGGATTTGTTTTGTCTCCCTACCCTGTGAGGAGAGCTTACTGGCACTTAATGGGAGGCTCAGAACTGCACCCCTGGGCAGCACAGAATCTGGAAACATGAAAGTTAAACTTAAGGCACCAACACCTCCCTGCCCAGAGCTCCAGGAGGAGCTTTCATTGTGGAAATGAAGGCCTGGGCATGGCAGGGTGTCCTCCTAAGGACATGCTGGTGTCTGGAGTCCCTCAGAGAGCAGCTGCAGTGTTTGCAGAAGGGGTGTCCCCAGCACAAGTGTGCACACACTGCTGGAGGAGCAGCCAGCACCCTGCACAGACCCACACCTCCCACAGGGACACCTTGACCTGTGCTGTGTGAGCAGAGGGGAGGCACAGCCCTGCCCTCAACAGCCTCTGCCACCACAGGCAAGCAGAGAAAGGAACCTGCTCCAAAGTGAAATGAGAAATGCACTGTGTTCTTCCAGTTCCCTGGTTCGCTCTCCCTAGACACCAGCACCATTGAAAATCTCTTTCAGAAATGAGAATTGAAAGCTAACAGATCCACCTCTATTAAAACTAAAAAAAAAAAAAAAAGGCACCACAAAAAACACCTTGCTAAAAAGAAGTATTGCTTTTTAAAAATTATTCATCTTATTACTAGAGACAAGAAAGAAAGCTCAGGTACACCAGCTTTGAATTAGAAGAGAGAGCTTATCATAGAAGAGTAGAATACTGTTCTGAATGGAGTGATAAGAAATGCAACTAATCTTTTTGTAGCAAACCTTACCAGTACCAATTTTGCTTCCTTTTATTTTTCCTTGCTTTCCCTTGGTTAGGGTAATGATCACAACTGAAACAGGTCTAGCCAAGAAACTAAAAAAGATTTTGATTTTCATAGGATAATGAGGAATGCTGTTACTTTTGCTGTGCTCTGTGCTTGGACTTTTGACTGAAAATACTCTGGTAATTTGCAAGCTACCCAATGCTCCCTGGAGAAGGAAACTACAGAGCATTTGAGCCTTAAACCCAGGAACAAATTGATGTCAGGCCCTCCACAGGCTTCATGCCCATCCAGCTACCTCTGCCTGTGTTTGGCCTCTATAAAGACACAAAACTGCTGGACTGAAGCCTGACATCTCTGGGGGTGACTGCCAGCCCTCAGTGACATCTGAGAAAGTGAGTGTGAGTCTGGAATGTGCTCGGGGCCTCCCAGCAATGCAGCACCTCTGAGGAACTGGGCTGAAATGGCCACGAGCCCAGCTCCCCTCCTGGGGATCCAAACAGCCACAAAAGCCCTGCCACAGGGGCCACCAGCAACAGAGAGCAGCCTGAGGAGAATGCTGCTGGGATGCAGGGAAAAACAGTCTGCAAGGAAAAATCTGTGTGTGGGGGATTTCCCCTCGTGTTTCTGTCATATCTGCACTTCATGCACGTGTACGTGCTTATATACATTTATTTATGTGCACTATTTGTGTGTGTGTTGGTACCTGCACAAGCACTGTGATCTAAAATGCAGGCACAACCTGCTCTCCACGAAGCTGCTTCTCCAGTGCTGGATTTCTCATTCCAGCCAACAAGTGGATTTATTTTTGCAATGCAGACACGTCTTTGCCTTCTTGTGAGGCTCTTGTGTCATCTCTCAAAGGCCAAAAACGTCACATGAAAAGCTCTCCGTGATTTCAGAGGCTTAGAACTCAGCACAGATAATAAATCTAAACTGAGGAGGTGTAGGGTTCCAGTTATCACAAATTACTGCAGCGATAAATTACACAGAGTTTAAATTTCAGTGCAGGTGGTTTGTGAAGGTGTTTGGAAAATTCTTCTTTTTACCACCCAAATTTGTACCCAAAGTGTAGGAGCTGTGGGAATCCTTAACTTTCATAAGGTAAGCCTATAAACTGAGCCTATGAAACCAGTGGAATCACTCTTCCACTCTTGGTCTGTCAAGCCTGTGGCCTCGAGAGTGACAGGGACACATCACAGTGTCACACAAAACTTCAGGTATGAAAATTCATGCACATAAAAATGACCTAAGGGCCCAGTGCAAAGCTTTCTGCAACTCATTTCCCAATATTTGTACCTTAAGTTTGCAGACTGAAGCAGCAGTGACTTTTAATTTCGACAAAACTTTTCTTCTACTTCACAGATCTCTCCACAGCACCACCTTTTTCCTTGCTGTAACCCAAATCTTCCAGTTCTTAATTGCATTACTACTACAACATTTCTTCACCCTTCTAACAGCAGAAGTGATTCATACCCCTCCTTAATGTTTAAAGTTTGCAAGCACTCTCAGGTGTTCTCCTGTTGGGCATCTCTCAGTCACATTAATTTCATGCTCTCCTTAAACAAGGACCAAGTACATCTGTAGGCTGCTTTTCCTCTAAGCTGGCAACCTCTAGATAAGGTTGGAACCCTGGGCACTGAGGATTTTAGGCTTTCTGTGCTGACAGGCACTGACCCCCAAGAAAATGCTGGATTTGACCTGAGGCTGTGGAGAAGGCTCCCAAAACTGAGTGACAGAACTGGGATTATGGGTGTGTAGTTTGAATAGAAGTGTGTAATGTCATGTGATGGAAAACTTAAAAGTTAAGGTTTTAGAATATAGTAATATATATATAAAGAAACATGGAGGATTTAGGGCATAGGCTAAGTCTTTCTTTTTCACTTTCTTCTTCATGGGTTTGGGTGGTATTTTGTAATGTGGTGGAAAAATCTGTATTGTGGGCCACGGGTGGTTGGTTATTGGGTTAAAAGTAATTTAGGTGCAATTTCTTAATTGGACAATTAGTGCTTGAAAGACCTTGTAAAGAGACAGAGACAGAGCCATTTTCTACTCTGTTAGCTACAACTCACAACTTTGAGACTGCACTATAGATGAGAATTAATAAAGATCTGAGTCCGAACACGAAAATCCATCTCTCATTTAATCCCAGCTCTGACAGGAAAAGAAGATAAAACCCCACATTTGTACCGTGGGCATGCTGCAAGCTCAGGGTGAGTGTGAGGGGGGAAATAAGCACTGAGAGCTGCAGCTCTGTGGCAGCAGCTGCTGCAGGGGGTGCGGGGTTTAAGGGACGAGGAGCTGATGGGACCAGCTCTGGCTGCTCTTTCTTCAGGGCTGCCACCAACAAACCTGGCAAAAATCTCTCAAATCCTTCCTGGAGCACCAGGAGCAGCGTGAGAGCTCTGGATGCAGCACTGGCTTGGTCAGGGAGGCAAACTTCCCATATGGAAAATGCAGCTGCAGCTTGATATATGAAGCTGACAAGGAACTTTGTATGAACTCTGGAGAAAGTTAATTCAGAAATAATTTTTACAGCTGTGAAGAGTGGTTGGACACCACAGGCAAGCCAAATACATTATGAAACACCACCAGTGCTGTGTTATAGTACTAAGAAGGTTATGAAGTTTGCCTTTGTACACTGGGTATGAAGAGGATGTCATGTTTGCTTGGAGAAAAACCCATTTGCATTGTGTTCATTCCACATAATATCATTATTAAAAAGAACTGTGTAAGGTGTTAACACTTGGTATAGAATCAGTTGTAGTTTAGAATAGTTACACTTTATTTTATACCTTGAGTTTTCACTTAAGCTACAACCTTTGCCAAATAGTTAAAAAAAAAAGTACAGTTGCTCGTGTGTGCTATATTTTGCTACTTGCCATTTCCAGACTTAAATTGCAGTAGAAAAACATGAGCTGCAAAAGGGAAAACTTTACAAAAGAGGCACTAATTTCGGGTTCTGTGCCCATTAAAAATCGGAACTACTGACATAATGTTTCCATAATTATATTTATAAAACAATTTCCATAATTATATTTATAAAATAGTTACAGAGCTGCTTTTGTGAAAGAATTGGAGGTAAAAAAAAAAAGCCAGGCATGTTGAAGTAAATCAAACCATAGCCTATTAGTCAGATGAAGCCAGCTATCAGAGGAAACCTGGCAAGCCCGGTCTTAGTGAGAGCACAGAAAAGAATCCACTTTGCTAAGACTATAAGCAAAGAAAACCCAATTTTTTAAAGTAGTGGTATGTGCTGAATTTCTCATGTGACTACTGATGTTTACCAAATGTACCTGTGCTTGCAAGACTCGGGTAAAGAATAGTCTTTTAAATATTTTTTGTCTTTTAAAACTCCTTTGAGCTTTTTAACTCCTTTGAGAGTCCTTAATCAACCATATTTTGATGGGAGGGGGATTTATTGTCCCACCTCTCTCCCTTCTCCTCAAAGTGACATTTCATAACCAATTGTCCATCACTGTGTTAGGTTGAAAAGCAAATAGAGCCATATGTTGTTCCAAAGATTCCTCATAAATAAATGATTTGGGGTTATTTTCAACTGCTAAAATCTATAGAGCATTTTTTTAATGCAAGACAAGGTCACTGTTATAGTAAGGATTTATCCACCCTCACTGGAAAAGGCTGTGTAAATAACTTTGGTATTTAATATTTACATTTGACAGACAAATAGAATATTCAAACATATCAATTAACCACAGCACTGAAACTCTGTTTCCAAGTCACAATATTACTAAGTTAGACTATTTAAAAAAACATTTTTGACTGCTTACCTCAATGGTTTTGTGTGTTTCAAAACACTGCAAAATTTTGTCAGGTGAACTCTGTCACAATTTCCTGAAAACAAAGAACCCAAAGTATTTGTTTGATTTTTAAAAGGAAAGCGAAGTGCTCACTTACATGATTCCTTTTGTTTTCTCCATCTCTTATGGATGTAATAACGGTCTCAGAAAAAACTGTTGATCCAGTTTTGTTATCTGTAACCTGATACAGGAAAAGAACCAAACAATCAAACTACAGCTTTTATTAGTCCTTTGTTACTCTCAGTCCCACATCCTGCAATAATTAACCCACTCCTACCCTCTTTTTTCCCCATTTTGCTGTCACTCTTAATAAACCCTAATCTGAGGGGGAAGGTGGATGACAGAGCTACCTCCTTGTCTATTTAAAATGACACTGTAGAGAAGCAAACAGCAGGAGATGGTTGGGTTTTCATTCCTCATGTAATAGCTGTAGCTGTGCCCTATTTTTAGCAGACCTTTTTATCAAAACAAATTGTTATTTCACACTAACCTTTCATGGCAGCTGTCCTTAACACTGTGACTAGTCAAGCACACAAGATACAATCAAACCCCAAATCATCATCATGAAAAATTACACTCCAAAGCATTTTGTGAATAAACAGGTAAAACTGACGTGTTTTTTTTTTGAAGGAAAGGTGTGTAAGAATGGAGAGCTCACCATATACAAGTTTTCTCATACCTTATCAATTTCTTGGTGAGTCTGAACAGTTCTGTTGCCCACTCTGGTTTCCGTGTTGGACTCGTTATGGTAGTTGGGAGGTAAGTCTTCAAAACTGATTTCTGACAGCTTTTTTGCCCCTTCCTCTTCAGCTTCCATCTGCCAAATTAAAAAAAAATAAAATAAAAACTAAACCAAACAACTGAAAATGAGCAAATGTCACAAAAGAGACCAAGGTATGCTTCTTGAGCAGGCCCTAGTGACAGATGCTGCACAGAGTGGTGTCAGTCAAAAGTCCAGCTTTCTGCTCTTCACAGAAAACTTCCATTCTGACAAAGAAGAGAAAATATTCTGGCAAGGGAGGGAAACAAAAGCCCCTTGAAGCCAACACAGGCAGCCCTATAGGTGAGGGTGCAGACATCCAGAATTTAATTCTCTGTTTCAGTTCCTACTTTGTGGGAGGAAGAAGGGTGTGACTCTTGTAAACACAAAAGAATAAATCGTGTCCTTTTATTTGCAACCACTGTAACAGAGCTAGGAGGCCACGAGTTCCACCAGGATGAACAACAGGATTTTTCCCAAGATAAAATCCCTCCTTTTAGTGAGTCTGTTTATTTTAAATAACAGCTGCACATCTTTCTAAGCACAAACCATTTACCTCCTAAGACTCTGCTCAAGCAATTCCCACTTTGTGCTGCACACAGACCATTCCTCAATCCAGAACTGACTGTAGAGTAAAACAGGCAGAAATTCTGATTCCATCCTTCAGCATCTTGGCTGCACTGTACAGAATGGTTTGTCTCAATGTGTTTGCAGTCTAAATGAAGAGGATTACAGAGGCAGATTTCAGCAGATGACAGCAAAAGTACAGAAATCACCTAAATATAGCAGACCTAGGTCTGTTCCTCCAGGAGGTTGTCAGTGAAAGGTTTTTGTAGACTAAGTACTTTTGGATGAGAGGAAAAGAGAACTTGAAAGGAAGATTCCTAACAGGGAGGGAAATAAAAAGCACACGAGGAAGGGCAATAAAAAGCACACGAGAAAGGAGAGTGCAGGGACAAGGTGTTTGACAGCCGTATGAGACAGCGGCTTTGGGTCTGGCCGCAGTTCCTGGCTTTGAAAAGGGTCCTGTGCGCTTCTGGGACTGCGATTTCAGATCAAGACATGCAATTACATTACAAGAAGCTGCTTCTCCACACATTTTCAGCCGCGGATCCTGGTTTGGGATACCCTGGCGCGCCTTTGGCTCCCGCCGCACAACGGCAATCCCGTAGCTCTTCCCTTCCCTGGTCCCCTTCCCTCCCCTGTCCCTGGGGGCTGCAGCCGGAGCGCGGCCGCCCCTCCGCCCACCGCGGGATGCTCCGGCCGGGGGCTCCGCACTGCTCCGCGCGGCTCCGGGGGGGATGCGGAGCGAGGCCGGGGGGGAGAGCGAGGAGAGAGCCCCCCCGGCGCCCTCACCTCCTGCACGGCGTTGCGCAGCTTGTGCTGCGTGTCCTCCATCAGCGCCTCCACCTCCCGCAGCATCTCGCCCAGGCTGGCGGCCCGCNCCTGCCGGCGGGGAGGATGCTGAGAGAAGGGGGAGATGCTGAGGGATGGCAGAGGGGCGAGTTTGCCCCTGGGAGCCGAGAGCTTCGTTCTCACGGTGTTTTGGACGGGTCTGATGGGAGGAGGGCGGTGGGAGCTGCCTGGCAGCTTCCATCGTGCGCTTTGCTGTCCGGCGAAGGCTCTCAAAAGATGCTCTCGGCTCAGGCACGACCTGCTTGTGGCTGGCCAGCACACACTCTGACTGATTGCCTTCAAATTTTTTCCAAAAAATATTCACAGGCAACATCATTTTATCCGTGTGTGTCTTCTCCAACTTCCACGTGATTCTCCAACTTCCACGTGGAAGTTCCTTCCTTCCTTCCTTCCTTCCTTCCTTCCTTCCTTCCTTCCTTCCATCCATCCAGGAGGAAGATAATTTTTCCTCCTTGTGCTGTACCCCAATAATTTCCCAGACATTTTTTGCTGCAGTCACCTCACAGCTCCAGGACAACGCTGCTGTGCCAGGATAGCACTGTCCTAAAAGTCCCATTTTATTTTGGAGCCTGGGTGAGAGGTAATGAAGAATAAATGCTTAAAGTCCTGAAAATTTTCTGCAAGTGCATTGTTACAATAATCACCAGTACAACCCCAGTGCTCCTGGCAGGCTGAGGCAGCCCCAGGCAGAAGTACAGCAGAGCTGGAGATATCCCTGTGTCCCCACAGAGAAACCCTTCCCACAGTCTCCCAGACACATCCTGCTTCTGTTCAGTGTCACAGAAGGTTTTGTTCTGGACCCACCATGAATCTCAGCTTATTGGTACAATAGTTTGACTTTTTTCTTTTTTTTAAATTTTTTTTTTAAGATGCAAACCTCTTGGACTACACAACATAAGGAATAAAGAATGCTAGCAATTATCAGGCATCAATTAATAGTTCAACTGTGTTCCATCACATTGCAGGAAGTGTGGTTTATGAAACTGCATTGGCAGAGAAATATTCAGACAAGATTTTCCTCTTTTCCACCTCTGCCTTTGTGGTTACGTTT
Organism: Cisticola juncidis; assembly: GCA_013400215.1. Classification (NCBI taxonomy): domain Eukaryota; kingdom Metazoa; phylum Chordata; class Aves; order Passeriformes; family Cisticolidae; genus Cisticola; species Cisticola juncidis. Next base: position 443,862 of record VXBR01002967.1, on the reverse strand, counting down.
CCAGTTCATACACGGGACAAATCAGCTTATTTGTATTGACAATGTACAGGTGACACTTAGGTAACATCTGGAATTTTAAGTCAGCTTTGAGCAGCAACTGAATGTTAGATCAGGCTCAATGAGGACATTAAAAAAATGCCTGAGGCCCAAACTCCCAAAGGAGTCAGACTCAAAAGAAATGGACTAGAAGCTAGATACTTCTTTGAAATATCTTTGTGAATTTGGGCTTCAAACCAAATTCCCATAAATTCCAGAGGGGCTTGCACTCTTAACAAAAGAACTGAAGATCAGAAGGAGTTTGTAGTATTGATCACCTCTTCTGGTCATTCATCTTACTGTTTTTATCTCATGTGATTAAAGCAACAGAGACAGCCTCCCTAATAAAAGAAAGAAACAAACAAACAAACAAACAAACAAACAAACAAACAAACAAACAACCAAAAAAAAAAACAAAAACCAAAAACCACCACTCATCTGTATGTAATAGAAAGGAATCATTTTAATCAGGCTCTCTCTACTGTTTTTTTACAGTGGGAGAAAAATTCATGTCTACTGAAGATACTGCTTCTGTATAAAAGTAAACTATGAATAGGAGGTTCTTATGTTGGACTGGAGCAAAGTCTTGTCCAGAATGATGATAGGCAAAGGATGTCAGAGAATATGTTTTGGACTATAACAAATTTTTATGAGTCAAACTGATTTTTTTTGAGGCAAACTACCACAGCTAAAAAGCATCTCATATGTAGCACCAAAAACATACATCACAAAAACCATATATGATCTTTTTGCCGAGGTATAATTTATTCTTAGGCCTTAATTAACTAATTTAGAAAGAATAGAGTGAGAATAATCTTAGAATACATACACACATAGTTAGAAAAAGCACATTTCAGAGCTATTACATAAAAGGAATTTGTATGACTTAGATCAGTGTCAATACAAACCCCTCGAGGTGGATTTGAGGCAAAACCAGCCCCCCTGTCACGGGGAATGCACTCTTGTCAAAGGCATCATCTGAGTCAGTGATTCTGGAGAATAGAAATCACCTTCTGCTTGCATGAGCCTGGAGACAGGAGAGCACGTTCCTGAAAGCAGCAGGCAGCATACATCTTTGATTTATATTTTTCCCACACACTGTTTATTCATTTAGACACAGTGTATTGTATTCTGCTTTCCATGTTTCAAACATCTGGGTTTTTTCATGTCCATTTACCAATTTAATTAATAGTTCTCTTCCCTCTCCAACAACTGTGCTGTGGACAATCAATCAATTGGTCAGCTGCAGAAAAAAAGAATAGCAAGATGTTGTAAAAATGCTTTTCTACTCACATGAGGTTTTGCAGTATGGAAACTTGTAAATGTTGGAACAAGAATTTGTACTGGATTACTGTAAATTTTTCTCTTAGTTAAACTATTGTATGCCAGGGAGCCATTAAACCCTGACCTAGCAGCACAAAGTATGTCTGTGACAGTTTTCTCAAACACAGCCCTCATGTGGCAGCTGTACTTTACTCAGGAAAAACAGAATTATCCAAATACAAATATTGTTCACTTTTAATGGCTCATTATTTACCAAGGTGGCAGCTATACACCTGAAACATGAACATACTTTGACCCCATTTTTATTGCTTTGTAGATTGTATTTTCTTTTTAAGGCACTCCAGGTTTTATCTGGTGAAGACCTAACTAACCCCCAGTGCTTTTTCCCCAGTGTGCCTTGCATTGTGTCAGCTCCTCATGGCCAGAGCAGATGGAGCAGTGAGTCACCCACCTGACCTTATCAGAGCTGTGACAACCAGAGACCAGATGAAACCTCCAGCCTGGATCTGCTCTCCAGCCCACAGGAATACAGCACATTGAATTTGCTCTGACTCACATGGACTGCACAGCCTGGGAAGGACCCTCTGCTGCTGCCACAAGTGCAAATCATGCACACAGGAAAGCAGCTGGACTCTGGTACCTTGGGTTATGTAACAAACAAAAAAAAAAAGTGTATATTCTATTTCAAAGAATATATTTCAAAGCAGCTGGGGGATGGTTTCTTTTTTCTTTATCTCTTGTAACTCCAGCAGGGAGGAGGGTGGATACCTTCTGACAATAGGGCAGCTGTTCAAACCAGGTGGGGCAGTGTTTCTGATCTCTTTCATCAACTTTGTCCACCCTCCAGGGATATCTTCTGTTAATGGTCCGTTGAGGCTCACCAGTGACATTCCATCATCCTTTGGGAGGTTCTCCATCCAGTGGGGAGGAGCCAACCATTCCCTACCCAGATAAAAATGGGGACACAGGGACCCCAGATATCCCCTTTTCCACTGGATTCACAGAGGGAGACTGGACTCATTTCACCACCACTGAACCTGTCAAAAGGATCATCTCTACTCCAACAGAACCACATCTGTCACTCCAGGAGGATTTATTTGGACTGCTTCCAACACCCTGGCCAACAGGGGGTCAGGTCGTATTCCTGACTCTGTCAGGGTTTTCTAGGACTTTTGTTTGTTTGCTTGCTTGCTTTTTTCTTGTATTGCTGCATTTGTATTTTTAATATTCCTAGTAAAGAACTGTTATTCCTATTCCCATTTTTTTGCCTGAAAGCTCCTAATTGCAAAATTGTAGTAATTTGGAGGGAAGGGGTTTTACATTCTCCATTCCAAGGGAGACTCCTGTTTTCCCTGACAGATACCTGTCTTTCCAAACCAAGACAGATGAGAATCTTGTTGCTTCTCCAATATATTGTCCTTGTGCATTCAGGTGTGTAGATGTGCCACTTATAGATGTGATTTAGTGCTGGGCTTGGCAGCGTTAGGTTAAAAGTTGTCAAGATCTCCAAATAACTCTAAAGATCCTTTCTCTTGTCAATGATTCCATGATTCTACACAATCAGTTTACACTTTAAAACCCCTGTATGCCATTTTTTCCATCTTCCCAGGAAGTACAATATTGTCTGATGAATGAAAATGTTAATTTTTTTTTTACACAAATGTGCACTTGTTTTTTCTGGAGAGGGAGGTGTCAACTGACAATCCACAGCTACAGACACCCTCGTGAGGACTGTGGTAGAATTTTATGCTTTTCAGGCTTTGTGGTTAAGAAAGTGGGAGTGAAATACAGAAGCTGTACTTTCTGATGTTTAGCAGTATCATAAACATGTATGAAGTTAGGAGGAATACAAAATTATATATTAAATCATCAAAAACAGAAATTATAATTTATAAAGACCTAAAAAAATGAGCCTTCTGAATCAATACACTGTGAGTGTTATTATTCAAATTTTCTTGTTGTCTATTACATCGCCAAAACTTAGTTTAATATCATTGTCATTTCAAAATAAAGAAAAATGCAAACAAAGTGATAAAACTTTGTAAAAAAGTCATTCATATACTCTGATTTCCCATTTGTTGTTTTAAATGTTTTGAACATATTTTACCTAACATCACATTGTTAATTTCACAGAAGTCAGAACAGAATCCAAGCCAAAACCAGGCATTGTAGTTTCACAGATTTTTGCAAATTTGCCATTATTTATACCCACATAAGAGAAACAGCTCCAACTTTCCAGTTTAAAATTGCCTGCCATTCTGAATTATGGCATTTTGTACATCTTTCCATTATGGAATTGAAGCTGCCATGAATTAGTATTCCTTCAAGGATGGGTATTGCTGCCTTTTTAAAAATTTTTTACTGTTTCATGCCACACAGTTTTTAGTGGTTGTTATGGTGAATAAGTTGTGTCTTACATGAAAGAGGACAGAAATCCCACAATAAAGGTTAGCCATTCACAGCTGGCCGCTTCCCTGAGGCTACAAAAACACAAAAATCCTTCATTTGGAAAGATCTGACTTTTAAAATCCATAAATCAAAGATGCTCTAATCCCTCTGCTCAGGCCAGGACCAGCCAGTGTTCTCAGCTGACCGTGTATCTTCAGAGCTGCAAGGGGCAGTACAGAGCCACTGCCACACTGATATTTAACTTGCACAAAAAAAAGCCACTGAATCGTTCAGAACAAAGAAATATATTTCATTAAGGAAATCTAGGTGCCTCCTCCATCTTGACTTTCTTGAGTCAGTAAATCATTATGTAATCCTTTTTTTTTTCATTAGTATGATTTTCCTTTTAGCACTTTCCTGTATATTTGGCTCCTTTTCCAGCTTTTTTTTTTTTTCCTCCTATATTTTCCTGGCAAGATGCTTACATAAGTTTCTATTGAAATATGGAGGGCAAAGTTCATAAACCATATGGAATATCATCTGAAAAAAAAAAACAAAACAAAAAAAACCAAAACCTGAAGCACATCCCTCTGCAACCCATTGGAACCATTATTCTTCATTAACTTTAACACAAGATCATTATAGAAAAAAAAAATTTAAAAAAAAACTAACGACATTTTAAGGCAATTTTCTTTTAAATTCAGGATTTTTTTTTAAATTGAAAGTAATGGACTGTGGTATCCTTTGTCGTTTTTGACATGAAATTCTTATTGTTTATATATTGTTTATATAAATATGTATATTGTCTATTGCTTTATTGTTTATATAGTTTATGTATAGACAGTAAAATTTTTATTGTTTATGTATTATTTATATGGGGGTTATATAAACAATATAAATATTATTTGTATTGTTTCTATTAAAAACTCATAAATCTATTAAAATAACAGAATTGAGACTGAGTCATCTACAGGGAAAGGTTTTTGTAAGCATCCTGATTTTTTAAAAAAATCAAATGCTTCTGCATTTTCAACACAAGGGAGGATTCTACTTTTGATGGAAGCCTGAATCCTGTGTTTAAGAATCAGAAAGAATCTGGGGCAGAGGCAAGGACCAAACTATGAAAATTAAAACAAATTATTTGGAAATGTTGGATACAAGTGGGCCAAAGTGCTACTGTGGAGTGAAATTTTGTGGTCACAGTAAAGGAACAGGGGCTGCCAGCCCCATGCAAAGCAAAGCCCGTGTGACACTGACTTCACCAGTGGCACAAAGGGGAGATAAAATGTGCTGGATAAAATGTGCTAGAGGAGTGGCATGTGGGCAGCAACAGCAACAAGAATTGCTGTAAAACTGTGAAAACAAACAAGAGATAACACAAAAGCAATCTGGCCAAATCTCCTGGAGCGCTGAGGCCGTCATCCACCCTAAAATGCTGTGAGAAGTGACTATCAGAAACTGCAAATAAGCACCAAGAGGAGAGGGTTGAGCAGCAGCAGATGGTGCAGCTCTGCAGCTGGAAGGGAGGGCGGCAGGGATTTGCCATAAATGCGATGGGAACGTGTGTGGCTGCACGGCAACAGCTGAGGAGCATCCCAGGCTGCCACAGAGCCTCTGGGACAACACTCAGCCACAGAGGCACAGAGAGGGCTGTCAAGGGAGCTGCAAGGCCTGGGGATGTGTTCTGGTGCTGATCTCAGACTTGTGCACAGGCAGGGAAAGGAGGGATGGTTGGAAGGAGTTTGGGTCGCAACGCCAGATTTGTCAGAAACAGGCTGTCAGAAAGCAGAGCAGAAAGGCAGTGATGTGACTAAGCTTTAAACAGAGAAAAAGCGACAGATTCACAATGCCTGCTGAAAAGCAGAATGTTCATTAGCTGTAGGGGATAACTGGGAGGAAAAGTACAAGTTGTGGAGAGAAGGCAATTAACCAGTGAAGAAAATTCACTAAGAATGCCTCAAAAGCATTAACAATGGCCACTTTATTATGGGCTTATTCAAGAGAAGAAGAAACACACAGGATTGGCCCAAAATGAATATAGGAGTAAAAGAAATCATCATTTTTTCAAAAGAGGGAGAATCTGGGGAAACTGAGGGAACATGATGTGTCTGGCACAGCCAGGCAGTCAGTGACTGATTCAGACACAGTCATACTTCAAAATAAACCAGTGAATCAACACGGTTGTCAGCCTGCAGCACAACCAGTCACAGCAACTTTCTGGAGATGAGCTCAGGGGTGCAGAGCAGGTGTGAGACAGCTTAGGGACAGTGCAAGGAAGGACTCATGGCACTGAGGACTTGCCCAGGGTGACTGAGTAGTTTTCTGGGCCAGAGACACAAAGCATGTTCTTTTCACTTATGAAGCCTTTCCGTTTTTGAATGTGACTTCCCCGGCCTTTGGAGGTGTGCTGGTCTTCCAAGAGCCTGCTTTCTATTTCAGCATCTTTGAGCATCTTTCTGGGCTTCTGAAAATCAGCAGGTTACAGGTTGTGCCCTTGCCCCTTGTGGAGAGTTAATTTTATGTTAAGACTTTTGGGTTGTTTTTTTTTTGGGGGGGGTGGTTGTTTGGTTGTTTGGTTGATGTTGGGTTTTTTGGCTGTTTTTTTTTTGCGGGGGGGGCTTGGTTTTTTGTTGTGTTTTGTTGTGTTTTGGTTTGGTTTGGTTTTTTTGCTATGACTTCTACTCTGGAACAGAATCTGGGAAGGAACTAGAAAGAGGTTTCATTTATTAATCTTTCAGCAGGGCTATATCACCAGACAACTCTGTTGCATATGTGCCATGAAAACACATCTTGCTGCAGAAATAAATGGGTAATAAAGTAAATGCTGCAGCCAGAAGTTTCTGTTTTCCTCCTTATCAGAACAAAAAGTACTCTGGGCATGCAAGGAATCTTTGATTTTTACACCGTCCCATATTTCAAGGCCGGTGATTTGGGTCCTCCCTTTTTTCCTAGGCTGACACAGCCTCAGGAGCTGACTGGGGTCATGGCACTGGAGCTGGAATAAAACCTTCAGTACTTCAGCTTCTCCATTTCACAAGGCTGCAGCCTTGCTTACAGCTCTGACTGACTGTTCCCAAGCCTCCAGTCACACAAACACTTTCACCATCACTGATCTGCCAGGTCCTGCCAAAGCAAAGCCCAATTTCTCATCCTTGTGGGTTATACCTGCGGGACAGAAAGACACACTTGTGTCTCATTTCCCAGAAGGCCATAATATTGCATTATCTGGGGCAAAAGGCAGCTTAATAAGCCATCTATCTCAAGGTTTTATTAGCAAAATAATGTGCTATTCAAAGGACAGGTTTTTGGATTTTTAAGATACACATATTTCTTTCCAACATAATTCACAGAAGTGGGTGGATTTGTATGTATCTGCTGCATGCACTGGGTCAGTCATGAAAGAAAAAGGGTTTCACCCTAAGTTATCTATTTTTGGAGCACTGAAATATTGAATCCATTCTGATTTTTTTTTCCATTTCAGTCACAGCCTCCCTCTGGTTTCCTCTGGGATAATTAAAATTAGGGTGGGGAGGTTAACCTGAAAGCTGATCTATGCCACACACCAAGCTCAGTGCTGGGCCTAAGCCTGGTCAGAACTGGGTCTGCTTGGTCTGAAATCACTGGTATCTCTACAGCAATTCAGCTGGTGAGAATGGCTTTTAAATGACATTCAAAACAGCTGTAGGCTCTGAGGAGTTCGATTAAAACTGTTTCCCTCTCTCCCATGGTGGGAATGACGTGGAAGGATAAAGATGTGCTTGTGTGATAAGGGGCTGTGAGAATGAGACTTGCTGTTAAACAACACAAACCATGATACTGGTGGCATTTCCATAAAAAGATAAGAGAAGGTCATACTTGCACTGTGGAACACAACAAAGCCGTAACAAAAGCATTTTCTAGTGAGTAATATTTTTGTTTTTTGTAAATGCCAGTGTTAAAAAATGACTCATTATAAATGACTGCCTTTACTCTTGTCTCTAATTCACGTGCTGCTTTGGGCTAGTTCTGAGCTGCTGTGCAGTGCAGGAGAAGGGAACACAGATGACCTCACCCCTGATCTGTCACAGCTATAGCCAATAAGGATGAGTGAGATAAAAAAGGGGGTGAGCTGGGGAGGGGCCTTCATCATGGAGGAGGAACATTGAGGGGCATGAAGGAGAGAATCATGAAGAAGAAGGATCATGAAGAAGAAGGATCCTGGAGAGAGAATCCCTGCTGTGAGGTCAGTGTGGGGCTGCAGTCACAGTTTGGCTGGGTAAAAGCTGCAGTCACAGTCTGCACACTGATCCCTGCAGGCAGAGTTCAGCAGGGAATAACCAGCAGTGAGAGGCTGCAAGGGAAACCTGCAGCAGGAGCTGCTGCAGCCAGAGTCAGTGAAAGGTGGGGGTCAGGATGGATGAGCTGTAAAGAGGAATAAAGCAGGGCCCTTTTCATGCTGTGCTAAACAAAGAATCTGTCTGGGCTCATTTCTACCCTCTAATAAAGAGGGCAGCTCTCTTTTCTGCTCTGCTGGAAAACAAAAGTGGTTTTTAATCAGGGTGTTCTGTAAGTTCTACAGAGCTGAGCTTTTTGATGCCTGAGTGTATCCTGGGAGGTGTCTGCACCACCACAGGCTCATCCCTGCCTGGATGCAAAGGTTGCTGGGCTGTGTCCCTGGGGCTGCCATCCTGCCTCTCCCCTGTGCTGTCCTTTCTTCCCTTTGGCCACAGCTGCTGGACTGTGATTATGGTGTTGTCTTTTGTAGTTGTAGGAGAGTATCCCATACTCTCTGCCTACTTCACAGCAGGCTTTCACCTGTGGTATTTTTGTCTCTGGGACTCTTTTTTTATACACATTAGAGAAGTGACCTCAGCATTGCACATGCATAAACTTAATTTAGGGGGCTTTGTTTTTTTCTGGTTTTGTTTGCTTTTAAAGATATGGAAGTATCAAGAAAAGCCTTTAAAACAGGTCTTCTGATCATTTTTTTCCAATGGGGGGCAGTCAAACTGAGACATAAGAATGGTCCTCACAGGACTTGCTACTTTAAGTCAATGAGATGTTATAGTTTGAAGAAGTAGCAATTTTCTGATAAAAACAAAAAGAGAGCGGGTAAACACTTCTCTGAAAGTGTGATGTTACAAGAGAGCACCTTGTTTGATAGTAAAAGGTTTAATTAGCTTGTCTTGGACAAGGATTTCTGGCCATTCCACTGGGTTATATCACTGGTGCTGGAAGGCAAGAATTCAAGAATTAAACTTGTGTCAAGAATTAAACTTGTATTGGTTACTGACTGATGGTTTATTTCAGAAAAACTACAGGCTGTGGACACACTGTCAGTTTTCTTACTCATGTTGTGTACAAGCAAGGAGATGAGGTTGTAGCTTGGGGGTTTTTATACATATTCTACCTTAAAGCATGCATCCAATTTACCATTTGAAATACTTCTGAATAAGCAAATTAACAGGGGGGAGAAAAGAAAGCACTTCAGAGAATCTGAATTGCACCTGACACTAAAAGAAAAGGTAGTTGTGTCACAGAAACACAGCAGAGACCAAGGAGTTAATTTGTTCTGATGGATCATCTCTACATGCTTTTCCCAGTCACCAGCTGAGTTATTTCTCAAATGCCAGCCAAGAACTCCTTGCAGCTGGCAAAAATCCACATTTATCAGTGTGATGGAAAAGAGGTAAGACCAAAAAAAACCCAGTAGTGGGTCCCTGTTGATAGTGAGGTGTGGGTTCCTGTGCCCTTATCCAGTGTGTAGGTGTGAGGGAATAGTAAATAGTTAACAAAGGTAACATTTAGGGAATAAATAGTTAACAGAGAGAACATTTCTGCAGTGATTCAGCTCAGTGGTATTCATGATGACTTCCTGGGTCTCTGGAACATGTTTTGTGCTGTGCAGAGTGTGAAGTTCATGCAGGACCTGTGGAGCTTGTGGGTGACCTGGCTTCCCTGAGGCTCACAGGAAGAAAGCCCATTTTAATTGTAAGTGATCTCAAAAAATGCCAAATCATTCCTCCTTCAGTTATTTTGGGTATGGCACATTAGGAACACGGAGAGAGTACAGATGAAATCCTGGTGAAAGGAGGCAGAAATCTTTTAAAATCACGACTGTGTGTGTTCAGCCTTGAGAAAAAGGGGCTGAGGGGAGACCTTGTCACTCTCTAGAACTGCCTGGAAGGAGGCTGTGGCCAGGTGGGGATCAGCCTCTTCTCCAAGGTGAGGAGAGGAAATGGCCTGAAGCTGCCTCAGGGGAGGTTTGGTGGGATATTAGGAAACAATTCTTCCCTGGAAGGGCAGTCAGGCTGCCCGGGGAGGTGGTGGAATCACCATCCCTGAAGGGATTTAGAGGCTGTGTGGATGTGGCACTTTGAGACATGGTTTAGTGGGATTTGCCAGTGCTGGGTGAACAGATGGAAGATCTTGGGGGTCTTTTCCAACCTAAATGGTTCTATGAGTCTTGTAAACAGCGAGTGGTTTTAGCAGATCCCCAAATCTGTGCAACAGAGGGTGAAAATAATGCATATTTCCATGTTGTGATGCTAGCACCTGTAAAGAAAAAAAGACCTCATAAAACTCAGCCTTTTTGCAGCTTCTTATTATTAGAATAAGTGACTACCCCTGTAGGCCTGGTTCCCATTACAGAGACACCAGAAATAAATACAGGGCTGCAGAAAAGGATTTTACACATACACAAAAGGAAAGTTTGTTTTTCAAGCAAACCTTTTATAGATGTATTTTGCAAATACTTCTGGAATGTATGACTGAGTTTAAACCTTGTTTTAACAAAAACCAGAAAAACTAGTCTGTGCCCCAAGTCTTGCAGGTCTGAGTTGCCTAACTTTCAAATGGTGTAGAACTTACTTCAACTAGTGAGTAGTGGGATTTTCACTCCATTTAGGCTCTTGAATACATCTATATGTGCTTGTGTGTGCACGGGCACATGCTCTTCTGGTCTCATGTAAAAAAAAAATTATTTGGATTGGCTGCTCTTTAAACAGAGAGCCTGCCCCGAACTGCCTGTTACTGCCCTGAATCAATATTTATAACAAACTAACGCCGATCCTGTCCAGAAGTGGAGACTCTGAAAGGTGAACGAGCTGGTGTTGGTGCAGGCACGGCTCACGGGAGTGTCCTTTGGAAATATCCCCATCTAGTGGGTGTCCCTGGGTTGAGGACACACCGGGACACTGCCTGCCCACTGTTCCAACAGCAGCTGCACATCTAATATTTTTCCTCAAGGAAAACGAAATTGGGAACCTCCTACTGTCTGTAAAATTATTTCCAATTTTACATGGGTATTCCAAAACCTCGTATAATAGTTAATATGGACTTTTCATTATAAACTGCTCTGCTTTTTTTTTGTTCCAGGGTCCATTGTCCCTAAAATCCACCAAAATATCTCTGATGGTTTGTCCAGAAACTTTCTGAATCAGTTTTAAAAGAAATGAAGAACACTGAAAAGTTTTCAGGCTTGACATTACCTCCTCACAATTAATGCTTTGCTCAGAATATATTTTGCATAAGAAAGAGTTTATTAAGGTTTGAGAGCTGGTGTGTTTGTACTTATTTTTTGCTGTGTTCAAGACAAATTAATGTGAAAAGATAAAAATACTGTATTATCCTAATGTCAAACATGGCTGCTAAATCCTCTATCCCTCCCCTATCTTTTGAGGGAGTTGTTCTTAGCTGATGGGGGGAATTTTTTTTTTTCTTAGACCTACTAAAATTAGTAGGAGTTTTGACATTAATAGGGCTTAGTGAGGAATATTTCAGGAAGGACTAGAGCACAGCAATAACTGCAGTACATTCAGTCCCAGGGGAAATCCAGTGCTCATGCAATGGTCACCCAATTAATGCTTTCTTACTTGTCTTTCTCAGAAGGGATTAGTGGCTGCCATGGTGTAATAGTTATTTAAGGGTGGTTGAATAATGGCATCTAACAAATCCAGATGCCTGTTGCTGCTATTTGTCAGCAAGGCTTCAGGTCCTCCATCATCCCATCCAGGCTAGGAATTTCTGCCATGAACCCAGCAGCTCACTCCAGGTAGAAATTGAGAAGGTTTTCTGGAAGGAGCCATGCAGCACCTCAGGTGGCTGGAATTGTGAAAAGTCCTTATCTCATCACATCTTTTAATGCTTATCCTGTTATCAACACACAGTTTTATACACAGTTTATACCTAGTTTTATACACATATATTCCTAGGAAGGTAAGATCCTTCCTCTATAAGCACATTCATGAGTACCTATTGCTTTCTTACTCAGTGGGCTTGTCCTGTGTATGCATGTTTTGCCTTTTCAGCAAAAGATTTTTTTTTCCTCATTTCCCTCATTTCCACATTTCCCTCAGAGCAGTTTCCAATCCCAAGGAGCTGTTCTGCACTGCAGGTTTGGAGGCTGTGGCAGCAGGGGGTTGCTGTCCCAGCTCCAGGCTGGCACCATGGGGACAGATGCCATGCATGTTTCTCCAGGTAGCTCTGCCAGTGCACATCAATCTTGACCTGCAGCATTCCTGCTGTTCCAGCCTCGGGTCCTTCTTGTGCCAACTTTATAGTTTATTTGTTTGTAGTGTTTACAGTGAGGCAGAAGTTATTGTGAATACCTCTTGTGCATTTTCAGCTTTCACCTTTTCCCCTGCTGGCCGGATCTGTCTCCTCCTTGGTGTCTGCTGGGAAGGGAAGGGCCCGGACACGAGGCTGGCTGCCTGGCACTGCACTAATCCCACGATTCTGCATGATCTGAATGCCAGCAGCAGAGCACCCCGAAGTTAATCATTGCTCAGGATGACTGACTCAGCCTCTCTAATCCTTTCCCATCCCCAGTCCTTGTCACTGTGCCACTTGACCTGCTTCCCTGGGGCTCAGTGTGTTGTGTGCCTGCCACACACGGCTCAGGCCCAGCAGAGGAAACCATTCTGAAAGCTTCAGCTTCACCCCAAAAGCTGCTGGCAGGGAGGGATGGTGACTTTGGCCTCCCTGAGACATTAAACTTGGTGTCTCATGCAGTTGCTCACCCCTCTCTTGCTGTGCTTGCAGCAGAACCTCTTCACCTTTCAAGCAGAGAGGAGCACCCAGTCCCACACATTTGGACCTCTGTGTGCAGGGGTTTTGCCCACAGCCCTGGGAGCAGAGCTGCAGTCTCCTGCCACCACCACACCCGTTCTGAATCTGCAGGAGGTCACTTTTATTTCCTTTCCTGGCATTCATCACCCCTGGCAGAGGGACAAGCAGAACTCTGCTTGGTGACTGATGTGTCTGCACTGTTCTTCACTGAGGATGGAGGCTGCATCCCTCAGCTCACACACCTCCAGTACCTCCAGTTACAGACAGAAACTGAACCATGTGTTTTGCTCCTACTTTGCTCACTTTGTGTATTACACCAAAGAAATGAAATATGCCAAGTATTTGTGATAGTACCAGAGTACAAATTTTGCCTTTCTAAAAAATCCTGTGAACTGATATGTTGATTTTTAACAGTTTTCCTCTGTTCTTGCAGGGTCTGGACAGAATTCTTTCCTCTGTTTCTTGCAGGGTTCCCCTCCTGTGAAGAAGGGACCAGGTATTTATACACTACCAGCAAGGCAAGATGAAGTACAGAACTATAAACCACAGGATCACTCTGCTGATATTTCCAGTTTCAAGCAGTGTTTAAAAAATATCTCGATTTTTAGTTCCTCAGAGCATCCAGCTGGTGGTGCCAAATAGCAACTGCAGAGGACATTTCTCCTGCGTTTTGAATGCTTGGAATACAAACTGTTTGGATAAAGGCTTAGACTCTTTTCAGCAACTGCTCCTCTCACTCGCAGTGAACTTAGCAGGTCAGCCTCTAAAAGTCAACTGTTGTGTGTTTATGCCTCACACCACGGGAGATGACCCCTTCTGCTCTGATTTATTTGGAAGCACCCTCCCTGCACGGGCTGTTGAAGGTGTGTATACACATGCATGGTCATGAGCAGTGGAAGATCAGGCCCAGGACATTTTGGCCTGGCATATTATGTTTATTACTTCATAAATCATGGGAAAGCTTAAGAACACATACACCTGTTTCCCTGGGTGTATCTCTGTACCTGGCATTTATAACTTACGTGCCCTGATGTCCTGTCCAGGCTCCTTATGAGTCCAGCCTGTGAAGTGAGTCAGCTTGTGACCTTCTTTTCCTGTCAAGTTCAGTGGTTAAAAGTATTTAGCTTGGAAGAAGATACCTGTTTTCAAATTTAAAAAGGGGGGCAAGGGGGAGGTGGTAAAGGAACACCGTGTAATGTTTCATCAGCCAAACAGTGACCTATAAAATGTGCTGGTGAGAACAGAAAATGTAATGCCCCATGGGCTGCAGCCACAGTTTGTTTTCATTCTTTTTGATATTTGATTATGAGGGTTAGAGGGGGTTAGTTTGATTATAAGGGTTAGGGGGAAGGCAGTGTGGCCTGCAGTGCCACCTCTCCTTTGGCTCCCTGCCACCTGAGCCAGTGCTGATTTGAAAGGGTCGCGTTCTTTGCTGCCAGGCACGGGGCAGTGAGGAGCAAACCCCAGGAGGGCTGGTTTGACAGCAGGTCATCCTGGCAGGCATTTCAGGGAGTGCTCTGCCCTGTTCTGCAGGGTGGCACTGCTGCCAGGGGCCTCCTGCTCCCCGCTGGGGGATTGCACCAGCCTTGCTTGCACAAGGCACGTTCTGCTGAGAGGCCAAGCGGGTGGCACAGGGTGAGTGCAGAGGGTGAGTGCGAGCAGTCAGGGAGGGAAAGGGTCAGGAGGGTGAGTCAGGCACAGAGTGACGTGGGGAGTGACACAACCCAGCCCTGCTGCCACCCCTTGCACTCCAGCACTGCTGCCCTCGTGGCCCATGCAGTTCATGCGGGCACTGTGGCAGTCATTTTCCAGAGAGCAGCTTCCACATCTCTGGCCAGTGAAACAGAGCAAGAAAGTGGTGTGTGCTGCGTGATCACTGAGAGGGACTTGGCTACAAAGGCAGCAGATTCCCACTTTCCCACTTTCCACAGTGGATCCCATCTTTCCCCACTTTCCAGAGTGGATCCCATCTTTCCCCACTTTCCAGAGTGGATCCCAGCTTTTCCCCCTTTCCAGAGTGGATCCCAGCTTTTCCCCGCTTTTCCTCGCTCACTTTTCCCTGCTTTTCCTCGCTCACTTTTCCCCGCTTTTCCTCCTCGCTCACTTTTCCCCGCTTTTCCTCCTCGCTCACTTTTCCCCGCTTTTCCGCACTCACTTTTCCACACTTTTCCACTTTTCCACTTTCCTTACTTGATTCCAGGTGTGAAAGCACTTCAGTGTGGGTCTTTATGGTAAAATCATGACATGAAAAACAATGTCAGTTATAGTGTAAAGAAAAAAACTTGTGTATAATTTCTGGTGCAGTAAACTCACTCTGTGTGATTGGTTTGCTCAGTGTTTTAAAAACACACTGTGCAGTAGAGATATCAGAGGAACAGCTCACTCTGTTCTCAGATCATGTGTCCAACAAGTGTGACTTTGTGTTGTGCTGTGCTGAAGCATACCTCACAAAATCTCTCAGAGTGTTCCCTGTGACTCTCTGGAAGCTGATGATTTTGCTCAGACTCATTAAGAAAATTAAATCCTCCTCAAAGAATTAGGCCCAAACATTCTGCAAGTATTTTGAAACCCGGTGGCTGCACTCTGCCCCAGTGACTCTTGTGAAATCCAGCTGTGGTGAATGTGTGAGGATGGGGCTGGAGCAAGCTGGATGAGCATTCACAGCTCACCTTTACAGCAGCTCTTCAGGGAATTGGGGGGTGTTGCTTTTTATCTTCTTTCTCTGCCCGATTTGGGATTAAATGCTTGAGATGGTATTTTGTGTTTGGACTCAGATGTTTATTAATTCTTATCTGTATTACACTTTCACAAGCCATGAGCACTTCTAGCTAACAAACAGAAAATGGACCCATCTCTATCTCTTTACAAGGCCTTTTAAGCATAAACTGAGAAATTACACCTAAATTATTTTGACTTTTAACCCAATAACCAACCATCTGGGCCCCACAATGCCTATTTTTCTATCCAATTACAAAATAGCACCCAGACCCAGGAAGAAGAAGGTGAAAAAGGAGGACTGGCCTCTCCTCTAAAACCTCTGTCTTGCAACATATATATATTACTATATTCTAAGCCCTTAAACTCCAAATTTTCCACCATGTGATATCACACACTTCTCTTCAAACTACACACCCATAATCCCAGTTCTGTCACTCAGTTTTGGAAGCCTTTTCCACGGCCTCAGGTCCAATGCAGTGTTTTCTTGGGCGTCAGTGCCTGTCAGCACAAAAAAGCCTAAAATTCTCAGTGCCCAGGGTTCCCACAGGGGAGATCATTTAAATCCCCACAGAATCACTTGTTCTTCTCTCCACAGAGCCCCAAAATGTCTCACAGCCATGGCCTGGGCTGCAGCAAGGTGGAAATAGAGGACAAACACTGCTGCTCTCCCATCCAAAGGAACAGGGAGCGTGTTTGGGAGCAGGGAGGTGAAACAGCAGTGCCTGGCTCAGCTCTGCTCTGCTTGAGCTGCTCAGCCTGGGCTGCGTGGCTGCAGCAGGGAGCAGAGTGTGCCCTGTGTGCATGTCCAGCCAGGTTTTTTTCCTGATGAATTCAGGAGGATTCATTGGATGTTCCATGAGTGGAACTTCTCAAGCTCTGTATGCGCTGCCTTTTCTCCCTCATTTGTTAAATGAGGTTTTCCTTTTGATGTCTCAGGACTCTGTTTTTTAGCCTGCCTGCCTTACCTTAATTCCTTTTGATAAAAGAGCCTTTTATCATGCCTGCTAGAATTGTTGGATAGGTCTATTTGCCATGCCAGGACAAAACTGAAAAGGGAGCTTTTTTAAACCCCTTGTACCGGTTCATTTTTCCATGTCTCATCGATGGATTTTCATAATATCATGGGAGTGTCATGATTTTTGGTGGGGTTTTGTTTGTTTGTTTGTTTTTTGTGGGGTTTTTGGTGGTTTTTTTGGTTTGTTTTTGTTGGGGTTTTGTTTGTTTGTTTGTTTTTTGTGGTTTTTTTTTGTTTTGTTTTTGTTTTTGTTTTTTGTTTGGTTTTTTGTTGAGCTCCAGCTTCTGGATTTTTTTTTACCTTAAAATCTGAAAAACCTTACCTATTAAGCTGTTGTGTTTGCTGAAAAGCACTCAATAACCTGCTCAGTTTTATGTGAAAAGCAAATTACAGGCATGTTTATTGTGACAAAGCTTCAGAGTATGGCCATGATTATAAAATGCTTGGGATCAATGATATTTCATGCACAGTTGCTTGTTGTTTGTCAGCAGGCAAGCAACGAGCCAGGATTACTGGAACATTTTGGATTAGGAGTTTAATGACTATTTAGACATACTTACTGACTGTGCTGTCTTAGGCACATGGTGGTTTTCAACATATCTAGAAATGTGACTAATAATTTAGCCAATTACTATAAAAATTAAATGTATTTATGGGCTGGTCAGATGGTCTCCTGCTCATGAGCTTTTCTAAACCAGGAATATCAGAGCTACTTAATGAGCGTGGCCTTTAGTTACTGGGAAACACCTACAATGAACACTGTATTTGAAAGAATGACTAGAACAAATAGGGTCTGTAGAGCTTTTTTGAAAACAAAAGTTTTTATTAGATATAGAATTATAAAAAACCCCTCAACATTCAAGGCTTTGCTTGGATGAGGGTTTTTATTTTTTTCTTCCAAGCTGTTGTGTGGCTGGAAAACAGCAACCTGTTCTTATAACTTGTCACCTTTATTTTAAACAAATAACTTTGCACTCACGTTTTCAGTTCTGACCTAATTAACACAGAATTCTGTGCAGTAAATAATGGTAACATGTTCTTCCCTTCAGACAGAAAGTACAGAAAGATACTTCAATTAGTGCCTTGATTTTTCAGTTGTCTAAAATTTTAGGAGCTTTTTTGACACATTGGGGAAGTATTACTATAGACCTTCAGTATGCAAGGAATTAAGTACATGTGGGATCTTGATGGACTCTAACAATGTAATTTAGCAAGGTCAGTTCTTTTATTATATTATGATATTCTTGCTTTTAGCCGCTGCTCCTGTATTTCTGACTTGTGCAGCTTTTCAAGATCTTAGGATTGAAGCCTTTAACAAACTATTTTCATCTGAAGGTTTGTTCAAAACCTTGAATCTTGTACCAAACCTCCTGTAATGAAACAGAAGGAGTTTTATTTGTTTATCAGGACTGAAATCAACACACAAGCAAGCACAGATGACACATTTAGCTGTGAATGTGCTCTGAGAGCTGGGACATGTTGTTGTAAAAGAGTTTTCATTTCATCAGCTCAGTTTTACAAGCCCTGTATCTCTGCAGCCTGTAA
>VXBR01002967.1:406904-423589 GCA_013400215.1 Cisticola juncidis | reverse complement strand
TTTTTTTTTTTTTTTCCCTGCTATTGCACCAGAAAGGCTGGAGCCCCAGGAAAGAAAAGCAAGATGCTGGACTGAAAGACTTTGCATGCAGAAAAAAGAGGGATTTCTTTTTTCCCATGTGATTTCACTGATTTCAGACCTACAGAAACGACATTGTCTTGTCTGATGTGATGATAGCCCTGTTTTGATGTGTTATGTGGTGTGCCTGTGTATCCAAGCACTTTCACACCCATCACAAACACACATTAGTTCTGTAAAGAACACCAAGGGGAAAAAAAAACCCTTTTATCACTTTTCTCTTGTGATCAGGGTCTGTGATGGAGCTGTGTGCTTATGGGCATGAGAGCTTGACAGCCAGAATCCAAGTCCCTTGGCAGACCTCAGTGTCTAGTTTGAGACTATTTCCTTTCTTGTTAGGTTACATCACCAGGAACAAATGATATCAACTGCTGTAAAATAATCATTCTTGCATAATACCTTTACCTTTCATCTTGGATTTCAAAGCACTTTACAAGCATTAATCTTTACCTCTTAACTCACTAATCACATGAGTAAAGTCTTCCTCACAGACAAGAAACATTTCTAAATACTTTTACATCCTGTTGAAGATGAGAAGAGAAGCCAAGTTTACCCAGACAGGAACTGGGATTAAAAATCGGTGCATCTGCTGTCCTTGAGCATTTTTTTTCCCTTTCAAATGTATCTACAGATCCAAAACACCAAATAAATATTGACATGTAGGTGGTTTTGGTGCATATCTGAAACCTGATGCTTCTGGGTTTAAATTTAGGCTCTCCAGCTGACAGGGTTCTGTGGCTGTGCAGGGACGTCATTCTGTCGTGTCACGTGTGTCACCACAGCTCTCTTGTTTGCCTGTTCCACAAACAGCTTTCTTCACAAGCTGGGGTTTGTTCAATCTGCATTTCCAGTTCTGGCACACTGCTCCAGCAGTGCTTGGAACAAGGATAGGTCTTAACCAGATGAAGAATCTTCTCCCATGTGGATAACCAATGGCTCCTAATCCACTTAATCATTCTGTATCAAGTATATGAACAAAATATATCAATGGGACAAGAACAGAGAAGGACTCAGAAAAGGTTTCAGAATATTAACTGCAAGTTACTGGAAGATTTTAATTCTTCATAAAACATAAAATACTGCTGTGACTCTTCAAAGTCAAACATTATTTGTCGTGTTCTGTGTGCTGATTTTGCCCTGATTATTAGTGTCATATTTGGTTTTGATCAAGGGTGAATGGGCTTGGGGCCAGTGTAAATGTGGATTTACTGTGTGAGAGCCAAGAATGCTGACCTTGTGAATGAAATCCTTCTGATAGATGTGAGTCTGCCACAGAAATCCAGAATATCAGGTTTTGATCCCTGTATAGCTACCATGTATGATCCAGGGCAGCCTTTCACTATCTGCTTCTGCAAGGCCTTGACCACCCCTGTGTTTGTTTCTGCTGACCAAAAGCTGCCTCTTGGACATTATTTATCTTTAGAAGGAGTAGGGTTGGCAACAGTTCATTGCCACAAAACCATCCGGCACTGAGGCCTTCTAAATATAACCACTTACTGAATTTACTGATTTTATGTTTTTTTCTTTATATGGAATTACTTTTCAGCTACTGCACCCTTTTGGACTTGGGCTGTGACCCTGTCACCACCCAAAATGTTTTGCAACTTGCCCACACCTTTATTTACTTCAGGCTGGATTACTGTGAGCCCTGCCAGACTTCCTGCTCAGACTGCTGTTAGAAGGTTTTACCCCAGTCAACATAGGGAGAGCAGAAATTTATAGTATTTTTTATTTTCAAGTCACTTTTTTAATTGATTCTTTGTATTGTGTGATGACATATGTCCCTCTTGTAATCCATTTTATACACAAAAACCTATTTTCAGCTTTGACTGTAGTCCAGTAATTCAGGGATATAGCTGGGATGATTAAAGGATTTTTTTTTGAACAAGTAGCATTTTTACCAAATTGTAGGACAGAATGGACTAAAACCAGATGATATACCAGTATTTAAACTGGGGAAAGGTATGGATCAGGAACTTCAGAATAATTACTTTAAGACTGCCAGAGGCAAAACTCAGACAAAATTCAAGATGGTTTGCAAAAGGAAAATAAATAATTGATGGTAACATAGACAGCATCAGTTGATGAAGTTTTATGGGTGGCACAGCTTGACAATGGACATGTAACATGAATTTGGAGGTGTGACTTATAAATACACCTGTGTTGATTGAATATTTCATTAAATTGTCCTAAGAACATTGGACATCCTGATTAAAAACAAACAAAAAAAGAGAGAAAAGCAATGTTAAATACCTAGTTAAATGATAGTAAAGGAAAGGTGACTGTCAGCTCCATAATCAAGCAGAAGAAACACCCTAAATTTGGAAGTAGAAACTAGATATGTTCAAGCTACAAATAACCTGCAGCAGCAGGAGGTTTTTTTATTCTGAGGCAAGCTAGCTCTTGGTGCAATTCTCTTTGGTATTCAGAAGCTCCTTGAATATTTCAGGCTTTTTAATTAAGGCTAAAATACTTCTAAAAGGAGCACTATAGTGCTATATACAGAAAATACAGAGTTAAAAATTAACAACCAGTGTTAGATAGGAAATCAAATTAAATTAAGATAAAGTTCCTCAGGTATTCATTTAGATCTGCATCTTCCTGTGAGTCCTATTTTCCTTCTGATTATCACTAATCTCTGCTATCAGGGGTATATTCAACCTCTTTTGAACTGGTAGAAGACATGGCTCCATTCCTGTTATTTGCTATTTCACACACACATAAAACAATTCACTCAGAAACTTTATCAGGGCTGGCAAAGCAGTGAATTGTTTTAAAATAATTCAAAGCTTGGAGTGTTTTAATGTCCAGTTTCAGTAAAGAGCATGACTTAAGGTGATCTATTTACTTTGCATGGCAATTGCATTGCAGCTGCATGAGGTGCTGCATCTGGGGCTGCAGCAACCCCCAGCCAACGGGACAAAACTCAGAAATCATTTCACCTCTCCTAGCTACAGCCTCACCTTTTTGTCACATGTGACCAGCTCCCCAAAGAGCACTGAAGAATATGGGTATGAGTTGTTGTAAGAGAATCAGGGATTTTCTCCTCGCCCAGATGCAGAGCTGATCCTGCAGCAGTGGAGTCCGTGGAAGTGGGATGAGGCTGAATGGTGTTAATTATCTTAAATGTGTTAAAATGTGCTCAGGCTGCATCAGCGAGGATCTCTGAGGGCAAGTTAGGCACGAAGGTCTAATCTGACCTCAGTAAAGGCCTCTTCTCCTGTGGTGTTTGTGCTTCTTTTGGAACTATTTCTGCCCTAATTGACAGATTCTTGCATCTTAAGCATTTCTTAACCAAAGGCTGATGCATTGCTCTCTGGGGAAGGGTTTAATTGTTCTGTCTGACAGGAAATGTTTACATCAACAGCAGTTGGTTGTGGATCCTAATTTGCCTTGTCCTGCTGAAGTTTTCTCCTGTGGTTTCCCAGGAAAGGTGCACAGAGCTGCCTGTTGGAGGGGATGTGACCAAGCTGAACTCAAGCAGGTTTGCTGTTGGCATCCACATCCAAACTCACCACAGCAGGGCGTGGGGAAAGTGCAAAGGAGGAACCAGACAAGTTATCCTGCACAGAAGAGAGTGAAGGACTTTTTAAGAACACAAGAGAAACAGGGGCCTTGGAAAGTAACACTGGTGCCCAGTGTTACTTTTTGTTCTGCACACCACTTATTTTGCACCATCTAATCTAAAAAAAAGGCAGTTGTATAATGACTTTTTGTTAAATAAAAGGTACACTGTTGAACTGTTTAATTATACTTTGGCTGACTTGCTTGTATTTCCAAATCCTTATTTCCTAAGAACTTTAGAGTAAACAGAGTTTTCCAAGGTCTCATTTTAATTATTTCACCTATGTTTACTTGGGGAGTTTTGTTTTAATCCAATTTCCTCCCACTTTCCCTCTTTCCTTCTTCTTTGCTTCTTTCCTCTCTGCTGCAGAATGCAGCACTGGCATTCAGACTTAGGCAGTTGTCCAAATCTATTTTAAAACAAAATTTTAAATCAAAACTACTTGCAGCAGTAGGGGGAGGATCACTTGTGCTTGCCCTGGGTCAGCAGCAAAACCTGTGATGACACTGCAGACCCATCCCTCTGTCCACTCCCAGTAAATATGTGCATAATGTCAAGCTGTAAAAATGTTATTTTTCAGGAAGTCAAGGTCACCTTGTCCCATATAGGACCAGTTGAAAGAACTTCGGCTCGGAAAAAAAGAGGGAAGGTAGGTATATCTTAGCTAAGAAATATAATTCCTCCTGATTAAGAGAAAATACTTAGAAAAAGCATGTCTACAGTTTATGAGGAGTTTCATTATTACCATAATAATATCACTGGGTATCTGAGGCAGAAAACTGGAAGCTGGAATGCCAAGAAGAGATGGGAAAAACCACAGCCTTCTGAAGATACTGAGACACACAAAGCTTTTGTAAGAGCAAGTCATTGCTCACACCAGTCAGTTTTCCATACTGAACCCCCAGTGACGCAGAAAGGTTGGAGCTTGGGACAAAGCTTGGAGTAGAGGTAGGTGTGAACACATCAGAAACTGCACTTGCAGCTGCAAAAAGTGCCGGTGTTTTGATTTTCCCCCGATGTTTCTATGGTAGTTATCCCTGCACGCTTTCCATCTGCTCTGGAGCCCTGCTGTGGGGCTGGCTGTGGAGTGAGAGCAGCTCCTGCAGATGAAAGAGCAGCAGAGATAGTGCTGGAATGTGCCCTCGGCCGTTTATCACCGTGACATTGGCAGGCAGGCGACACCGCATCCTTATTTTTCCGACTGCCTCTGGCACGAAATCAGGGCAGGGCAGGATGGGGGCATCCACTGCCCTGCCAGGCATATGCCCAAAAATGGCCTGGAAGAGCCTCAATATGAATGTAGCTTAGTTAAAGTGGAAAAGTTCTGATTTCAAAAGCTCTCTCTCATTTGTAGATGTTTTCCATGTTCCTCGGCCACTTTTGACCTGTTTTAAGGATCTGCTTCAGAAAAAGACACTGGGATTAGAGAAAGACTGCTTAGTCTCTCTGAAAAAAAAGTGAAAGAAATAGAAGTAGATATCAAATGAAGGTCATTTTCTAGCTGTGGATCATATTTGTTCTTCTGCTTAACAGACCACGGTCTCATAAGCTCTAAAACATTATTCAGGTTCCAAAGGGTCAGGAGTATTCTGGGTTTTTTTAGTGTAAACAGATTAGGACAAGAGGTGAGGTTGTCCTTAAGCTAAATGGCTCAAATGCCAGAAATTCGGTGCTTTTACATCTGGACAAAAGGAAATACTTCTCTTTTTCAGTGGAGTGTGGAAGAATTTCTGTGGCTGTAGCCATATGAATCATGCAGATTGCAGTTATGCATCAGTTCCTGTTTTAGGATGGAACCCCATCCTTTGTTTTTGATAATGTTTCTGCTCTTGGAAGGAGAATTGGGAATGCTTCTGTGCTGTATTCCAGTTCCAGCTCCATTTTTTTTTGCAGATAAATGTGCTGGAGGAGGTTTATGGATGATTATTTAAATCGTGTACATTTTTGTGCGCAGAAAATGTAGCAACATCTCTCATATTCTAGAACTGAAAAATTAGCAGTGGGTTAGTAAATAAACTGAAAATTACAAATTTAACCAGTTGTCTGTAATTCCAAGATAGTTTCTTCTGCAAACTAAAAGTATCAGGTATTTCTTCACAATAATGCCCATCCCAGACCAAAGAAGAGCAGCAGGAGACTTGTCCATGTTACAATTTTTAGCCATTGCTTTTGACATATAATATCGTGGTGGAGTAATTATACAGACAGAAAGCATTTCACAGTGAGTGAATGAACAAAATATTATTATTCTTGGGGAACAAGTACCTAAGTGCTCCCAATGACAAGGTGAACAATTTCTAACATGTACCTTTGGAGCCAAAAAAAAAAAAAAAAAGAAAAAACAAAGGAAAAAAAAAAAGAGTTTAAGCAGTATTTTGACTCATCAGTCAAGTTTTGAGCATGCTTGTGATTTTCTCCCTAGTTTTGAATCCCATGTTTGGGAAGTGACTGGACTGATTGGCTGAGTCATTTTCTGCTGTCTGCACAGGAAACATACTGCAAAAAGCTTAGGGGGTTATAAATAGAACATGTTCTGAGGGAAAATTGTTACTCACAGAGCAAACCCTGTTGATACATGACTGCACGGAGGTTGTCTGCTGTGCACCACCAGCATTTTTAACGAAATTTATCCTTTTTTTTTTTTTTAAATTTAGATCCCTGTAATTACTTAATACTCTTACTTTACATCTTTATTTTTTCTAGATGAGTGTGCAGTGAATGTGTAATCACTTTACGACTCCAAAATAAGATTTGATAGCTGTCCTTTTGTTTTCAGGGCCCGTGCTCTTGATTCCAAGAACACAAATTTCTTTGAACTTGTTAAACTGACAAAATCCTGGTTTCCTGTGCACTTCCTATGGGCTTTCTTCTTTGACACAGTCTGAAAATGTCACAGGTCACATGAACAGAGGGAGCAGGAATGGGACATGAGCTGGGGATTCCTGTGTTGATACAACTTCTGCCACTGGCCAACAAGGGAGTCAGAAGAGACAAGTTTTCCTCTAATTTCCCTCTAATTTCCTAGAGCTGTGATTTACCTTGGCTTTGTTCTTCTGGAAAGGGAGGGTAACAACTATTCCCCCATTTCAGAATGATGAATACAGAGAATAATGGGATACTGGATGATTCCCCTGAAGGCCAATGACTGCCCATAAACCCAGAAAGGGGCTCCTTTCACCCTTTCCCATCTAGCAGCAATCTCAGGATGCCTCTCTGATCATATTGCAGTGTAATTTACTGACAAACGGGTCACTTGACTGGAAAGAGCAGTTCTGTCATTGTTTAAAAAAGGAGTTATGTTGTTAACACAGGCAAAAAATACCGTGGACAAGTAATGGAAATAAAATGACACTCCTATAATTTACAGCTGGATCCGAAGCTAACCCAAAGCCAGTAGGAGTCTTTCCATGATTTCATTCAACCTTGCATATTTGTGCTCAGAAGGGCTGGTAACAGAGCCCAGGCAGGCCCTGGGAGATGCTCCAAGCCCTTGTTCTCAGCTGACCCCCTTTGATCAGAGGTGATAGGGTGAAGGTGGAGCTACACGTAATATCAGGGGCAGGCAAAATGAAAATTTAGAACAAAAAATACTGCAGAAACCCTAAAGCAGAGAAGGCTGCACAGAAATAACAGGCAATGGTAGCAGTATCATGGGCTCTTCTACCTCCAGGCAAGCACCTACACTTTTATAAATAATGACATGCAGACATTAGTTTAGTTCAAGATGCTAGTTGGTGCTTTGTAGACTAATGTTTTAAGCAAAACAGAAGGCAAGACCTGGCAGGTTTCCAAAGTCTGGGTAT
The DNA here is from genome assembly GCA_013400215.1 of Cisticola juncidis. Taxonomy (NCBI): domain Eukaryota; kingdom Metazoa; phylum Chordata; class Aves; order Passeriformes; family Cisticolidae; genus Cisticola; species Cisticola juncidis. Next base: position 416,143 of record VXBR01002967.1, on the reverse strand, counting down.
GTTGTGAAATAAAAAATACAAAAACATAAACTTTCTCTCCCTGAGCCCCTGGTGAAATGAACATGCTTGCTAAAAATCCTAACACTGTGCACTAGGAAAAATGTCCTTTAATTCAGCTTATTAAAATGGGAGTCTGATCAAAATGCATAATTACTGTCATTGTTTTTATTATTATTATTATGGAAGTTTCATCTGTGAAGTTTCACAATAAGCCATTCTCTGGAAGAGTCTCGGATAGCATTCATATTGTATTGAAGTTCAATGCGAATTTTCCATGTACAACCGAACTTTTTATTTACCATCTGGTAACAAATATTTGTCTCTGTGAGTAAAAATAAAAGGCCAGCGATCTCTTGATCACCAGGAAGTAAATAAACCACTTGAATCCCGTGGAGATATTTCAAACTGACTTTTTTTTTTTTTTTAAATTCTGAAAATGCCTTTTAGTCTGTATCTTATACATTGCTAAACAGCGAATGCGTGATGGCAGATGCATATCTTGAAAGAGCAGCATAATTGCTGCTCATTAAGGAATTGCAAGGATGCAATAGAGGGAGCTAAAAGGAACACTTCACATGCAGAAAGAAGCGCTTGCAAATCAGGAAGGCTGGGCGGCAAAAAGGAGCTGTGCTGAGTTTCAGGTCCGTCCCACGTGTGGATTGCAAATATTGCCAGACGAAGGGCACTGAAAGAAATACCAGCTCTGTCAGCAACGCGGAACAATGCTGCAGCCAGCTCTGGCCCAAGTGCTGAGCAGGATTTCCCCTGGGAATGCGGCGTTGTCAGTCCTCATTTCAGCTGCTGAGGAAAAGCCCTGGTGCCCAGGCTTTGTTCTCTGCTGCCATTCCAGGCACTTCCAAGTGGTTTTACTCTCAGTGCTCAGGCTCTTCCTCCACCAGCTGAGAGCTGCTATTTCCAAGCAGCAAGGGATGCCATCTGCCCTGCTGACAAATTTGCAGATGCACGGGACCTTTTTCCGGTTTTTGTTTTGTTTTGTTTTGTTTTGTTTTGTTTTGTTTTGTTTTGTTTTGGCACTGATGCAGGAAAGCTACTGGCAGATGGTGCAAGCCTGAAAAGGTCTCCCTGCAAGCTCTGCTTGCCTGTTTGAAGTTGCTAACACGACGTGTTTGAACACTAAACGGCGAAGTTCATGAAAATATTTTGCGGGTTGTCAGGAGCGATATTGCTGGTGCCGTGACCCGGTGAGACCGTGAGCGCTGAGGACAACCAGGGAAGGGAGAGCGGGCTGCTCAGCAAGCCCTGCTGTCACCCGGGGAGATGGTGACAATCTCTGGGGTGGCACCACGAGTTGGCAGGAGATGTGGACCTGCAGAGCCTGGCGTTCCTGCAACATCCTGGACATCCCCACATCCCCAGCTGGGAGAACAGTGACCATGGGCTCGTTCCCCACACGCTCTCAACCTGCTAAAACCCTTCTTGGGCTGTGTGAACCCTAAAAGCTAAAAATTTTAGGCTCTGTGCTAAAAAGCACTAACCCCCAAACAAGCACCACATTTGACCTAAAACCATAGAACAAGCTTCCAAAGTTAAGTGATAGCACAAAGATTATAGGTGTGTGGTTTGAAAAGAAGTGTGTGATATCCCAGGGCAGAAAAGTTAGAATTTAAAGTTTTAGTATATAATATATATATAAGTTATATATATAATCTACAATCTACAATCTATAATATGTACTATGTCATATGTTATATGTAATAGGTCATATAACATTATATATTATATTATATATATAATAGATAGTATAGATAGATATATAGTATAAATATTAGTATATACAGATAGCATCTATCTAGATATAGATAATATCTAGACATTATAGATAGTATATATATTATAGGTAGTATATATTATATATATTATAAATAGTATATACATAGTATATATATTAGATAGTATATATATATTCTAGATATTGTATATATTATATATATCATAGATAGTATATCTATTATCTATATAATAGATAGTGTGTATATATATATATACTATCTATAATGTTATATATTGTATATGGTATATTGTATATTGTATATTCTATATTCTATAGGGCGTAGGTTAAGTTCTTCTTCTTAAACCTCTTCTTAAGTTTGAGTAGTGTTTTGTAATTAGGTAAAAAAAATCTGCATTGCAGACTACAAGTGTTTAATTGTTAAACTGGGAGTGAAAATAATGTAGGTATCATCTCGTTGTTAGACAGTCTGTGCTTAAGAAACCTTAAGAAGAGTTAACAACAAAGTGATTTTCTACCTTGCTAGCTAAGACGCACAACTTGTGAAAATGTACTATAAACAAGAATTAATAAAAATCTGAGTGCAAACAGGAAAACTACGTCTCTCAAGTATTAATCCCAACTCTAACAAAAAATAAAAAATAAAAAAAATTAATTTAAAAAAATAAAAATAAAGAAAAAAAAATAGACAGAACCCCAGATTTTAGTAGGGCTGTGGCACAGGCTTTCCCTCTCTGAGCAGTGCTGAAGAGGATTGTACCCTCCTGAATCCCTCTGAATGCAGCAGTGCCCATGTCTGTGCACATCTCCAGGGCAGCACTGAGCTTCTCTGGGAGCAGGGGTGTTATGTAAACCTTCCCCAGAGGTTTATGGAAAACTGACAATGCTGGCAGGGGGCCAGAGGAACCGGGAAAACTGAAGTTGACTAAGCTTGAACGACTTAATTATCCCACAAGGTTAAACAGGTAAATTGCTTTAGGCCCCATTTAAGAAACCAGGGATGAAAGGGTGGAAGCAGGAATAAGCTGTTTTTGTTTTTTGTTTTTTTTTCACCTGTGATCAGATAAAAAAGAGAAATCTTCAATGCTGCTGTAGCTGGATGCAAAATTAAAAAAGAAAAAAGCCCAGAGTTGCGGTGTAGTTAAAAAGCAATTAAACTTTGAAGAGCATATTCCTGAGCAACAGAGTGAGAACATGGCAATATTTTTACCCATCCAGAAGTGCAATCTTTGGAGGATAATTTTCCTAAGTTTAAGGTAGTGATTAGAGACCTAGCTCTCAACTTTGTAACACTAGGTTTGGGGAAAAGTCTCTTCTGTGTCTGTAGAGTGAGCAGCCTGGCAATGCCAGGATTAACTTCAGATTTAGCAGTTGTGTTGCTGTGCTGGTATTTGTTGTTCTTTTTCCTTTTTCTTTTCTTTGGTTTTTTCTCTTTTTTTGGCAGTTGAGCAAGTTCAGAAGAAAAGCTGGTTACTGGTTTAGATGAGTATAGCATTGATTCCAGTGAAATGTAGGAGGCTGGATGAATTTTCTCTCTTAACAATAAGAATGGTATTGAAAAATATCAATAAGCACATTTCACTGGGCGTACCCACTTACTTCCTGGACCATGACAACTGATCATGAGTTTTGAACAAAGTTTACATATACAATTATTTGTAATATATTTAAACCGTACTGAAATGCAAACCCATAGGTAAACCAAATTTTTATCATTATCAACACTTCTTGCTGAAGTATGTTCAACTATAATGAACAAAACCGATGTGGAACCTACAGGTCCTCAGTTATTCCCCTCCTGTTGACAGGATCCTCTGACCATAAATGGCATTAAACGTTCATAACTCTTGTTTCTTAGCAACCTTATTTTTTAAACAAACTGGGTTTGAATACATATAAATTATTAATTTTATGCTGTCAAGACAGACAATAATGTATAACAGACCAAACTCATGCCCAGCAATTGCTGGTTGTTTTCTATTATCTCCATAGAGCAAGTCAGAAACATTTGTGTTAGATAATTAAAAAAAAAAAAAACAAGACCATCTCTTCTTCCTGGCCGTTTCTTCCTGGCTGAGCAGGAGAAGTGAGGTCACCTCCTCTCTAACAGAGTGCAGTGCAGCACAGTCACCAGAATGTCCTACAGTAAACTCTGGCATTGCCACAGAAAGTACCCCCAAGATGTAGCATTGACCTCCTAACACAGCTTTGCTCCTGTGCGTGGAGTCACTGCAATTACAGGAACAATTTCAGCAGCACAGACCAACTGCAAGGGTTTAACTTCAAACTGAAGGATCTGTGAGACCTGAAGGATGGCACTGAGAAGTGCTGTGGTTTCATCCTTGAGCGAGGCAGGTATGTTTGAGTGTCCAGCTGTCTGAGAAATGGTGATTTCCCTGAAATATCTCTGCATTCAGATTTATCCTGACATCCCTCCCTGGTTCAAACCCTCTGTCGTTCTTCCATTAATGACACTCAGGGAAGTCTTTGTTCAGTAACACCCACAAAACATAAATAACATTTAATTAAATAAAGTCTCTGCTAAGATTTAATATGCTAAGATCAAAGCCTGTGGAAAGTGATCTTTGTCTCTGACAGAGGGTTTCCCACAGACAAGAAATAATCTATGTTCTTGCTGACAACACATGCAGAAAAGTTAATTTGTATTAAGAATGTGTTTACAGAATGTTCCCCTTACTCACTGACAGTCACATTCTAGGAACTGTTTCCATGCAGGTGTGTGAGTTGTTTCTATTGTTTGTGTGTCTGTTTTTTTTTATTTTCTCCCCAAATTTCCCCAACCTGTCTCTCACAGAGCACTGTGCTTTTCTCCTGATACAATCAGAACCCTCTCTGCCTGTTTTGCAATGTGACAATCCCTCAAGCAGCTGGCAGTCACTGGCTCAAGCAGATGTTTTAGCACCCCAGCAAAGCAGAATCTATTTCCCAGCTGCACACATCCTGGAATCACTTGGCTTGGAAGAGTCCACATGCACTTAAATTCCTTTATCACTTTATCACACTGAAGTTTCATTTTTCTCTGCAAAGCCTTAATCTGAAATCAAGTATGGCCCAAGCCAGAGCACATTTTCAGGGAAGGTGTGAGCACAGCAGTGCAGGAAGGAAATCTTATCAGCTTTGCTGAGCTCGGTGGGTTAGTTTTACAGAGAGCTGTTTGTCAGCACAATCCAACGCTGCAAGCACTGGCTGGGGAAGTGAGGCCTGATCCAAAGCCTATTGGAATCCATGCAAAACAACACTTAATTACTTGATCCTTTTCTCTCTGAAGTCAGTGAGATGTTGACATTTATTTCAACAGAAGCAGCTCCTGGCTTTGATATCTGTCATGTATTTCTCAGAGTACTGACTTCTGTAAATCAAAGCAGAATCAAAAGCTTTTTTTTATTCTTTTCAGCACACAAACCCAAGCGTCAGAAGTGAAAATATAAAAGATCTGTGGAATAAACTCTGATGACTTAACATTGATAAAATGAAGGCTTTTAGAGGGATTCCTAAGCGAAATAATAAAAACATATCCTTATCAAAGACTTTTAACAGCTGACTAAAAGACTGGCTACAAGAAGAAAGAAAAAGATGCAACTCTTTGTAATAATGGTTTATTCCACCCTTCATAATGTCCACCTTATTTGATTATCTGTCAAATTTCAAAATTCAAATACACCTTACAAGATGATATGTGCCCCATGAGGGGTTTAAAACTTTTTAGGGTTGTGACTGCTGCTTTTCAGAACTCAGAAAATGTTTCCAGGATTTGTAATTACAACATCACCAGAGCTGACATTATCCCTTAATGGAGTAAAATGACACTGAGATATGACTCCACTATAGGAATAAATATGGGACCATAATTTCACGCCTTACTAAAATTAAAGTTATCCTGGGGATTCTGTTTCATTTTTTCTGCCTTCAAAGAAGGAATTTTTTTGACTCATGAGCTGAAGATTTTGAAGAGGCTGGTGCTGGCTAGCTGGTCTGTCTCTCTATGAAATTGTATGTAGCAAAGTGTCTTAGGAAATTAATCAATTAATGTTGAATGATACAGGAGCAAGAGATCATCCTGTGCCCATGCTTGGTGTATTATTAGAAATTTCACACCAGTAAAATCCTTTTCAGCCTCAGGGAGGCATGTGGCCCAAAGAGTGCAATTTCCTAGATTTGTATCATCAAACATACATCAAACAAGCTCTAACTCCTGTTTGTTAAAAAAACAGAGAAAATACACGTGGAAAACTAAAACCACCCCCACATGTGCCCAAAACCCAAACAAGAATATTTGCACGCTGAGAAGAAGGACTAAAGCTGACAGCCTGGGGGTGTGTTACAGACCAGGAGTGCTGAGGGATGGTTTGTCAGAGCTCTCAAAGGACAGAGGCAGCACAGGGCAAACACAAACCCTGGCAGCTGGGAAAGCCCTGCTCCTGCAGCAGCAGCACCGAGTGGGTGAGAAATGCTCCCAGGAGGAAGGCAGCATGAGGAACTTCCCTAAACTTCCCTAACAAATGAACTCAGAGCCTCCCGTGGGAAAAAAGGCTAGAAAATTAGCTCTGTGTGCTTCACAGGTACTTCTGTCTGCTTTTTCTAATGAATCAAAGTGTTTGGAACTCCGCCTCAATAGACCTGTATAAATCTGTTAATGTGCTTGGAAAGTTGAGCAGAAATGTTGTTTAGAAGGTGTCTCACACTGGAATAGTTCCTTTATATGCCAAGGGTATTATCTGATATACCCAGGACTGGGTAGGAAGGGCTATTTCCTGCACATGTGGTAAGAAAATCCAGCTATTCCAGGCCCCAGGAAAATGACATGCTCCCACATAAAGAATCCAGCTTCCTTTCCTTAGATCTGCTTTCTTTTCCTCACTCTCTAAAGCAAAATTCCTTTAAAAGAACCACCCTAATGCTTTTCCATGTTGCTATAAACAAAAAAAGCATGAATGAAGGAAGAGAACACAAACATTTGTATTTAACTACCGATTCTCACCAGAGATGAGTATGATGAGCAACTTCAAACCAAGAGCAGGAAAGCACCCATAGTGGCCTTTCACATCATGCAGCAGAATGTCAAGGTTACAGCCTTGTAACCCCTTGAAACATGAGGGTTTCATCCTCAAAACCCCCATAAGGGAAGGAAGTCCTACTACCTGCACCCTACAGATCACAAACTAATACAAGACAAATTCTCCCAGTCATGAAGAAAATAAATGACTGAGGAGGGAGCTCAGCATGGTCTCCTGAGAGCCAGGCCACCCCCCTTACATGAAAAATTCAGTTAACTTTGAAGACATCCACAGTTCATCAGAAGGGATCAGACAAGTTGTTTGAATACCACAAGAAGGGCTTTTATTGTGCTGGATATGTAGATAGGAACCCATTTACAAGAATTTGAATAGATAGGCTTGCACACATCGGGAAAGGGAGTGCTGCACATCACCAGCCACACAGAGGGATCAACATCCTACAGCAGAGCTAGCAGGCACAGCTTTATGCTAGTTAAGGAGGCTGGATTGGTTTTTGTAAGGACCATTCTTTTTCCTCTCCTTTCAAAGGAGGAGAACAGGTTAGGATGGAACAAAAAAATTACCAAGCAGCCACACTGTTTAAAAAATGGTTAGGAGCTTAGTCTCAGGGGAAAAGGAGGCTTTGCAGCACCCGAGGAAGTTGCTATTTCCCTTTATGCTTGTGAGTCCCACACCTCAAAGAAGGGAGGGTGGGCTGGGATATCCCACAGAGCCCCATGTAATGCCAGATTGGTGGTTTAATTAATTAAATCTTGGTGGTTTATTAATCTAATCTTTACCTGATGTGTGTTCATCTTAGCCCAGAGTGACTAGACTGTATCTCAGTTGTGTTTTCCTTTGGAGAGAGGTAGGTGTGACTGTGAATAAAGAATTTCTTAATTCTGGTTAAGTAACAGCTAATGAAACATAATTTTTAAAGATGGTTGTGATAGTAGTTTAGTGTGAATTATACAGTCATCTATCAGCCACTTTCAAAGATAAAACAGTTAAGGACAATGAGTAAATACACTAATTATAGTTACTAAACAGCAAAGTTCCTGCTGGTCTTCATGCAGCCTCTATGATGCAGAAAAGTTTTGGAAGAACTGGGCAGGAAAGGGTTATCTTATTATGGACTTATTAACTTTTTCTGAGAGGCACAGAGGCAACAGGACAGTTGTGAAGGTGAGCAGACATCTGGGAGACCAGAGCTGCAAGCATCTTTCCTGACCAAAAAGGAACATCTAACCTAAAGAAAGAAGTTTTGGAATATTTCCCAGTAGGAGCTAAATTCTTTCAGACTTTATATTTTCTGGGTTCTCTGGCTCTCAGTGGTGGACTGAAACTGGCAAGACTTTGTAAAAATCATATAAATATGATTACTTTCATACACACATACTAACAACATATCACTTTTTTTCCTGGAAGTTTGCCAAGAGGGTTTTCTCATTCCTTGTTCTTGCCTTCTCCAAGGCTGCTAAAGATAATAGTCTTTTAGATAACAGGGAAATGGTATGCACCATTATTTCTATATTATTGCTTTTATCACTTTGAGGAAAAGTACAGTTAATCTCCCAAAGTCAAATCAGCAAACGTACTGCAATTCAAAGTTAATCACTGAGTAAAACTTAGGTTCAGCCAAACACGATGCAAAAACCGAGAAGACAAATTTCAGCCGAAAATGAGAGTACTTTCTACAACAAAATTTGTGCCTTGAGATCAACAAATCAGAGTTGCCTAAACCACTTGGGTCACTAGAGATTATGTTGCATTCGGATGTGCATGGATGAAAAGGACCACATTCACACTTGGTTTCTCTCCACGTTATCCAAAAGCCGCTCAAATCTGGCTCAGGTGTGAAGAGGGTCGGAGCTCTTGTCGTGGCAGGTCGGGGTCTGTCACAGCCTCCTGCAGTGGTGACTGTGCGGCACACGCCTAAATATTTATGACTGGCTGAGATTACCTATAAAGTGGGCCTGCTGGGGCTTTGGTCAAGTCTTTGGGTTAGCAGATTTGGCTTTTAGCTCATTTGCCTTTCTGTTCTGCAGCACTTGAAGCGATTCTTGCTTGTTTGTTCGTTTTTCGTACAACTTCACATCTGCCGTCAGCGAGATATCACTGCTGATGGCACTCGGGGAGTCACAGTGCCAGCGCTGTTAGCTGATCTTGACCTTTCTCCCCAGCGGTTTTCTGTTTGCCTGCTGACCGAAACCTTGACCCTGCCGATTTCGTGACAACCTTCCCGCTTCCTCAAACACAGCGCTCTAGCAGCCGAGGGGAAGCGCCCCGACTTCCCCAAGGCGCGCTGCTCCTCGCACCGCTTCCCTCATGGCAGGTGGGGCCCGAAAACACCGCGGCGCCCGTGGGAAACAGCCCCGTGGTGGGTCTGCTCGGGGCGGGGGCCACGCACCTTGCACGGGGCCCGCACGGGCTTGGGCTGGGGCCGGGGCCGGGCTGGGGCCGGGCTGGGGCCG